>CM029015.1:148834402-149426397 GCA_016801055.1 Panax notoginseng | reverse complement strand
TGGGAAGATTGCTTGAAGGCCTCCGTCAAATAGGGCAACACAGTCGTCATCTCTAGTGGACATACTAGAAGGAACCGCAGAGTTTGAAGCAACAATAGAAGGCAACAAGATCTAATTAAATATAAATATATATTTCAGAAAAATGAGAATGAATGAAAGGAATAAAAGAAGAGAACTTACTGATAGAGGGCATAAACAACCTCTAGAGAGGGGTGAATTCCCCTCAGGCGTGATGAATGTGCAAGTAGAGGAACACCATCGGAGATCAACACAGTAAGAGCGTTATGGTCCTGGTGGATACGTAGGTCTCTACACAGTTTAATACAACAAAAGATGCTCACATTCTTGAGTATTTCCACATATTCAGCGTTTCCAAGGATCTCATCGGTCCAATCATGCCATCCTTAAATGAGACTAGATGAATATGATAGGAAGCGTAGGGGACTGAAGGGGTACTCTTATTTCTCTATGCATATACAGGGAATGCAATTGGCATAGGGGAAGTCATCCCAGCCTCCAGAAGCTAGGGAATATAGAAACAAGCCTTCTTTCTCTGGTGGAGGAAAAGTTATACAGTCATAGTCTTTAACTCTATCCCAAAAGATGTCAGAAGGACCAAAGAAGGGAGCTCTCCCCCAATCGGTGATGAATGGAGACTCCTTGGTAGTTCTTGGTTCTGCAGAGCATTCAGGTGAAAGGGCCTACAAGGGGAAGTTCCTTATAACAATTCTAAAAAAAGTAAAGAAAGGATGTCAAGTAAAGTATTTGAGCTTGAAGTACTCACCATGGCAAAGAAGAAAGTCCGAGAGTTAAGCTTCAAAACACCTGAAAAGAAGAAGAAATAATATCAGAAAGAGTTAGGGATTACAGTTATGTAAGAAAAAAATTTTGAAAATTTTTGAAAAAACTTTGGACATCCAAAAGGCATCCTTCGGAGACTTTTTTGGACTTATAATAGCATATTTCTTGGCTAAAGGCGATGATTTTTTTAGGGCTCGTCATTAGCTTCGTTTTGATATATTACGGGCCCCAAAACTCCAAACATATCAAAAGTTACGATCTAAATAGTAATTGTTCCTCCCAAGCTTCATTTTTTCGCTTAAAACATTGATCGGCCCCTAGGGTTCGGCCCCCTAGGGTTCGCCCCCTAGGGCTTGGTCAAATGGGGTGGTTTCACCGCATGCAAGCAGATTATTTTTTCTCCTTTCGCGTTTTCATCTAAAAATGTCAAGTCTTTCTTTATTATTCGAGGGAAAAAACAAAGATGTAATCAAGGTAATGGGGCTCGGAAGACAAAAGAAAGATTGGGGAGTCTAAAAAAAGGGATGATAAGGTTCGGCCCCCTAGGGTTTGGTGCCCTATAGGGTTCGACCACAACTTAGGGGTTGTTTCCTTCAAAAAATAAGTGATAAGGTTCGGCCCCCTAGGATTCGGCGCCCTATAGGGTTCGGCTCCTATAGGGTTTGACCACCACCTAAGGGTTGTTTCCTTTAAAAAAAAGAAGAAGAAAAATTATAGGGTTCGGCCATCTAGGGGTTGTTCCCCTTCATACCTTTGAGGTCATGTTGCTCTACCAATCAACTGCTCAGAACGAATGTTCCTTCGCCGCGGAGATTATAGCCATTTTCAAATGAATTCCGAGGGAAAAAACCAAGACATGATCAAGGTGATGGGGCAAAGAAAACAAAAAAAAGGCTACAATTACCTGACAAGACAAATAGATGAAGTAATCAAGAAGAATTCAAATATAAAGAAGTCTGTTTGTTTTTCTTTTATTTGGAACACAATTTTCGAACACATGGCAAGAACATAACATGAAACAAGGCCTACTACGAAAAAACAGCATGGGGGTTCGGGAAGATGGAATCATATGCCTAATTCCGTTCATTGACAAAGTTATTGGCATGATGCGTCAAATTTGCAAAACAAGAAGATTACTCATATGAGAAGTTGAAAGATACCTTACACGATGAACCTTCGTAGCGCGATGATTGAGCGAGAAAATGATGCATTAAATTTGCAAAACAAGGGTGATGGAAACAAAGAACTTTAGAGGAATGTGTATATAGCCCTCAGAGTCTACTTACAAGAGAAGAAGAAGAAGAAGAAGCATGTATCATGTTCCTATTTAGGAAAGATTTCATCAAGTTTCCAAAAGATTAGTGGATCTAATCTTGCTTTTAAATAGAAATATAATAAAGATATTATTTGTTAAATATAAAGAAGATTTAATTTTATTCCCAACAAGGGGTAATTTTTGAAAATGGATTTTATATATATATATATATATATATATATATATATATATATATATATATATATATATATATATAGATGATTAAAAAATAAATAAATAAAATCTTTTGCTTTCAAGATCAAATAAAGAAAGATTTGATTTATTTCCAAAATAAAGAAAGCTTTTATTTTATTTCTAAAATAAAATTAAGATTTTATTTTATTTTATTTTATTTTCAAAAATAAAAAAATAAAAAATAAAATAAAATAAAATAATTATAATTAAGATTTGATTTGGTAAAAAGGAAAGATTTGATTTACCAAAAGAAGGATTTTAATTATTAGATTTAATTTTATATAATGATATTTGATTATTTTTCTTGTTTTCAATTTCTAGGAAAAATAAAGAAACAAATCTGGGGCAAGTTATGGACATATTTTTGGAGGATTTCCCAATATGTCCAAGGAAGAGCCCTGCTAGGTTTTGGCTCCCTATGGTTTAAACCTAATGGTTTGGCTCCCTAGGGGTTCCCTTTACTAGGACCATTATCTTCAAGACCCGTAAAGTGAAGTCCCGCAAAATCGTTCAAAAGCTTGAAGTATTCTTACACGATCGTCTATTTGGAAATGCGACTCTCGCGCTGGGGGTAAATGTGGGCCCAGGTGCAAAATTAGGGTTTCCATGACTTAATTAAATTAAATGCACAAATAGGGTTCAACGACCTTATTAAATGTACAAATTAGGGTTCGCATAACCTAACAGAATGAAGATGGAAAAGTCAGAAATAAAGGTGCTAGACCCGAGAGAAGCCTCCACGTTTCCCGAGGCAAAAGACTCGTGGAGGCGGCTCGTTTTGGGAATTAATTGAGGGATTGGATTGGTGGCTAGAAGGACATGGCAATATGGGCATTACTCTAATGACTAAAGGGTATTTCTAAAATTTCCCTGAAAGCATGTGCCTTGCACATGACTAATTTCCAGAAAGCCCTATAAATACCCCTTCCATTCTATTGGGAAGGGGACCTCTCTTCAGACACGGGACTTGAACTCTTTTGGTGACTTAAGGCTTGGATATTCCACCTAAAAGCACTAAAAAGGGTTTGGACACTGTCTCTCAACTATAAGGACTCAAGAAGAAGGCTCTTGGAATCCCAATAACCCTAACTCAGTTTTCGGATTCTAGGAGTTCTGTCATGCGTCATTAGAGTAATCGCCCACCTGTCGTTCTCCCCTCTTCAATCAATCAATCAATTCCGTGCTCTACGTGGATTTCTCTCCTCCTCGGCCAACACGAAACCCTAACTAGCAAGGCACGATTTCCTTGCCCACAGAACATAACAGGCAGTATTTGTGGACGCTATTTCTATGTGCACATCTTGTTTCACATCTAAAAACACACAAAAGTATGAGGTAATTATTTTGAAGAGTTAATAACATAACGAGGGAGATATACACTATCCAGGTAAGTTTTCGCATTTATGTGCATTTACAAATTGTTCTATTATTGAACTGTATTTTATTCTTTAAAGTTCTTGTTATTTAATAAATTGTTTTGAGAAATGAGTCTATGTTATTTGTTTCAACTAAAATCAGTTGATATGATATGTTAAATTATTGAATTGTTAATAATTCTTTGGAGATATTTAAATTTAATCAAATTCAAATTGTTTTAGTGCGGATTCTAATGTTATAACTGAGTAAAACAACCTTAGAAATATGGGATATTGTGATGTGGTCGGGTAGCCGACATGGGCTGTCAAAATACAGTACAGAGATGATGTTATGCGTAACATGGGTGGTCGATGGGTACCCCTAATGATACTTCAGTTGTCATTCAAATGCTTTCAAAATCATGATAAACTTTTGAGATTACATGTGAAAATATTATTGAACTCTTATTTGTTCATTCATTCAAAATGTTATGATATAAATATTTTTATTTTATTCTTTATATTTGTTAAGCAAAGTAGTTTCCCAGTCTTACTATATTAAATGTTTTAAGCTAAAGCAGAAGGTCCCAAGGGTTGGGAAAATATTTCTGACGTCTGTTGGTCAGAATACTGATCACTAAACACGCGCAAGTATACGCGGTCTAACAAATAATACAGTGATAAGGAGTGTGTCGTACCCACGAGGAACTATGACTAATATTTACCAAATACCGACTGTTTATCGCTAAAGTCTTATTCGAACAGCACTAAATGGAAGTGTGATTAATCTAATTATACTACTTAACAAAGCAAGTAAATGGATAACAAATGAAAATCTAAGGAATTACAAGCTAAGGTCATAACTTCACCCCCACACAGGCATTCTGTCGAACACCTGGCGTGTTATGTTTCATTAAAATAGCTACCCTTCTCTCTTTGGTCTAAATGGTCACGACAATTTGTCGACCGAGAACGCACAGGTGCCTATGCACCTCTGTCGAGGTATGCACAAACATATCCTCTCCAGATCCACCCAAAAGGGAATAGAACAGAAAAGAACGTCCAAGCTAGATACAATCCTACATATGTCTATGCGAATCAATCATAACAAGGATTTAAGCATAAGTTCTCATTGAGGTCGCACATGGCGCACAGAGATATGTCTATTCTACGCACAACTTATGCAGTCGAAACCCAAAATCACATGCTAATATATTTAGGTGTAAATCTATAATTCTTCTGTCGATATCATGCAGATTACCAAAATCTTCACTAATGTCTTAGCGAGAATCATGAAGCACAAATATATTAAACCAAATCATATGGTGCCAACCAAAGAGATAAAGATAATCAATTCAAATAACAAAGGGATCCATTATAACCTTAGAGCCAATATTCAGTTCATAGTCAATAAACAAAATACAAGTAGCAAATAAGACAACATGTATGGATTACAATAATAGAAGAAATAAATGGATAAGAAGGAACTCTGTCAAAGCCCTTCAGTCACCAAGCAATCCGTTCCTTTCAAGCTTTCCAATCCGTGTCGCTCGTTGCTCTTGTGCTCCAAAGAAATGCAGACTTCTCCCTAAATTTACCTAATCTATATGTACAGAGATAAGAAAAAAAGAGAAATTACAGAAGAAAATCCTAAGCTAAGCTATCCTATATTAAACTACGATCTCATATAATAGGTTATAAGAGATATCGAAGGCAGGCGGCTTCTCCTCGCTTATATACTGCTCCCCTCTTCTTTTAGGTCATTAAAAAGCTCTTTATTTTTTGGGCACCAGAGATCGCACTGCGGTGCGAGCATAATCTTAACAATCAGCGCTGGGGCGCGAGTGGTGGCGCTGGGGCACCGTTAATGGTGCTGGGGCCCGAGTCTGGCACCTGCCTTGGTGCATGGACGCCATACGTAGCTCAAGCGAGGTGCCAAAAGTCAGTATCTTTTCCTAGCATTGGCGCTAGGGTGCGAGCTGGGGCGCTAAGGCGCCGGATGTGGCGCTGGGGCGCCGGATGTGGCGCAGGGGCACGAGCTCTAAGAGCAACCTTGGCGCTGCGGCGCCAGCAAGGTGAAAATAACCTGAAATGCCACAAACCACCTCCAAAGCATTGTATAATAGAACTTAGACACAATAACAATGAAAATATAAATAGAAGCTAACTAAGAGACTGAAAACAGGAAATAACTTAAGCCACAAAGGAACTGATTCGTAGGTATACATCCCACTCATCAAATACCCCCAAACTTAAGCTTTTGCTTGTCCTCAAGCAAACTATCTAACACCACACTAACAATAGTAAAACACATGCGAAAGAAAAATAAATCAGTAAAGTAGTATCATGGCTTCAAAGCTCGATCAAAGCTACTCCCTAAAGAATAGGGTAAACACAGATATGAATAAGGGTTCATTCAATTTCAAGCATAAGACTGTATTCGATCCATTCTATGTGTGTGTGTGTGGAGACCAACGGTCCTAACTAATCATAGCTCAAATAAGCTCGCATAGTCGATTGCTAATACTAATAATGCACACTCTGTAACTTAAACATTCAACAAGCATTAAGAAAAAGACGCAAATGCAGGAAAAGATCAAAAGACTCTAGTATGAAGACAGTAAAATATGACTCGGACAGTCCTTAATTACCTTAGGCTATTCAGAACTACCCATGAATGAGCTTTTGATCAATGACTCCCAAGCCAGACGACTTTAGGGCACTAGGTGTAGAACACCCCTATGAATCTAATAACTCGAGCAGTAAAGGCCACGTAATCAACATAAGCCAACTGAGACTTTACAACAAAAACGAAGATTATTAAGCGAGTGCATTTTATGCTCCATCTCGATATCGGTCATGCGTTTATGGGCGAATACGTTTTACGCTCCATCTCGACCCACCGCAAAACTTTCCATATAAACTCTTCTTTTCTATTTTTATTCTCATTTCATTCATTTTTTTTATTCAACATGCTAGAATCCAAGAACCAAAGCTGTATAAACGTCTAAGTCTTTTATTACCTTGTATAAATGAAAGTTTATAAGAGTGAACAAATTTTCAAAGCAATAAACACGCGAACTAAATTTGAAAAATAACTAGTTAAATACAGTTGGTCGGTGCGTGCTAAGAAGGACGGATCAATAACAGTCTAAACTTATCAATTGAACAACCCCTAGCTCATACATTCTTGACACGACTCTAAGAGATAGGCATAAATACTTGACGTTCGTCATCAGCCACAATCAAAAAATTAGTAATAACTATAATACCCTTGCTAAATAGCAACTCAAAATAAGGTAAAAAGGCCATTCACATAGCACAAGCATCAAATCAGTAAAAGCCCCAAAAAGATGGCTATAAACCACAAATATGCGAATAATAATCAAAGCATTAAAAATAAAAACAAAAAAAATAGTTCATGGCATAAAAAATCCATGCATAAACCCGCAGTTCAAAACGACTGCACCACAAAACTGATAATAAAAGCATAATAAAGTACTAAAGTATGCAACCTATCATGGCAGTACAGAAATAAACAGATAGCATCCAAAACACCCCCAAACTTGAGGTGAGCAATGCCCTCATTGCTAAACATAAAGCAATTGATACAAGAGGGCTTCCCTAAAGTTCGCTCACTCAACAGTAGTCTCATCCTCGTCAGCCTCGGAGGGTGGTGATGGTGGAGGGTATGGTGGGAAGACAGGAGGCTCCGGGAACCATGCCTCATCGCTAATAAATTTTGTGTTGTCCCATGGCGTAGGTGGTGCCGCGGACGATGATCCTCCTATGCTAAGGCGTTGCCTCTTTTGTGCCATTTTCTAAAAGTTTTCTATATGTTATCTGCACATGCCAAGACAAGAACAAAAACTACACTACAAAGCAAATAAGCACTATTCCAAATAATATAATAACTAACTACAAAGTGAACTAGACATATATAAAGAAAACAGATAAAATTTATACCAAGATGGGGGTGCCTCCCCACCAAGCGCTTGTTTTAAAGTCGTCAGCTTGACTATATCGACGCCGTTTAATCCGGCTTATAAGCGAAAATGACCTTCTCATGTCGCCTATTCGTCAGCTCTTTTGGATTTTTGGCAGACATGGATGATGGATCATTCTTGTTTTCTTCATCCTTTGGCACAAAGAATCTTTCACCACTGGAATTATCCACTAATTCTCCTTGTTCATTAAATTAAAAGCATTCTTTGTGCTCTATTGGGCCCTCTCGGGTTTCCACAGTCGTGAGTGTGGTTTCTAATAGTAGATCAGTCTTGACGATACCACCACTGTTGATCCTTGTGTCTCCAACTTCAGACTCCACCAGTTGGCTAGCCTGCACTACGACGTCTCCCTCAACAACTGTGTGAGACTCACTATATTTTCCTTGCGTATCCACCATGTAATGCTCTACTGCTTCATCGTCGATATCAATTACGACCGGGATATTGCCTTGCGGTGGATTTGTGATGGCACTGACGAGTTGCCCCAATTACTTCTCCAGGCTGTGCAATGCGGCCTCTTGGCTTGCCATCCGAACCTCATTGCTCTGAATAAAGTCGGTGAGAAGCTCCTCAAGCCGGTTCTCTTCTTCTCGTGTTGAGGTCTCATAAAAGCTCTCATTGGGTTGAGACGTCAACTCATAATGCAGTGGAGACTGATAGTCAAACTGAAAGGCATGATTCGGATCATAATATTTCTCTTAACTGAAGTCCCATGAGTTTGGATAACCCTGGCAGTTTGGATGATAGGAGATCGGTTCAAAGTCAGCTCGTTCCTGACAGTAGGCGTTCTGAGTGGACTGACACTCAAGATTGTCAAAAAATCTCAAGGCATTAGCAATTTGAAGTTGTAATCTATTGAGTCCTTCTTCCGAGCTTGGTTGCGTCATTCCCTCATAAGGCCATTGATAACATTGATAGTTCATGATCTGTAAACTTAAAACAAAAAGTAAGGAAGATCAAACAAATAAAAGAAATAAATATATACAAGTTCAAAGTAAGACTAAATTGATTTAAATCAATATTGGACAATATTAGAATAATAGTTCCCCGGCAGCGGCGCCAAAAACTTGTTGGTCCGAATACCGATCACTAAACACGCGCAAGTATACGCTGTCTAACAAGTAATACAGTGATAAGGAGTGTGTCGTACCCACGAGGAACTATGACTAATATTTGCCAAATACCGACTATTTATCGCTAAAGTCTTATTCGAACAGCACTAAATGGAAGTGTGATTAATCTAATTATACTACTTAACAAAGCAAGTAAATGGATAACGAATGGAAATCTAAGGAATTACAAGCTAAGGTCACAACTTCACCCCCACACAGGCATTCTGTCGAACACCTGGCGTGTTATGTTTCATCAAAATAGCTACCCTTCTCCCTTTGGTCTAAATGGTCACGATAATTTGTCGACCGAGGACGCACAGGTGCCTATGCACCTCTGTCGAGGTATGCACAAATATATCCTCTCCAGATCCACCCAAAAGGGAATAGAACATAAAAGAACGTCCAACCTAGATACAATCCTACATACGTCTATGCGAATCAATCATAACAAGGATTTAAGCATAAGTTCTCATTGAGGTCGCATGTGGCGCATAGAGATATGTCTATTCTATGCCCAACTTTTGCAGTCGAAACCCAAAATCACATGTTAATATATTTAGGTGTAAATCTACAATTCTTCTGTCGATATCATGCAGATTACCAAAATCATCACTAATGTCTTAGCGAGAATCATGAAGCACAAATATATTAAACCAAATCATATGGTGCCAACCAAAGAGAAAAAGATAATCAATTCAAATAACAAAGGGATCTATTATAACCTTAGAGCCAATATTCAGTTCATAGTCAATAAGCCAAATACAAGTAGCAAATAAGATAACATGTATGGATTACAATAATAGAGGAAATAAATGGATAAGAAAGAACTCTGTCAAAGCCCTTCAATCGCCAAGAAATCCGCTCCTTTCAAGCTTTCCAATCAGTGTCGCTCGTTGCTCTTATGCTCCAAAGAAATGCAGACTTCTCCCTAAATCTACCTAATCTATATGTACAGAGATAAGAAAGAAAGAGAAATTACAGAAGAAAATCCTAAGCTAAGTTATCCTATATTAAACTACGATCTCATATGATAGGTTATAAGAGATATCGAAGCTAGGCGGCTTCTCCTCACTTATATACTGCTCCCCTCTTCTTTTAGGTCATTAAAAAGCTCTTTACTGTTTGAGCACCGGAGATCGCGCTGCGGAGCGAGCATAGGCTTAACAATCGGCGCTGGGGCGCGAGTGGTGGCACTGGGGCACGAGTCTGGCGCCGGCCTTGGCGCTGGTGCGCCATACGTAGCTCAAGCGAGGCGCCAAAAGTCATTATATTTTCCTAGCATTAGCGCTGGGGCGCGAGCTGGGGCGCCGGATGTGGCGCTGGGGTGCCGGATGTGGCGCTGGGGCGCCGGATGTGGCGCTAGGGCGTGAGTTGATGAGTGAGTTTTATACACATAAATTGGATACATTCGGGCTTATTTCATTATTGTTCTCAAGTCTTTTAGAATAGTTTCTAAGTGTTTGTGTCCATTCATGCATGTTTTACATTGTTTTGCAGGAATTGGGACAAAAGTTACTTGGATCGACGTTCGGGGTGGCTAGATTTGCGTTTTCGACTTACCATTTACACAGCAGTCACTTCAGAGCCAATTTGAGTATTTCTACGGACCTTATTTCGAAAAACATAAAGAATGAAAGTTGTAGATATACTTCTGCTCTTTCCGGAACATCTTGAATCATCGAAATCAGAGTTCAGACGAAGACGTTATGACCATTTTCCCAAAGGACATCGGAGCAGAAAATGTCAGAACTTGTAACAGCGCCGGGGCGCTATTCTTAGTTCATTTTCTAGCGCCGAGGCGCTATAAGGCAGACTTTGAGCGTCGAGCCTAGCGCTGGGGCACTGGGAGAAGGGCTGGGTGCGGCCTGGACGCATTTTGGGCGAATTTTGACACATTTTTGACTCCAAATTGGTTTGGGTTTGTTCCTAACCTAAAAATTTGACTTGTAACCTATAAATACGTGATGTAAGGCATAAAATAAAGGGGGGATTTACATAGATTAGACTAGATTAAATACTCTATTAGATTAGACATTAACCCTAGTTCTTATTAGTTTTGGAGATTGAAACAACTTGGAGATCATTGAAGACCAAGAGTAGGAGCAAGAGGGGAGCATCAGATTTGCTGACAATAGATTCTATTATCTTCTCTTATCATACTTTTATCTTTTAATATTTATTCAGTTGTGGCTTCTTAGTTTTAATTCATTAATTATGAACTAACTCTTTTATTAAGATTTCAATTGAACTTTTTATGGCTATAAATTAGTTATTTGATTTATTCCAATTATTTGTGTTGAAGTAAATTGTTCATCTTGCTTTGAGCTTATTGATTAATTATCTGATCAATAATTACCTCGTTACTCTAGAAGGAATTGAGAAAGGAATTTTAGGGTTAGAACTGGGCATGATGACATGTAACTTAGTTATTTGCACAGTGAATAATTAGGTTTGTGAATAGAATGAGAATATCTATTTACCGCATGTAACATAAAAGAAATTGGGTTTGTAACGAGTTTAATTCAATTATTTTGCATAGAGATATAGCAAAATTAATCTGGGTTAAATAGAAGGCAATTGATCACTCGAGAGAGGGCTTTTGGCATTTGAGAATTCTTGTTAACAATTCAGTAGATATAATAATTGGGATAGTTGAATAATTGATTAATAATTCATAATTGGGGATATTGGAGTCTTAATTCTTATTTATCTGAATTCCATCAATTCTTAGTTGTTTATTTGCTTTCTTTTAGAATAATCTTTTTGTTTTGTTTAATTTAGTTTTCTTAAATCTAGAAATCACAATTATTGGTTGTTTAAATAAAATTAATTTGATTAAGAATTAGTACTTGGTGATTTTTATTAAATAATTCCTTGTGGGAACGATACTCTACTTTCACTTTATTACTTGTTGACCGTATATACTTGCACGTATTCGTTGATTGCGAAATCAATCAACAAGTTTTTGGCGCCGTTGTCGGGGAATTAATTTAATAATTATTTACCAATATTAATTTCAATCAAATTAGTCTTAATTTAAACATTTTTATTTTTATTTTTATTTCTCATTCTCTTCCTATATTTCTCTCTTTTTAGGTACCATGGATGACTTTGCGTATCAATGGCCATACACGAACATGACTCAACCACGGGGAGCGGAGATTGATAGACTCAAGAAACTTTCTGCATTGTCAGCACAGATGGAGACACTTTCGAGGATGCTTGAAACTTTTGAAGCTCAACATCGTCAAAGTGGGGCGGTTACTTGTGATTATTGTGCTGGAAATCATATGAGTCATCAATGCGCCATTAGTTTCGAGCCGGTACAGTATAGTGGTGATTACCCCAACAGTTATGTCTATCCCAACAACTATCATCAGGATTGGGGGTATCACCCGGACTTTTCATGGAGTAACAATCAAGATCAATTTTATGCTCCAAGTCCAACATACCCACCAGATTTCTCATGTCCACCTCCACTACAACAGGAAGAACATTCAAATTGGGAGGAAGCCTTGGAAAAATTCATTAGAGCTTCTGACAAAAGGAACGAGGAACAAGACAAAAGATTTAATCAAATAGAGCTGCATTTGCAAAGCCAAGGGGCATCGTTAAAGAATCTGGAAAATCAATTGGGGCAGATAGCACATGCGTTGAACAACCGTCCTCAATACACTTGGCTCTATGACATGGATGACGAGACTGATGATGAGCCTGAACCAAATCTGCAATCGGATGTGCCAAATGATATAGATGTTGAAAGAGAGGAAAGACTTGGAGACCAACAAAAAGAGATCGGCAAAGATCTAACTTTGAGTATCAACGAAGATGAGCCAATTTTGATAGTGTCCCATGTACCTTCTCCACCAAAGTTCAAGAATCCGGTTAGTTTTACAAAACCATGTCCGCTAGGTAGTCATGTCGTCGGCAATACTCCTTGTGACGTAAAAGCGAGTACAACTTCGAAGCCATGGTTCAATGAGTTGGAAAAGATAGAAGAAGAGATTGTTGTGTCTGACAAGCCTCAATGCCAGAATCTATTCGCAGACACAATGGAAAAAACACCTAGATGTTGGACGTTCTTTAATGTGATCTTATCTAAACAAAGCATGCTAGGTGACTTTAATACAATGGCTATCGTAAATGGGAACCTACCAAAAGCTATATTATTTCCGATGGATGGAGGATTCCTCAATTTTCGAAGGAGAATTGGATAGAGAATTGAAGAAGTCAGGCTGAGACTATAAAACAAGCGCTTATTGGGAGGCAACCCAAGTTTAATTTTTATTTTTAGTTTTTATTAAGTTTTATATTAGTAGTTTTGAATTTGTATTTATTTAGGATTTAATAAAAGTGTTTCTATCATGATTTACAGGTTATTCAAGTCAAATTCAAGTGTGGTGTCCAATTTTTCCATGTCCCTAGCATATTCTCCAAACTTAGTGGACAATGAGGAAGATTGCTATATTTTCAGGGAAGTCCTCTGCTTTAATTTTTTCTAATTTAGTCATTGAGGACAATGTCTAGTTTAAGTTTGGGGGCATTTTAGTGTCGTATTACATATAGTTAGTTATCTGCATAGTAGTTCATTTTTTTTGTGTTAGCATTGTGTTTTTATAGGTTGCATATAGTACATGGTAGTTATTTGCATATTCATATATGTGTTGCATTAGTATGTATTCATGTAGTTTAATTGTATTTTTTTTTTGCATGAATCTGTGTGATCGGTTGGTGTGGTCTTAGCTCGACCTATGATAAGATTGGTATTAATTGTTAAATTGAACAATGTTGATAATTGATGATGAGTTCTAATTTTAATCATGATGACAATCTGAGCCTATCTGAAACTTATGTAACCGGTTAGCACTTAAAGTTTAACTGTTTTAATCTACTTTGTTCAAGGGTTTCATAATTTGTTTCTGAGGGAAAATCTTGGTTAAAATTTAAGGAAATTAGTGAACTGGCGGCAAAGGTTGGAATGACGTAAAAGCTTGAGTTTGGGGGAATCTATGGGGTATATATATTACAAAAAAAGAAAAAAAAAAGAGAAAAAATGATGAAAAGAAAAAAAAATAGAAAATCCAGAAAAAGAAAAAAAATGAATAAACACCGTGGCATGCTTGTCTAGTTTTGTGGCCTTTGTTACTTGAGTAAGTAAGTCCGAGGGGATTGTCTTTACACCTAGCGCCCTAAGGTCTTAATGACTTGGGAGTCATTGGTCGAAAGCTCGTTAAGGTAGCACTGAAAAGCCTAAGGGAATAAGACATTGCACAGCCATGAGAAAAAAAATGAAAAAAAACACGAGAAAGAGCAAAAATGCCCTCGTGATTGAATAAAAGTATAAATAAATCTTGTATTTACCCTTAGACTTGGTAATTTCTTAGTTTTAACCGAAGTTGTCATGTTCACAAAAGTAATTGAATTGGAACTGAAATTTTCCTTCTAAGAAGTTTGTTATGTGATTATCTTGAATTGTGGTTGGTTAGAATGCTTAACAAGCACACACGCACAACATGGGTGATGACAGGTTTGGATTGACTAATTAGTTAGAGTTATGAATTTTGATTTGATCGGATATATTGTTTGAGTACCAATGGTATCTTTAAGGCCTGTTGCTATATATTATACTGATTTATTACTAGGTTCGTAGGTATATTATAAAGTAGATCATGCATATGCATTCATGTAGTTGAGTTAGTTTGTTTATTTTTAGTTCTTTTGTATTTTTGCTTGAGGACAAGCAAATGTTTAAGTTTGGGGGTATTTGATGAGTGAGTTTTATACACATAAATTGGATACATTCGGGCTTATTTCATTGTTGTTCTCAAGTCTTTTAGAATAGTTTTTAAGTGTTTGTGTCCATTCATGCATGTTTTACATTGTTTTGTAGGAATTGGGACAAAAGTTACTTGGATCGACGTTCGGGGTGGCTAGATTCGCGTTTTCGGCTTACCATTTACATAGTAGTCACTTCAGAGCCAATTTGAGTATTTCTACAGACCTTATTTCGAAAGACTTAAAGAATGAAAGTTGTAGATCTACTTCTCCTCTTTCCGAAACATCTTGAATCATCGAAATCGGAGTTCTGTCAAAGAAGTTATGACCATTTTCCCAAAGGACGTCAGAGCAAAAAATGTCAGAACTTGTAACAGCGCCGGGGCGCTATTCTTAGTTCATTTTCTAGATTCGGGGCGCTATAAGGCAGACTTTGAGCGTCGAGCCCAGCACTGGGGCGCTGGGAGAAGGGCTGGGTGCGGCCTGGACGCATTTTGGGCGAATTTTGACACCTTTTTGACTCCAAATTGGATTGGGTTTGTTCCTAACCTAAAAATTTGACTTGTAACCTATAAATACATTATGTAAGGCATAAAATAAAGGGGGGATTTACATAGATTAGACTAGATTAAATACTCTATTAGATTAGACATTAACCCTAGTTCTTATTAGTTTTGGAGATTGAAACAACTTGGAGATCATTGAAGATCAAGAGCAGGAGCAAGAGGGGAGCATCAGATTTGCTGACAACAGATTCTATTATCTTCTCTTATCATACTTTTATCTTTTAATGTTTATTCAATTGTGGATTCTTGGTTTTAATTCATTAATTATGAACTAACTCTTTTATTAAGATTTCAATTGAACTTTTTATGGCTATAAATTAGTTATTTGATTTATTCCAATTATTTGTGTTGAAGTGAATTGTTCATCTTGCTTTGAGCTTATTGATTAATTATCTGATCAATAATTACCTTGTTACTCTAGAAGGAATTGAGAAAGGAATTCTAGGGTTAGAACTGGGCATGATGACATGTAACTTAGTTATTTGCACAGTGAATAATTAGGTTTGTGAATAGAATGAGAATATCTATTTGCCGCATGTAACATAAAAGGAATTGGGTTTGTAACGAGTTTAATTCAATTGTTTTGCATAGAGATATAGCAAAATTAATCTGGGTTAAATAGAAGGCAATTGATCACTCGAGAGAGGGCTTTTGGCATTTGAGAATTCTTGTTAACAATTCAGTAGATATAATAATTGGGATAATTGAATAATTGATTTATAATTCATAATTGGGGATATTGGAGTCTTAATTCTTATTTATCTGAATTCCATCAATTCTTAGTTGTTTATTTGCTTTCTTTTAGAATAATATTTTTGTTTTGTTTAATTTAGTTTTCTTAAATCTAGAAATCACAATTATTGGTTGTTTAAATAAAATTGATTTGATTAAGAATTAGTACTTGGTGATTTTTATTAAATAATTCCTCGTGGGAACGATACTCTACTTTCACTTTATTACTTGTTGACCGTGTATACTTGCACGTATTCATTGATTGTGAAATCAATCAACATGAGCTCTAAGAGGAAGCTTGGCGCTGCGGCGCCAGTAAGGTGAAAATGACCTGAAATGCCATAAATCACCTCCAAAGCATTGTATAATAGAACTTAGACATAATAACAATGAAAATATAAATAGAAGCTAACTAAGAGACTGAAAACAGGAAATAACTTAAGCCACAAAGGAACTGATTCGTAGGTATACATCTAACTCATCAACGTCCCCACATTCGTGTATTTTAAACATCATCTATAGGTAGATATAACTTAAAGACATAAAAATAATTATAAATATTTACAATACATATCTTACGCTGCTCACAAGTTTCTAAACCTTGCTTATACAAAACATAATACTATTAAATATCACATCCTTTATAATATTTTAATACATCAGTTATTTTTAATTTTAGACTTGTTTTTTTGCTATATTGGACAGCGCCTTTGACAAAAATAGATATCAAGACCTCATGCAATTTTAGACTTTTCTTTTGCCTTTATCTTTATTTGATCATGTAAAACTCTTAGTTTTAACTGAAAATATGATAATATAGCAAGGGTAAGTAACTATTTTACTTAACAAAGTATAAACTAGTTCAATGAACAATAAATCATGAATAAAAAAAATTGAATTTTCAACAATTAATCAATTATCACATCTAAAGACAAACAAAAGTAAAATAGTATTAAGAATATTATCGAGCAAGCGAGGAGAGAGAGAGAGTATTATATAGGGAGTAAAGAATACTTCTAGTACTATAACCTATATTTTACTTTTGGGTGTCTTAAAGTAAACTAGGAAGCATTTACTTTTGCCTTTGGAAGCATCTCACGGCTACAATCAAATGAAAAAGAAGTTATTCATAATTTCACTTTTCTCGGGTGAAACAAATGACATAACTCTCACATTTTTCCCTGAAAAGGATACTTTGTGGTTCTTTTTTTTTACTCCCTCTTTTCCTAAAAGATTGTCGTTTAAGGTTAATACACACAGATTAAGGAATATAATTAATACCTAGTGAAAATACTATACTACCCTTATTAATTATCTTAACCAATCACTCCATTCCCGATGTTTCTTATTCAATTCAACCAATTACTTCTTATTCAACCAATTACTACTTGGATTATAGTATGGAATTGAATAAGAATCATTGGGAAAGGAAGAAAGCTTTAAATAGGATAAAGTTTTAATTAAGGGTGAAGTATGAAAAAAAAAAGCTAATGTGTATTGATAAACTCAAAACGATAATCTTTTTGGAACAAAAATTACTTCCTAAAACGACAATCTTTTAGGAACAGAGAGAGTAATATATATTTTTTCTTTCCTCTCACTTCCGTTCTAGCACAATCTTACACAATTTATTTCTTTGGAGTAAGTGGGATAAGCAATGCAAGCTATGCCTCACATGAATGAATTGTGTAAGGTTTAGACAGGAAGGAAATTCAGATAAAAAAGAATGGAAAATGAATGAATGATCCATTTCTTCTGGGAATGCAATTAATCCAACTCAAACAATGAACAGAGTCGGTCCTCAGTTTTCTAAGGCTCAGGGTAAATTTTCTCAAGTGTGCCCCTTTATACAAATTAAATAAATAAATAAATAAATTATCAACTAATTAATTTTATTAAAATTATAAAAATTTACAAAAGATAAGGAAGAACACTTTAAAATGTCATCGAAGCAAAGAATCATCACATGTACCTACTATAGACACTCGAAATTTTGTTTTTCCTATTACTAACTATGTAGGAGGACAAAAGCATCTTTTTCACACTCCAGAGACAACCCTGGAGGAGCACAACATCAATTCCAACCACGGAGATAGCCCCGGGAGATCCCATTTCCAACCCCGGAGATCACCCCAGAAAATCAGTTTTCAACCCCGAACATAACCTTGGGAAAGTCAGTTCCAACCCCGGAGATAACCTTGAGAGATCAACTCTAATGCCCGGAGTTAACCCCGGGAGGTCAAGCCAACCTCTGAGATAACCATGAGGACAGTTAAAGTCAACATCAGGTCAACCTCAGAGAAAACCTTGAGAAAAGACTGTTGTAATTGTGCGAAAAACGGAGATAACCCCAGGAGGGGCAAAATGGTAATTATGCCAACTCAACTTTAACTCAAATTAAATACACTCATTTCAACTGAAATTGCTTCAAAAGAAGTCCCATAAGAACCATATCTTAACTTCTGAGCGCAAACTACGCAAAACAGCTCAACGGACTGCCTGACGGAAACTCGGAAAGGCCATTTCTGTCATGGAACCATCTTCCCAAATTCAAAAAAGGACAAATCCTATGTCATTTCATAGCCCTTAGAAAGAGCTTTCTGGAATGGTATGGCACGTTTCCATCGGACTCCCCGATTAAAAGTTGCGAAGGTTCGAGTGAACAGCGCATTGTTTGAGTGCACGTACTTCGAAATGGTAGGACCCACATTGCACGGGACACCCCGTGTGACGCCCTCGAATCCGGGTCCTCTGACCCCGGTCCGGTCATCATGATAAAATACAAACATCCACCTCTAAATAACATACGATAACTAAAATGTGAAAAATAATAAACGTATGTCGTTCATTCAAAATGTGTTACTAGTCCCAAGATTCGATAACCTTAATAAAGTCTTACAAACATACCCTATAATTGTAATTAGGGTTCATATTACATAACAGTAATTTAAACTAAGCACAAAGTAAAATTTGCTCCTGACAATAATTCTACATATTTCCTTTACCCTTGTCCTTTCCTGAGGTCTCAGGCTTAGTTACAATATAATTCATGATATAGCAAGGATGAGCAAAAAGTTTGCCCAACAAGTTTAAATACAATAATAAGGATATATCATGATGAATGGAAAAATAACTTATAATGAATTCAACAATATGAATATCTGAAGGATTCAACAATATGAATATCGCAAGCAAAGATAATGATTGCTTTTAGAATAACTGCTAGTCAAATAGACTTTGAACTATAACACTCCAATGGAATCAATAGCTAACTGACCCTTTGGTTACTGGCTACAGAATAAGTACATGAGGGGATCAGCCTCGCGTACACCATGTATATGCATAACATTTAAATCTGTTATGTGTATCTTATATTAGATACCTGGTACTCCCCTATCATAGAAAGGGTTGTTCTTTCAGTCTAAGAATCCTTACCCTCAATAGGTTTGGATAACTTTTATAAAACTTCATATACTTGTCTGACCAAACAAAGGTTCAGACTCTATCTGACACAGTTCAAGAATTATAGAACTTTAAATGAAGTACAAGTCCAAGACTGTACGAACTTAAGTACACCAAGTGCGAATATCAATAATATCAATGTGGAATAATTGTTAAGTAATTAAACCACATAATAGCATGCTTGGAATAAGATTCAAGCTCAAATGAATAACTTTCAATTCAACCATTAATAAACTTCTCAATACAATATGAGAAGGATAAGAAACTTTCACAACAAACAAATTTGTGTAAGTTCGGAACTTGCAACACAACAAAATAGTGTTCGGATGCTTGCTCAATAAAAGTAGGGTTCGAGGAACTTGCACAATCAAGAGTGAAGTCCAACTCATAATTTCATGAACTTAGTTGGCCTTAAATTCGAAGAAATTTCCAACTAGATACTTAGTGTGTAGAAGTGGACTTGATATAACTTTGAGAAAGTCCAAGATCTCATAAGATGTATGCTTGCTGTGTGTCAATATTCTGGTATACTAAAAAGTG
Source organism: Panax notoginseng (assembly GCA_016801055.1). Taxonomy (NCBI): domain Eukaryota; kingdom Viridiplantae; phylum Streptophyta; class Magnoliopsida; order Apiales; family Araliaceae; genus Panax; species Panax notoginseng. The sequence continues at coordinate 149,406,537 of CM029015.1, read as the reverse complement.
GAATGAAACCCAGAAGATAAAAGCTCAACTTTGGTCTGGTCAGGGGACGGCGCAGCTGCGCCAGTCCCAAGCCTAACCTCAGCGCAGCTGCGCTGCAGGAAAGTTCGATCTAGACATTTTATTTGCTTTCTGATTTTGGCAACTTACTTATAGTACTGTCCTAAGCTATAGTACTTGTCATGGATGATGTTTTAAGCCTAAGAGCATGTAATGGTTATATAAAACCCAAATTTGTTAAAAGTTATTAAAGTTTGCAAAATGCAAGAACTATATGAAACATTCATCTATGAGTTTGAAATATGTAACGAACATATAGCGAATCAAGTATGTGATAGTTATATATGAATGTTGATGTCAGGTGTGAGTGGTTAAGGTTTACTATACCTACCTAGCTATTCTAAGCGTATGATGAGAAAGTGAAGTGTAGGTTTTACGAACCTAGTTAGAAAACATTGAAACATTGTTATTACATTGAGAATGCATGAAATATGTTACTGATGGATATGAATCCATGATTATATAACTATGTAGGAATACACGAAGTGCAGTTAAGCGTTAAGCAGTTAAGTCGTAGTTCATAAATTACGAATCAGGCAAGTCTTTCAGTTCCTATTTGATATATGAATTCGATAACTGCTAGTTAAGCTATATTATATTATGCGAATGTTGATGTATATATATGAAATGCATATGAGATATGTATGAAATTGAAAGTTGATCTTTGATAATATGTTTGTGATATAAATCTTTATGCCTGTTATGTGTGAAGTAACATGCGTAGTAAATATTAATTGATTATGAATGCATGAATCGACTATGCTATTATATGCTATGTGCTGCATGAAAACTGTTAGAATTGCTGGGCTGTCGAGCTCACCCTTGAAAATAACCACTTTTATAGGTTAAGGACTCACGGTAAAGTTACGTGCTACTTGATAGATAAAGTTCAATAGCATCGAAGGAGATTTATTTATTTATTTAAATATATGCCTTTGAACCATGTTTAGGTTCTAGTAGATATACTTGATAGTAGTTACGATTTGTAATACATGTTAGCTTGTAAAGTTGTACTATGTGATACATAGAGAAATTCAAATCGAGATGTAAAGATTTATGCAGTAATTTGAATAGACTGAATCATAACATAATTTGATTTAAGGATATGTAATTGATTCAAGTGAAGAAATCAATAAAAGATTATTTTTCAAAGGAGATTGTAAATGTTAAAATTATTCCTCATATTTATATAACATCGAAAGTGATGTGATACAGGAATAGTAAATGACCAAGATTAGAAACTTATAAAAGTTTGTGGTCATTGTGCAGATCCTGGAAATGGAATGAATTTATATTCTAAATTATAATAAGTAAAGTTATATTCATTAAGTTATGAATGAAAAATATAAATAGTTTGACGACAGTAGTATCGTGGCGGACCGGATTCGTGGTTCGAAGGGACCCGAATTTGGGGGCGTCACAAAACCACTTAATAGCATGCTTGGAATAAAATTCAAGCTTAAATGAATAACTTTCAATTCAACAATAACCTTCTCAATACAATATGAGAAGGATAATAAACTTTCACAGCAAACAAATTTGTGTAAGTTCGGAACTTGCAACACAACAAAATAGTGTTCGGATACTTGCTCAATAAAAGTAGGGTTCGAGGAACTAACACAATCAAGTCCAAAGAAACTTGCTTACGATATGCGTCGAATAAAGTAATGCAAGGGTTTAGGATACTTGCTCAACAATAATTGGAGTAAGTTTAGGGAACTTGCCTGTTTGCTCAGCTATAATATAATACTAGCTTTAACTAACTCGCGTTGAAACGACCTAACATTAACAAGTCGGTCATTCAATTAGTATGTGTAAACTAATATGAGTCTACACTTAAAATAAGCAAGTCTTCACATAGCATGCTTCTCAACATATTATATGGCACATGGGTCACATATTATAAGGTAAAGAGATCATGTAAGCATGCCTTAAATTTCATAACCAAAAATAGAATCTATTTATGACTGCAGGATAGCGCAGCTGCGCCTGGTCTAGGCTTACGGACGGCGCAGTTGCGCTGTCTTCTGGCCAGACCAGGTTTGAGCTTTGCTCTCCTGACTGTAGTCCAACTCTAACACACTAATTACACATATATTTTAACATACATACATGCTAGAGGTTCACATATAACACATGATCATACTTGAGTTCAATACCACAAGTTTAATTTACAAGTTGTAAGTCATTAAAACATAAAAAGGTCATGCAATCATTTATGCCTTACAACTTGATCATTCAATGCTTAGTAGTGATGCTTGTATATAGACAACACATGTATACTTTACTCACATAGCTCATATTTTAGAAATTTCCTTTTTCATGACTATGTGTGAATAAGTGAAAACTATACATTAACCAAATGATGTTCATGTCAATATGTCTATAGGCATAATGAATCCTAATACACATGCTTGCATAGTCATAACATATTTTACTCATTACTTGATGACATTAGCTTTCTCATTCTAACTTTCATTGAATCTAACACTAAGTCAACTTATCATATACAAGGCATCTTAACATGTAACTCTCATGCATTTACCGCATATATTAAAGCCATATGCATGTTCAAATGGTCAGATCTTATAAGATAAAGGTCTTGGTCAAGTTCACTTTGAAAAGCCTTAAGTTTCTTATCTTTGAAATAGTCTTAACTTTCAATCATGTATGCTAGTGTGTTCAATCACTTTTACTTGCATTTCATGACAATATAACCCATATTATCTTACTCATAAAGTCAGACTGCTCATATGATAGGTTTGTGACAAAGTCTACTTTTGAAACTATGATTTCCTTTCAAAACCACAAGTGTTATGTCAATCATTGATATACTTGTTCATACTACATGCATGTGCTTACATGTGTGTGTTACAATAATTTACATGCTTGCTCTAACCATATACTAACAAGTTAGCACAACAGAAACTGAACAGAAAATATCAGAGCTGGTGCAGGTCTGGCTCAGCTACGCTACACCCTAGTACAATTAGGGCGCAGCTGCGCCGTGCCTGCATCAGAGACAGTAAGCAGACTCTATTTGTAGAGCCTTAACCAACTTAGTTTCACTTGCTTCGAACATGTTCCAAACCATCAATTGAGAGTTCAAACATGTAAGTAAACTTCTTAAACACATTATAGCATGCTAATTTACTTTGACTAACAAAGAATTTCAAGTAATTCTCAAGAATTTGACAAACCCAACTAAGAACATAAGTAAAGTTTATACCTCCTTAAGCTTGGATTGGCTTCCTTATACACTAAGTATGCTCTCAAACTTTCTCAGCAACTTTGAACTTTCAATATAGACTTAACAAATAACAAAAAAAACTGAATTTGAAGCTTGTATTTATAAGGGAACTATGAACTGGACAATCACATTATCATAATGTTGGAGCTCATGGTGCAAAGGAAAAACACATTGGTTGCTAAGGAGTGGTTGAGCAACCCACCACCAGCCATTGGATAGCAAATGATCACCTAAGGTTAGCCACTTGAAGAATACGTAAACTAACTTTTGTCCACTATTCATGTACTTGGTGACACTCATTTTGGGACAAGAAAGAAATCTCAGCATACTTGATCAACTAATGCTTGGTTTGGACACTATAATTCCTGTAATGTAATATAAATGTGTAAATGTTACAACACAAGGAAATTTGGGAATTATTTATGTACACATATTATATAACACATGTACATTAAATACACGCAATTAAAATAACACAGTTAAGTATTATTGACCGGGTAGTTTCATAATTATCTCTACTACTCATATAGGCAAATAACACTTACTATATAGTCTTTATATATATAATATATAGACATATTAATGTGGCACCTTGTACTACATAAAATATATAGTTAGCTACCATATAATAAAGGTTTACTATTTTGCACAAATTAATCAAGTAAACACATACTCATTTTATAAATTATTAATCTTTTACACATTAATTATTATTTATTCATAATAATTGTTACTTAACACATTATCAATTAATTACTCACAATTGCAATTAATCCACATGTTCAGCTCTTGCTACTATATTCAAATAATTTGAATATTTAATTAATAATCTTATCAAGTCTTTGATATTAAACCTTAGGGTTAGTCCACTAATTTAAACAAACTATTAGTGACTCCCTTTAATCATTTCATAAATTCACATAACCACATAATGTTTAAATAAACTCACCATGCTAACTTATTAAAATTAAATAACATATTTAATTAATAAGGAGTTTCAAATTCGTGGACGTTACATCCCTCCCCCCTTTAAAAATTCCGTCCTCGAAATTGCAAAAATAAGGCTACTCAAATAAAAACGGATAATCCGCTCTCATTTTCTCTTCTAGCTGTAACGCCCCGAAAAATCGAACATTTTGTAATTACTTTTAATAATGAATAAAATAATATTATTTATTATTATTGTGTATTGAGAAGATGAATGTTGTTCTATAACCTAGAACCGGTAGAACGTCGTAGTATTTTAACTATGTGAATGAATTAAAGTGTTTGAATTTCCAAGACGAAAATAAATGTTTTCTGAGAAAGTTTACGAAAATCACTATTCATCGGTTATCGCTCGGGAGTTATTTTTGAACTTCCAAGAAATACGTAACGTTAGAATCTCGAGGCGAGATGGATTATGTAATAATAATCTGAGTATGGAAAATGCAATAAATCGCATACGGACTTAATTTGGGATTATAGGTATTAAAACCTAATGAAAGAAATTAAGGTAATATTGTTTAGAGATTAAGTCCAATATGTATAAAGTGCAAACTTATGTGGGATTAATTATTAAGCCCAAGTAATTGGTTAATGAATCCCAACTTGATTAATGCAAGCCCAACAAGGAAATAAGCTATTATTATTAGCAAGCCCAAGGGATAAGTTAATTTAATTAGCATTGAGCCCAAACTATGATCCATTAGCTAATGAGGATCCATGGGGCAACCCATGGGTAAACTTGATGGGTCAATCCAAGTGAGAAATGAGTAAGTGTGATGGGCAAACAAGAAGAATGATGCCCAAGAACTTTGTGTGGTGGTCAAGAGAAGTGATGAGCACACAAATGAATAGTAAGGAGGTGGAATTGATTAGATTAATTGAGGAGGTGGGATTAAGGAGGTGGAGGGCCTAAATGACTAGAGTGCCCCCACTTTGCCAAGCCTATAAATACAAGAGCCACAATTCAATTGTTGATTATTTCATTTCATCCAAACTTCTCTCAAGTATAGCAACTTATTTGTTAGAACCAATAAGCACTTATAAGCTACTTCAACCATTGATAGTTTCCAAAGAAAATAGAAGTCTTCAAGGGTAAGACTCCTCTCTTATATCTTCATCTCTTCTATAATAGGATTGATAAAGAAGGGGGAGGGTTGGATGATAGCATGTAATAAGTTACTAAAGAATGAATTTAAGCCGAATAAGTTAAAAAAGCAACTTAAACATTAATAAGTTGCTAGAACCATGAAGAACCCATCATATGATGTTTAGTATGTGGAATATAGCACGAAAACTTTGATTAAAAGACTTAAGTTAATAATAAGTCAGGAGCATGAAGATTTCTAACCCTTAAGCTAAATAAGTTAATAACTTATGAGAATAAGTCAAAACCTACTTTGATTATAAGTAGGAATAGCAAATAACTTGTAATGATTTTATGTTGATTAAAATCTATTTAGAACAATTAGTAAATAAAGATTTGTCGGACTTCACACGATTGGACAATTACCGTTAAATTCGTAAAATTCTCAGAATGGAAATCGTATTTTGTGTTCGAAGTCAGAAACGTTGGTTTTCAATGGAGAAAAGTCATTTTAATCATTATAGAGTTGCGGACTCGAAAATGACCGGATTCCGACTTAAAACGAAGAAACGAGCGTTGAACGTTCGCGAACGTTTATCGTTTTCGTTAAAAATGAACTCATAGGTGAATTTTGAGCAAAAGAAGTCAAATAGATAAAATTCTTACATGAACGCGTAGATTATGAAATTTAAGAACCGTAGGCTTTTGAACGGACCAATTCAGACTTAAAACGAAGAAGTTATACGTCCGGGAAGTTCGTAAAAATTTTTAAAACTGCAAACATTTTCTAAGGCACAGAGTCCGCGCCGCGGCGCGACTCTAAGCCTAATTGCCCGCGCCGCAGCGCGAGGCCGAACCCGTGTACACTGCAAACTCGCGCCGCAGCGCGAGTCACAAGGCAATCCTTGGCGCCGCAGCGCTAGTCCAAGGAAGTTAATAGTGAAGAAAGATTTCAAGTATGGAAAGAAAGGGAACTTAATAGTAATGTATTAAGATGTAATCATAACATGATTAAGACATTGTAAGGTACTTGTAAAATCCTAAATAACTAATCTAAATTAGGAATTACATTGAGATGAAGGGTAAGATATAATTGTAATCATACTTGATTGTGTATGACTTAATGTGGTACGTGATTATGAATTGTAGACTCATAAAGACTTAAAGTAATGTACGAGTATTAACCAGTAGTCAGACACTAAAGGCAAGTACTCTAACCCTTTTTCCAGTTCAATCTGGACAAGTCTTTGTGATTCATATATTCTTCGCATGAGTTAGTATTTGAAGGATGTCAAAGCCAATTCTTTCGGCTAGACATATGCTATGTTATTCTATCAAGTGTTGATAAGGATTTACCGAACTAATATTATTGGGGTTTTCAAAAGTAGATTATGTATGTTCAAATTGTTTTGTCGTCAAACGACAGGCACGTGAGGTTGCCACAACTTAAACGTACACACGTTTAATGGAAGTAGTGTTGATCAACATAAAGTACTATAGGCTGATCACCTAGACGTGCTCGTAAGGTATACCGGACTTACGGACTTCGTGCCGGGATGTCCTTTTCAAAGTATTTATGAAATGTTTACGGTCTTGAACCGGAATTGATGGGTTACTGAATATTGTAGCCTTAAAACGTTTTGAATGAAAAGGGATGCTATTTTAAATTCTCACTAAGTACTTCGTAACTATTGGCCAGTTATAGAAGATATACGATTCCTATGTTTCAAGCATGCTATTGTTATTAGAATTGGTGTACTTGCTGAGCTAGTCATGCTCACTCTTGCTTGAACCATACGAACACAGCTAAGATCGAGCGTACCGAAGTCTCAGGCAAGGAAAAAGCCAAGGCGAAGATGGACCCGTAGCATACTTATTTAATAGTATAGCAAGACTGTTTGTAATATATTGCTATTTATGACAAGAACAACTGAAAGGGTTACCAAGAACCTAGGGAATGTAATATTATTTTGAATATATATAAGCTATATTGGTCCTTTTGAGACTATCCAATGGAATGTTTGAATGAATAGTAGTACCGTGTAGCACCATCTGTCGGGTTGAAAGAGACCCGGATTTGGGGGCATTGCAGGTTGGTATCAAAGCATTAGGTTATAAAACTTAAGGGGGGAAAATAAAACCTTAAGTCTTAACCTTAAGAAAAGTCCAAGAATAAAAGATGGAAGTTAACCTTATAAAAATGCATGATATATGTTATGTGTTTTATTATACTGACGTTACTAATCAACTTTTTTGTGTTGTTGTAGATGTCAGGTGAAAATAGGGATGTACAGGTAGTCAGCGAAGGGTCGGTAAACTAGATAGAAATCATACCAAACCCTATAGCAGCAGATCCCGAGATAGTTGTGGTGGAGTCTGGAGACTCCGAAAGCTTAAACCTCATGTCGGTATTTGACGGCATGATAGAAGAAGAAGTTGAAGCAGTGTCCTTTAACCCAGTAGCAATAGCAGCAGAGATAACTCCAGGAGAGTCGATGATGTCACTATTCATGTCAGTGATAGATAGGAATGTACACTATTATCAGGAGGTCAAGGAGCTGAAGGCAGAGCTCCAAGCAGTTATAGAGGACAAGACGGAAGTGGAGTCCATGTGGGAACAGGAACATGACGAGAGAGTTTTGGCTAAGGATAAGGTCCATGAGCTAAAACAAGAGGTCTTTGAGCTTAGGAGCGAGCTAAAGACCAAGAAACAGAAGATTGACAGAATATCCAATATTCATAGGAGTTCGCATGAGGATTTCCAGTTGAAGGTAGCTGGGTATCCAGTAGAGACAGGGCAGACGCGGCATACTATCAGCCGTGATATTATTGTCGGTCTTGCCAAGGCAGATTTTGAGAATGCCTTAAGGCAGATATGATCGAGTAATTGTTAGAATAGTTAAGTATGTACATATTGGTGTATATCTAGTAGTGACGTAAAGCCCTCTTTTGTATAATCAAGGGTAGTCTTTTGTAAATTCCAATTTTTGAAAAGCAATCGCGGGAAAGTAATGTATCCAGCTTAGGCTGTGTTATGTAACCGATGTAGTATTATACTACGATGAATTAATATAAGTTTTCATTTTCGAAAAATGTTGAGTAATGAATGTTTAAGTTATTGTTCAAATTAGAATAATAATTAACTGACTGGAAATGAATAATAACAAAATATGTGTTTATTGTAACAGTAAAATGCCGCCAAGAAGAGTACCACATAACCAAGGTGAGAACACGAATCAACCGAAGGGAGTTCCGGTTAACCCCATGCAAGAATTTTTGAACCTTTTAACCGCAGCCTTTAACCAAACTGGGGCTAATATTCCCGTGAATCCGGGTGTAGTACGAGCTACTACATTTAAGGACTTTAAGAGTGTGGGTCCACCGGAGTTTAAAGGAACTACGGACCCTATCGAAGCCCAAACGTGGGTTAGGGAGATTGAGAAGTCATTTGTTATAGCAAATGTCGACGAGGGCCAAAAGGTTGCTTTCGCAACCTACATGATAAAAGGAGAGGCCAACTTTTGGTGGGAGGCCAATCAGGCGAGGGCCGGAATAGATGCTATAACGTGGGAGAGGTTCAAGGAAATATTCTACGAGAACTAATTTCCCACAAGCATGCAGGGAAGGATGGAGATGCAATTTTTAGATTTAAAACAAGGGGACATGACGGTTCCCCAGTATGCCGCCAAGTTTAATGAATTGGCAAGGTTCGCTCCACATCAAGTGGATACTGAGGTGAGGAAAGCGTGACGGTTTGAGTAGGGCTTGAAACCCTAGCTCTATAATCGTATATCGGTATTCCAAAGTACTTCTTTTGGAATCGTTTTAGAGAAGGCAATAATTGCCGAAGGTGGTAGTGAGGCGTTAAGCCAATACCATAAAGAAAAGAAGAATAAGGGAAAGGTTGATGGGAGAGTCAAGATTGAGGGAACTAGTGGAAGTGGCGAGGGTCAAAAGAGGAAGATATTTAGCTCTGGGAATACCAGAGTGAAATAAGGAGACCCGAAGAGAAGAATGGAGGCCTGCAAGATCTGTGGGAAGACTCATTTAGGAGTCTGTCTCAAGGGGAAGGCCGTCTGCTACAACTGTGGACAAGAGGGGCATATTGCACCTAGTTGTCCAAGTCCGAAGAAGAACCATGGATGTTTCGTGTGTGGTTCAACTAACCACATGGCAAAGAACTGCCCAAAGAAGGGGACAGACTGGAATAAGGGCGCCAATAGTGGTAAGTTAACGATTGGGGGTCCAGCGCAGCCGGGTAGGCCAATGGCCCGTACCTTTAACATGACAGTCAAAGATGCGGTTGCATCAGGGGACGTCATCGCAGGTATTATTCCGATCAATGATATTAATGCGTACGTGCTGTTTGATTTGGGTGCTACTTGTTCGTTTATAGCATGCGATTTTGCTAGACGATTAGGATTACTTCCTGAAAAGTTTCCTATACCTTTAAATATTAAGGTAGAAAACGAAGAGATTATTCCTGTTGAAAATATTCACAAGAGTTGTTGTGTAGATATTCGGGGTTGTAAATTATCGGTAGATCTGATACCGATAAAGTTAGGAGAATTCGATGTAATTCTCGGAATGGATTGGTTGGTAAAACATGGGGAAATTATAGATTGTCAAAAGAAATGTGTGAACATTAAGACGTTAGAACAACCTCAGGTAGTATTTTATGGGAATAGATCGCCGGGACGTTCGTGTTGTCTAACCATGACACAAACTAGGAAATTATTGAGAAAGGGGTGTGTAGGCTATTTGTGGGAGCGACCATGGAACACATACCTATAGTGAGTGAGTTCATAGATGTATTTCCAAGCAAGTTACCAGGTCTTCCACCGGATAGGGAGACCGATTTCGTAATAGACATTGTGCCAGGAGCGGCACCAATTTCTAGGGCACCGTATCGTATGGCGCCGGTGGAGATGAAGGAGTTGATGGTACAGCTGCAAGAATTGTTGGACAGGAAGTACATTCAACCGAGTGTTTCGCCGTGGGGAGCACCGGTGTTGTTTGTCAAGAAGAAGGATGGATCGTTGAGACTGTGTATTGACTATAGAGAGTTGAACAAGTTAACAATAAAGAATAAATACCCATTGCCCAGGATCGATGATCTCTTTGATCAGTTAAAAGGGGCTAAGTATTTTTCTAAAATAGATTTGCGGACGGGGTATCATCAACTGAAGGTTAGGGATGAAGATGTGCCAAAGACAGCATTCAGAACTCGTTATGGTCATTACGAGTTTCTGGTGATGTCATTTGGGTTTACTAATGCACCTGCTGCATTTATGGACATGATGAACAGCGTGTTCAAACAATATTTGGACAAGTTCATCGTGGTGTTTATTGATGATATTCTAGTCTACTCTAAGACGCCAGAAGATCATGCTGAACACCTAAGAATAGTGTTGGAGATATTAAGAAAAGAGAAGTTATATGCGAAGTTCACTAAGTGTAAATTTTGGTTAGAGAGGGTTCAGTTTTTAGGTCATGTTATTGACCATGAGGGGATTTCAGTAGATCCAGCGAAGGTGGAAGCCATGATGAATTGGGAACAACCGAAAACACCGACTGAGGTACGAAGTTTCCTAGGGTTAGCGGGTTACTATCGGAGGTTCATTCAGGACTTTTCGAAGATAGCTACTCCGCTGACTAACTTGACGAGGAAGACGGTGAAGTATATATGGACTGAGAAATGCGAAGATAGTTTTCAAGAACTGAAGAAGAAGTTGAGTGAAGCGCCTGTTTTGTCATTAACCGATGACACAGGAAATTTCGTAGTTTATAGCGATGCTTCGCATAAAGGACTGGGTTGCGTGCTCATGCAGCATGGCAAGGTCATTGCGTATGCATCTAGGCAGTTGAAGGATTATGAGAAAGTTTACCCTACTCATGATCTGGAACTGGCAGCGGTGGTGTTTGCCCTAAAGATATGGCGACATTATCTTTATGGGGAAAAGTGTGAGATATATACGGACCACAAAAGTCTAAAATATATCTTCACCCAGAAGGAGTTGAATATGAGGCAAAAGAGATGGCTGGAGTTGATAAAGGATTACGATTGTGAAATCCTGTATCACCCGGGAAAAGTTAATGTAGCTGTCAACGCCTTAAGTAGGATGTAACGCCCCGAAATCCGGTCTATTTTCACATCCGGATTCCGTACGTCACTATCCCATTTTCCTCCAAACATACATCATTATATACTAAAATATAATAACATATATTCTAAAATCCCAGATTCTATAACCACAAACCTCTTTCATTACAAAAAATGATAATTACATTATCCTTTACATCTTACACGAGTGACTTTCATCCGCCACAAAGGATTCATAACTGTTCATTAAACTAGTCCATTGTTTAATTCTATCATTCTATATTACAAGTCTTCACTTGCTCTTCACGCACATTCATATAATGAATGGCACTTCGTCTGAATACCGCTGAGCTTGAGCTTTACAGGATCCTTAAGTTCTTTCTAACATCGTTCGCTGAAAATATTTTTATTTAAAGCAAGTGTGAGCATTCAATTGCCCAGCAAGTCATAACAGTTGAACAAACAACTCCAAGAATTTAAACATTTTTCAGAACTTCAATAACTGAACAAAGGTTACGAAGAAGCTTGAATAATAGGAATAGTCTTGATTCCTATCATTTCAAAACATTAGTCACATGCACTTTGAAATACTTTCATTCTCTACTTTCTTTCATGCACAATCGGTCTGGCTAGAATCAATAGCACAAACTTAACAATAACGGTTCATATATAAACAGAACATTCTTTTATTGCACAGTTCAAACATAGAACAGTTCATCTCACAGAAACACAGAAGTGTTCACATTGTGGCACAAGGCCTCATACATACTACCACCTTGTACATACATCGCACATATGCACATAGACAAGACTTCTCAAGTTCAACATCTGAGAAGTTTTAGAAACTAGCATTCATTTAAAATATGAATGAAGTTAGGAAACTTGCCTTACGCATAGCTACAGCTTACAGTTTACGCTGAAATGCTTATTCCAAAATCCTATATAACAAATAAGGAAATAACAAGTACCCCAATTAGTCATATACTTGACCTACGCATTGGTTTACTTAACTCTACTTCTTAAGGTTCGCGCTATTGTAATCTAAGTTTACGCGACTAACTTTCTTTACTACCGGTTTACGGCTTCATGACATTCAGAGATGTCTTACTCAACACGCTCATCATCATTGATGATTCACATTCTTATCTTCTTCTTATACTTCTCTAGGACTCAGCACACATCGCTACTCTGCTAGTAGTCCATATGGTACTCTGAGTGGTTTCCCACAAACAACCAACAAACAAGTTCCCGTCTCATCTACACTGCCCACACAGTGAGTTAGATCGGTTGCCAGTTTTGTATATACCTTCGCTCTCTGAAGGAATTGTTTAGCCCAGCTCCCATATGTCAACCACCAAAGGTTACGATTGTACTACAACCTAACTTACCTTAACTTATCCGAACCATTAAACTATAATGTTCGTTAAGTCAACTTCTTATTCCTTATGGCTTTCTGGCAACTACATGTCATACCTCATGATTCATTCTTTATCGTCTAAGTCATACAATCTTTTGTATACTCGGAACGATCATTCAATGTCAATACTATGAGACCATAGCGTTAAACATTTCATATGAATTTATTCATATCCTACAACGTCCGGTTCCCTCAACTTGGAACATTGTCCAAGTTATACTTATTAACTCGGCTTCTTAACGTTATACGTTATTGTCTTTAATTTAGTTCCTTCACCGTTCACGGTTAATCAACATTCTTCATTACATTACAGTTAAACCATACACAGGGTGTAGGTTCTGCCCGTTTAACACTCGCTTACACTCAACCCTTACACTGGTTTAAGTGTTCAGCGCTTAGTTTGCATTCTATCATTCTCACCCGACTTATATTCGGCTTTTAGTAATCTTATTACCGTTCGTTACGGCTCTCTTGATACCATTCGTATCTTACTTACTACCTTCATCAACGTCTATGTCATACAACCACAGTATACTTAGAACGTTCGTCCAACGCGAATACAATTCAGAAGGATCGTTTACGTATTCAACATTTTACTTGTTCGTCTTTTAATCTCTCATTCAACCTTTACTCAAGGTTTCAATTACTTTCATCATTATCCAACCCATGAACCCCATGTTCATTATTCTTTCTTAATGTCGAAGCCATACCGTTTGTTGTATGCTAAGACCGATCGTTCATTGTAACTACGGTGCGTTCACAGTGTCTATACGCTTTACATTCATCTCTCAATGCCATGTCATAACATCGAAATGTTATACATCACCCTCGTCAACCAACGTCTAAGGAATCACAAGCACAACAATCCCTCACGTTCGTTTATAGCGACTACGGTCCCCGGATATCGGTTATGTAATCTAGAGCTTACATTCTCCGTCTTTTAATCACGTTAAATCTTTTTGTTCAACCTTTTCTAAAGGTTTAACATACTTGACTAAGTGTTACTTTACGTGAACTATATGTTCATACTTCTTTCTTGCACATCCCCCGAGAAATTGAGCAGTTAAAATCTCATTTCTGGGTATTGCACTGCACTGGCGCTGCAGCGCCGTGCCTTGCCTTTCCTCTCGCGCTGCGGTGCCATTCTCCAGAAGTGTATGGCCGAGCTCATGCTGCGGCGCCCCTTCTCGCGCTGCGGCGCCCCTTCTCGCGCTGCGGCGCCAAGACAAAAACCTAGAAAATTTTTCTAAGTGTTAAGTTAAGTTTGAGACGCCGATTTCGAAATCTCATAACTTCTTCGTTATAACTCGGAACGAGGTCGTTCCAAAGCCATTCTCTTCCTTATCTTACGTACTTTAATATGCCTTAGACAGAACTTCATTCTGAATCCGTTAATATGCCATTCAATTGGATTAATCTTAACCCTTCGTTCATTTTACGCTTTTAACGTTCTTCGTTCGTTCGTCCGTAATTCGGTCATCCGAACTCGGAATTCGTTCGATCTTGAGTCCACAACTCACGTTTTATACGTTCTCTCACATTCTTATGAAACCCTACACGTTCGGGTTTATTTACTAACTTTCTAATTCTCGTTCGTCTTTTACGAAATTTCACCATAACTTCGTTATAGCTCCGTTTTAATCCGTTCTTCATGAACGTTTCTACCGTTCCTAACCAAGCAAGAAGCAACTAACTTATACGCGATGGTTTTAAACTTGTCCATCAACAACAATTACACTTCGATGGTTTTAAATTTGTCCATCAACAACGTTCTACGCGTTCTTCGCGTGTTCTTCGCGTTCTTCATTTTTAATCGATATTTTGGATTACGATTTCACTTTTTCTTGGAATTTGATGTTATAGAACACCATTCCTTACTTAATTCACCTACTCGTTCATAATATTCATTCGGATCGCTCAAAATCCTCACGAATCTTATACTTGCATAAGAAATTTATAAACTAAATTTCTTATTTCTCATTTCTTATTTTCTCATGATTTCAACCATATGAAATCATTACTAACATCTTTTACTCCTTATTCTCATTAAGTTATGTTTTAAACATATTAAACTTAAAGAAAATAGTAGAAGAAACTAGGGTTCGGATTACCGTTCTTCTTTATTTCTCTTCCGTTAGACAAAGCCGGCAATTTGCTAGCTTTTCTATTTCACGATCACTTTTGATCCGAGCCTTCATGCTCAATTTCTTCCTCTTCCTCTTCTAACCGAGCCCTCTCTCTCTCTCTCTCTCTCAAGTTCTAGGATTTTCAAAATCCCACAAAAATGAAATTAAGCTTAGTATTTATAGAATTTCCAAGCAAAGGGCATTTTGGTCATTTCCCCTCCACCTCCTTACTATTCCTCACTTGGCAACCAAGTTTACTTGGCCACCACCCTTACTTGGTGGCCAAGTGGTCGGCCTTTATGCCCATGGGTTCCTCCATGGGGTTTACCCATCCGTTTACCCATCGGTTCGATCCGCGGTTTCTTTTCTTGGTTTGGGCCTTAACCCTAATTCTTATCGGGCCTAACTTGGGCTTAACTTCACAAATCATTGGGCTTGACATAATCCAAGTCCAATTGGATTCTACAAAGTCCATGAACACAAAGTCCATTAAGACTAATAGTATTCTACGCATTCCATTCTCGTATGCTCGTATTCTCTTCGTATATTGTTCGTACGATATTCGTATTATACGTCGTACTAATCTTCGTAATATCCTCGTATAATAACTCGTATCATACTCGTATTTCTCACGCATAATAAACCTAGTTATTATACGTACTCATAACATTCTCGGAACTCACTTTCCCTAACTCTTAAGTTTTGAGTCCGCAGGCGAAAACTTCGTTTTTGCCATAACTGAAATATTATTGAATATTCCATCACGTCTTAAGATTTCACGCAATCAAAAACTTCTCGGAATTTCAAAATAAATCTCCGAGCAGAAACGGGTTAATAGTGCCTATTTCGTCTTTTTCCCCCGAAATATTTTATTCCCGGAAAACTTTTATTTTCGTCTTGAAAATTCTTACTCGTTCAGTCTAGCTCGTAGCCAGAATCCTCCCGATTAATAATCATTCTAGGTTATAGAATGATTAATGAACACATAGCACAGAATAGTATTAATAAAAATTCATTTTATTAATAACTAATTCTTTAACTTAAATTCTTGACAATCCGATTTTTCGGGTTGTCACATTCTTCCCTCCTTCAAAGAATTTCGTCCTTGAAATTTTAGCTTACCCTTCTCCTCAACTTCTCTTCAAAGAAGTTCTTATCTTTCCATCATTCCTAACCTCCATAACCTATCAAGAATCATGAAGCGAAAGGAATAACTAGGAATATAAAGATTCCTTTAAAACATTTTATTCTTTTGCTGAGGGGTCAAATTGACCATGAACTCTTACAAGGTTAAACAGCCTCTCGCCGTAAACCTTTCTTACACGGTAAGTTTACAATCACAAAGAAGGTAAACTACCTCTTCCATACGTAGGTGATCAGCCTAACGTATAACCCCATTTCAGGGTATGTTCACCTCAGACTTAGTACTAAAAATTTGGATATTTCTTGAAACATTCGTCTAGTCAACTCGCTTGACATCGACTACTTCTTTAAATTCTTTTCAAAACGTTTCATGACGTCGTGATACCGTACTCTTCACAGTAGGACTTCGTCAGTTTATGACTTCGTCATTATACATCATACTATAGCAGGTTATTGATCCTCTGATCAAATTCCATACCAGGTTTAATTGCATAAACAACTCCATCTTTTTACCATCCTTGCATCAAATGCACTGATGGTATAAAATTCATTTTGATATTTTAAATCAATTTATGTCCAGCCGAAACAGTTGGCATAGACATAAAAACATAGATCTTTTAAAATCCATTGGTTCCAAAAAGTTGAACCAATTCTTTTCTTTTTCAAAATGTACAATTTAGCACGATTTGAATAAACTTCGAAATCTAGCATAGCTAGAGGATTTGGAATATCCTATTCTCCATCTTCCTTCATTGTCTTTCTGCGACAATACTTAAATTTCTCTAGCACCTTCAATGCTAAGTCTACTGAAAATACTTCGTTTTCAGTCTAAACATTCCTATTTCTTAGTACAGTCCATCAACTTACCACACATTATGGGTTCAGGAACTTTCCACAATAATATGAGTTTAAGAACATCCAGACAGACCTTTGGCGTCCATTCGCTGAAACATTCGAAAACATACTATACTATTATGAGTCACAAACTTACCATAAGTATGAGTTTCAAGACTCGTACCTACCTTAACCTTCTCTATCTATCAAGTATATACATGAGAAAAGATTCACCTTCCCTTCATATACATCTTAATAGCGCGACCAATTCCAATGATTATCACTGTAATAAACTGAGCAGTTGTTACACCAAGCACAAACCTCTACCCATACAAAGGTTCATACAACTCAGCCATCACATGAGTCCTCAATTGAAATCTTACAACTTCTGACTTCCTCTGTACTTAATACAAATTTTTTTTAATTCGTATAGTAACCTTTACAACTCAATCTGAGTTCTTCTTCCCGTACTACTTCGTAGTACCATTCATTCATAGCATTAGCTATAAATCATTCATCGTTTAACAGCTCATCTGTTACTACGATTTACTATGATCACGTGGTGATCTTCTTATCATTCTCTCTACGATTATAGTCTTAGGTACTCTTACCTAAGATTTTTAACCTATCAGCTCTGATACCAACCTGTAACGCCCCGAAATCTGGTCTATTTTCACATCCGGATTCCGTACGTCACTATCCCATTTTCCTCCAAACATACATCATTATATACTAAAATATAATAACATATATTCTAAAATCTCAGGTTCTATAACCACAAACCTCTTTCATTACAAATAATGATAATTACATTATCTTTTACATCTTACACGAGTGACTTTCATCTGCCACAAAGGATTCATAACTGTTCATTAAACTAGTCTATAGTTTAATTACATCATTCTATATTACAAGTCTTCACTTGCTCTTCACGCACATTCATATAATGAATGGCACTTCGTCTGAATACCGCTCAGCTTGATCTTTACGGGATCCTTAAGTTCTTTCTAACATCGTTCGCTGAAAATGTTTTTATTTAAAGCAAGTGTGAGCATTCAATTGCCCAGCAAGTCATAACAGTTGAACAAACAACTCCAAGAATTTAAACATATTTCAGAACTTCAATAACCGAACAAAGGTTACGAAGCAGCTTGAATAATAGGAATAGTCTTGATTCCTATCATTTCAAAACATTAGTCACATGCACTTTGAAATACTTTCATTCTCTACTTTCTTTCATGCACAATCGGTCTGGCTAGAATCAATAGCACAGACTTAACAATAACGGTTCATATATAAACAGAACATTCTTTTATTGCACAGTTCAAACATAAAACAGTTCATCTCACAGAAACACCGATATGTTCACATTGTGGCACAAGGCCTCATACATACTACCACCTTGTACATACATCGCACATATACACATAGACAAGACTTCTCAAGTTCAACATCTGAGAAGTTTTAGAAACTAGCATTCATTTAAAATATGAATGAAGTTAGGAAACTTGCCTTACGCATAGCTACAGCTTACAGTTTACGCTGAAATGCTTATTCCAAAATCCTATATAACAAATAAGGAAATAACAAGTACACCAATTAGTCATATACTTGACCTACGCATTGGTTTACTTAACTCTACTTCTTAAGGTTCGCGCTATTGTAATCTAAGTTTACGCGACTAACTTTCTTTACTACCGGTTTACGGCTTCATGACATTCGGAGGTGTCTTACTCAACACGCTCATCATCATTGATGATTCACATTCTTATCTTCTTCTTATACTTCTCTAGGACTCAGCACACATCACTACTCTGCTAGTAGTCCATATGGTACTCTGAGTGGTTTCCCACAAACAACCAACAAACAAGTTCCCGTCTCATCTACACTGCCCACACAGTGAGTTAGATCGGTTGCCAGTTTTGTATATACCTTCGCTCTCTGAAGGAATTGTTTAGCCCAGCTCCCATATGTCAACCACCAAAGGTTACGATTGTACTACAACCTAACTTACCTTAACTTATCTGAACCATTAAACTATAATGTTCGTTAAGTCAACTTCTTATTCCTTATGGCTTTCTGGCAACTACATGTCATACCTCATGATTCATTCTTTATCGTCTAAGTCATACAATCTTTTGTATACTCGGAACGATCATTCAATGTCAATACTATGAGACCATAGCGTTAAACATTTCATATGAATTTATTCATATCCTACAACGTCCGGTTCCCTCAACTCGGAACATTGTCCAAGTTATACTTATTAACTCGGCTTCTTAACGTTATACGTTATTGTCTTTAATTTAGTTCCTTCACCGTTCACGGTTAATCAACATTCTTCATTACATTACGGTTAAACCATACACGGGGTGTAGGTTCTGCCCGTTTAACACTCGCTTACACTCAACCCTTACGCTGGTTAAAGTGTTCAGCGCTTACTTTTTATTCTATCATTCTCACCCGACTTATATTCGGCTTTCAGTAATCTTATTACCATTCGTTACGGCTCTCTTGATACCATTCGTATCTTACTTACTACCTTCATCAATGTCTATGTCATACAACCACGGTATACTTAAAACGTTCGTCCAACGCGAATACAATTCAGAAGGATCGTTTACGTATTCAACATTTTACTTGTTCGTCTTTTAATCTCTCATTCAACCTTTACTCAAGGTTTCAATTACTTTCATCATTATCCAACCCATGAACCCCATGTTTATTATTCTTTCTTAATGTCGAAGCCATACCGTTCGTTGTATGCTAAGACCGATCGTTCATTGTAACTACGTTGCGTTCACAGCGTCTATACGCTTTACATTCATCCCTCAATGGCATGTCATAACATCGAAATGTTATACATCACCCTCGTCAACCAACGTCTAAGGAATCACAAGCATAGCAATCCCTTACGTTCGTTTATCGCGACTACGGTCCCCGGATATCGGTTATGTAATCTAGCGCTTACATTCTACGTCTTTTAATCACGTTAAATCTTTTCGTTCAACCTTTGCTAAAGGTTTAAAACACTTGACTAAGTGTTACTTTACGTGAACTATATGTTCATACTTCTTTCTTGCACATCCCCTGAGAAATTGAGCAGTTAAAATCTCATTTCTGGGTATTACACTGCACTGGCGTTGCGGCGCCGTGCCTTGCCTTTCCTCTCACGCTGCGGCACCACTCTCCAGAAGTGTATGGCCGAGCTCACGCTGCGGCGCCCCTTCTCGCGCTGCGGCGCCCCTTCTCGCGCTGCGGCGCCAAGACAAAAACCTAGAAAATTTTTCTAAGTGTTAAGTCAAGTTTGAGACGCCGATTTTGAAATCTTATAACTTCTTCGTTATAACTCGGAATGAGGTCGTTCCAAAGCCATTCTCTTCCTTTTCTTACGTACTTCAATATGCCTCAGACAGAACTTCATTCTGAATCTGTTAACATGCCATTCAATTGGCTTAATCTTAACCCTTTGTTCATTTTATGCTTTTAACGTTCTTCGTTCGTTCGTCCGTAATTCGGTCATCCAAACTCGGAATTCGTTCGATCTTGAGTCCACGACTCACGTTTTATACGTTCTCTCACATTCTTATGAAACCCTACACGTTCGGGTTTATTTACTAACTTTCTAATTCTCGTTCGTCTTTTACGAAATTTCGCCATAACTTCGTTATAGCTCCGTTTTAATCCGTTCTTCATGAACGTTTCTACTGTTCCTAACCAAGCAAGAAGCAACTAACTTATACGCAATGGTTTTAAACTTGTACATCAACAACAATTACACTACGATGGTTTTAAATTTGTCCATCAACAACGTTCTACGCGTTCTTCGCGTGTTCTTCGCGTTCTTCGTTTTTAATCGATATTTTGGATTACGATTTCACTTTTTCTTGGAATTTGATGTTATAAAACTCCATTCCTTACTTAATTCACCTACTCGTTCATAATATTCATTCGGACCGCTCAAAATCCTCACGAATCTTATACTTGCTTAAGAAATTTATAAACTAAATTTCTTATTTCTCATTTCTTATTTTCTCATGATTTTAACCATATGAAATCATTACTAACATCTTTTACTCCTTATTCTCATTAAGTTATGTTTTAAACATATTAAACTTAAAGAAAATAGTAGAAGAAACTAGGGTTCGGATTACTGTTCTTCTTTATTTCTCTTCCGTTAGACAAAGTCGGCGATTTGCTAGCTTTTCTATTTCACGATCACTTTTGATCCGAGCCTTCATGCTCAATTTCTTCCTCTTCCTCTTCCAACCGAGCCCTCTCTCTCTCTCTCTCTCAAGTTCTAGGATTTTTAAAATCCCACAAAAATGAAATTAAGCTTAGTATTTATAGAATTTTCAAGCAAAGGGCATTTTGGTCATTTTCCCTCCACCTCCTTACTATTCCTCACTTGGCAACCAAGTTTACTTGGCCACCACCCTTACTTGGTGGCCAAGTGGCCGCCCTTTATGCCCATGGGTCATCCCCATGGGTTGCTCCATGGGTTTTACCCATCCGTTTACCCATCAGTTCGATCCGCGGTTTCTTTTCTTGGTTTGGGCCTTAACCCTAATTCTTATTGGGCCTAACTTGGGCTTAACTTCACAAATCATTGGGCTTGACATAATCCAAGTCCAATTGGATTCTACAAAGTCCATGAACACAAAGTCCATTAAGACTAATCGTATTCTACGCATTCCATTCTCGTATGCTCGTATTCTCTTCGTATATTGTTCGTACGATTTTCGTATTATAGGTCGTACTAATCTTCGTAATATCCTCGTATAATAACTCGTATCATACTCGTATTTCTCACGCATAATAAACCTAGTTATTATACGTACTCATAATATTCTCGGAACTCACTTTCCCTAACCCTTAGGTTTTGAGTCCGCGGGCGAAAACTTTGTTTTTGCCATAACTGAAATATTATTGAATATTCCATCACATCTTAAGATTTCACGCAATCAAAAAGTTCTCAGAATTTCAAAATAAATCATCGAGCAGAAACGAGTGAATAGTGCCTATTTCGTCTTTTTCCCCGGAAATATTTTATTCCCGGAAAACTTTTATTTTCGTCTTGAAAATTCTTACTCGTTCTGTCTAGCTCGTAGCCAGAATCCTCCCGATTAATAATCATTCTAGGTTATAGAACGATTAATGAACACATAGCACATAATAGTATTAATAAAAATTCATTTTATTAATAACTAATTCTTTAACTTAAATTCTTGACAATCCGATTTTCCGGGTTGTCACATAGGAAGGGTCAAGAAAAGTTGTCTTTATTAACGACTCAAACTAAGTTAATAACAGAGATGGCTAGAATGGAGTTGGAAGTAAAGTTGTCAAGTGAAGCGGGACAAATGTTGTTTGTGACGGAGATGCAATCTACCGTCGTAGAGAGAGTTAAGGAGGTGCAACTCAAAACTGATGAGTGTAATCGGATGAGAGAGCGACTGATCAATGAAAAAGATATTAAGTACTGTCTTGATAACGAGGGGTTATTGAGATTTGAAGGAAGAATTTGGGTTCCGAATGAGACGGAATTAAAGGAGCAGGTTCTACAAGAGGCTCATAGTTCAAAGTTTTCGATTCATCCTGGTAGTACTAAGATGTATCAAGATCTTCGACAGAGTTTCTGGTGGCTGAACATGAAGAGAGAGATTGCCGAGTACGTTATTAGGTGCTTGACTTGTCAGAGGGTTAAGGCCGAACATCAAAGACCAAGTGGCTTGTTACAGTCATTAGAAATTCCGGAGTGGAAGTGGGAGAATATCACAATGGATTTTGTGGTGGGACTTCCGACTACACAGAAGGGTTATGATGCGATTTGGGTAATAGTGGACCGATTGACGAAGTCGGCTCACTTTTTGCCAATTAGGGTTAAGTATAACTTAGACCAGTTAGCTAAACTTTATATTAAGGAAATAATCTCTAGACATGGAGTGCCATTATCGATTGTGTCAGATCGTGATCCACGATTCACGTCGAACTTTTGGAAAAGTCTACAAGAGCAGTTGGGAACGCAGTTGAAGCTGAGTACAGTGTATCATCCACAGACGGATGGACAGAGCGAGAGGACAATTCAGACATTAGAAGATATGCTAAGATCTTGCGTCATGGATTTCAAGGGTAGTTGGGATGATCATCTACCATTAGTGGAGTTTGCGTATAACAATAGTTATCATGCAAGCATAGGTATGCTGCCATACGAAGCTTTGTATGGGAGGAAATGCAGAACGCCATTATTTTGGGATAAGGTAGGAGAACGCCGGATGTTGGGACCAGAATTGGTACAACAGACAGCGGATACTGTTAAGAAGATTCAGATGCGTCTTCTAGCAGCTCAAGACAGACAGAAGAAGTTTACGGATCCGCATAGAGAGAATCGAGAGTTTAAAGTAGGTTCGTATGCATTTCTGAAAGTATCTCCCTGGAAAGGAAAGATACGTTTTGGGAAGAAGGGAAAGTTAAGTCCGAGGTTTATAGGACCTTTCGAGGTATTGAAACGGGTAGGTGAGGTAGCTTATATGTTAGCATTACCTCCAGACTTAGAACGAATACATAATGTATTTCACGTATCTCTGTTACGTCCTTATAAGCCAGATTATAACCACGTGATAGAATATGAACCTATTCATGTCGAAAAGGACTTAACGTACGAGGAAACGCCGATTCAAATTGTCGATAGAAAAGAACAAGTTCTGCAGAATAAAGTCATATCTTCGGTGAAGGTGATATGGAAGAACCACGATGCAGAAGAAGCAACGTGGGAGTTAGAAGAAAAGATGAGAAAGAATTACCCGCATTTATTTGTGTAATTTTTTTATATATAGCGAGATTCTGGGGACAGAATCCTTATAAAGGGGAGAGAGTGTAACGCCCCCGGAAAATCGAACATTTTGTAATTACTTTTAATAATGAATAAAATAATATTATTTATTATTATTATGTATTGAGAAGATGAATGTTGTTCTATAACCTAGAACTGCTAGAACGTCGTAGTATTTTAACTACGTGAATGAATTAAAGTGTTTGAATTTCCAAGACGAAAATAAATATTTTCTGAGAAAGTTTACGAAAATCACTATTCATCGGTTATCGCTCGGGAGTTATTTTTGAACTTCCGAGAAATACGTAACGTTAGAATCTCGAGACGAGATGGATTATGTAATAATAATCTGAGTATGGAATACGCAATAAATCACATACGGACTTAATTTGGGATTATAGGTATTAAAACCTAATGAAAGGAATTAAGGTAATATTGTATAGAGATTAAGTCCAATATGTATAAAGTGCAAACTTATGTGGGATTAATTATTAAGCCCAAGTAATTGGTTAATGAATCCCAACTTGATTAATGCAAGCCCAACAAGGAAATATGCTATTATTATTAGCAAGCCCAAGGGATGAGTTAATTGAATTAGCATTGAGCCCAAACTATGATCCATTAGCTAATGAGGATCCATGGGGCAACCCATGGGTAAACTTGATGGGTCAAACCAAGTGAGAAATAAGTAAGTGTGATGGGAAAACAAGAAGAGTGATGCCCAAGAACTTTGTGTGGTGGTCAAGAGAAGTGATGAGCACATAAATGAATAGTAAGGATGTGGAATTGATTAGATTAATTGAGGAGGTGGGATTAAGGAGGTGGAGGGCCTAAATGACTAGAGTGCCCCCACTTTGCCAAGCCTATAAATACAAGAGCCACAATTCAATTGTTGGTTATTTCATTTCATCCAAACTTCTCTCAAGTATAGCAACTTAGTTGTTAGAACTAATAAGCACTTATAAGCTACTTCAACCATTGATAGTTTCCAAAGCAAATAGAAGTCTTCAAGGGTAAGACTCCTCTCTTATATCTTCATCTCTTCTATAATAGGATTGATAGAGAAGGGGGAGGGTTAGATGATAGCATGTAATAAGTTACTAAAGAATGAATTTAAGCTGAATAAGTTGAAAAAGCAACTTGAACATTAATAAGTTGCTAGAACCATGAAGAACCCATCATATGATGTTTAGTATGTGGAATATAGCATGAAAATTTTGATTAAAAGACTTAAGTTAATAATAAGTCATGGGCATGAAGATTTCTAACCCTTAAGTTAAATAAGTTAATAACTTATGAGAATAAGTCAAAACCTACTTTTATTATAAGTTGGAATACCAAATAACTTGTAATGATCTTATGTTGATTAAAATCCATTTAGAACAATTAGTAAATAAAGATTTGTCGGACTTCACACGATTGGACGATTACCGTCAAATTCGTGAAATTCTCGGAATGGAAGTCGTATTTTGTGTTCGAAGTCGGAAACGTTGGTTTTCAACGGAGACAAGTCATTTTAGTCATTATAGAGTTGCGGACTAGAAAATGACCAGATTCTGACTTAAAACGAAGAAACGAGCGTTGAACGTTCGCGAACGTTTATCGTTTTCGTTAAAAATGAACTCATATGTAAATTTTGAGCAAACGAAGTTAAATAGATAAAATTCTTGTATGAACGCGTAGATTATGAAATTTAAGAACCGTAGGCTTTTGAACAGACCAATTCAGACTTAAAACGAAGAAGTTATACGTCCGGGAAGTTCGTAAAAATTTTCAAAACTGCAAACATTTTCTAAGGCACAGAGTCCGCGCCGCGGCGCAACTCTAAGCCTAATTGCCCGCGCCGCAGCGCGAGGCCGAACCCGTGTACACTGCAAACTCGCGCCGCAGCGTGAGTCACAAGGCAATCCTTGGCGCCGCAGCGCCAGTCCAAGGAAGTTGATAGTGAAGAAAGATTTCAAGTATGGAAAGAAAGGGAACTTAATAGTAATGTATTAAGATGTAATCATAACATGATTAAGACATTGTAAGGTACTTGTAAAACCCTAAATAACGAATCTAAAATAGGAATTACATTGAGATGAAGGGTAAGATATAATAGTAATCATACTTGATTGTGTATGACTTAATGTGGTACGTGATTATGAATTGTAGACTCATAAAGACTTAAAGTATTGTACGAGTATTAACCAGTAATCAGACACTAAAGGTAAGTACTCTAACCCTTGTTCCAGTTCGATCTGGACAAGTCTTTGTGATTCATATATTCTTCGCATGAGTTAGTATTTGAAGGATGTCAAAGCCAATTCTTTCGGCTCGACATATGCTATGTTTTTCTATCAAGTGTTGGTAAGGATTTACCGAACTAATATTGTTGGGGTTTTCAAAAGTAGATTATGTATGTTCAAATTGTTTTGTCATCAAACGACAGGCACGTGAGGTTGCCACAACTTAAACGTACACACGTTTAATGGAAGTAGTGTTGATCAACATAGAGTACTATAGGCTGATCACCTAGACGTGCTCGTAAGCTATACCGAACTTACGGACTTCGTGCCGGGATGTCCTTTTCAAAGTATTTATGAAATGTTTACGGTCTTGAACCGGAATTGATGGGTTACTGAATATTGTAGCCTTAAAACGTTTTGAATGAAAAAGGATGCTATTTTAAATTCTCACTAAGTACTTCGTAACTATTGGCCAGTTATAGAAGATATACGATTCCTATGTTTCAAGCATGCTATTGTTATTAGAATTGTTGTACTTGCTGAGCTAGTCATGCTCACTCTTGCTTGAACCATACGAACACAGCTAAGATCGAGCGTACCGAAGTCTCAGGCAAGGATAAAGGCAAGGCGAAGATGGACTCGTAGCATACTTATGTAATAGTATAGCAAGATTGTTTGTAATATATTGCTATTTATGACAAGAACAACTAAAAGGGTTACCAAGAACCTGGGGAATGTAATATTATTTTGAATATATATAAGCTATATTGGTCCTTTTGAGACTATCCAATGGAATGTTTGAATGAATAGTAGTACCGTGTAGCACCATCTGTCGGGTTGAAAGAGACCCGGATTTGGGGGCGTCACACTAGCTCCCACGTAGCTTCTTCTACTGCGTGGCTCCTCCAGAGAATCTTAACGAAATGGATAATCTTATTCCTTAACTTATGTTCCTTCCTATCTAATATATGGACAGGAACTTCTTCGTACGATAAGTCTTTCTCGACTTGAATTGGTTCATAGGAGATAACGTGCTTGTAGTCCGGTGTATATGGTCGTAATACTGACACATGAAACACATTACGAATGTGCTCAACTTCAGGAGGTAACGCTACCTTGTACGCCAATTCACCGACTCGCCTCATAATCTCGAACAGTCCTACGAATCTAGGGCTCAACTTGCCCTTCTTCCCAAAATGAATCTTCCCTATCCAGGGAGAAACTTTCAGAAATACATGGTTCCCTACTTCAAAATCTCTCTTCTTGCGATGTAAATCCGCATACTTCTTCTGGCGATCTTGAGCTACTATTAATCGTGCTCTTATCACCCTGATGATTTCTACCGTCTGTTGTATCAACTCTGGTCATAATAGTCGACGCTCTCCAACTTCGTCCCAGCATAAGGGCGTTCTACATTTCCTCCCATACAGTGCTTCGTACGGCGGCATTCCAATATTGGCGTGATAACTATTGTTATACGCGAACTCTACTAATGGAAGGTGATCCTCCCAACTACCCTTTAAGTCCATCACACAAGTTCGGAGCATATCTTCAAGTGTTTGAATTGTTCTCTCGCTTTGCCCACAGGTCTGCAGATGATACGCGGTACTCATTCGTAGTTGTGTCCCAATTCTTTCTTGAAGACTCTTCTAGAAGTTTGAGGTGAATAGTGGATCTCTATCTGATACAATAGATACCGGCACCCCATGCCTCGAGATAAAATCCTTGACATACAATTTGGCTAGCTGGTCCAAACTATACTTAATCTTAATCGACAAAAAGTGAGCTGACTTAGTAAGACGATCTACAATCACCCATATGGCGTCCTGCCCTTTCTGCGTTACTGGAAGTCCCACCACAAAGTCCATTGTGATGTGCTTCCACTTTCATCCTGGAATCTCTAATGGTTGTAACAATCCGCTTGGTCATTGGTGCTCTGCCTTAACTCTCTGACAAGTTAGACATCTACTTACGCATTCCACAACCTCTCTCTTCATGTTTGTCCACCAGAAGTGGTGAAACAAATCTTGGTACATCTTCATGCTTCCTGGATGTATCGAGTATCTCGTACTGTGCGCTTCTTGCAAAATCTCTTCTCTCAGTTCTGGTACTAACGGTACCCAAATTCTTCCATCAAATCTTAGCAGTCCAGTGTTATCAACCTTAAATTTCAATTCATCACCTTCAGTTAATCGCTTTTTGATGTTATTACAATCTTCGTCCTTTTCTTGTGCCTCTTTAACCTTATCCAATAAAGTCGGGCTCGCTGTCACTGTGAATAATTGTTCGTCGGTCTCCATCAGATACCTAATCTCCAAGTCTAGTCGTTCGAAATCTTTCACCAATTCTTCTTGAATGGTAAACTTTAATAACTTCTCTCTGCCTTTTCTGGTCAAGGCATCTGCCACTACATTTGCTTTGCCTGGATGGTACAGAATCTCACAATCATAATCTTTGATCAATTCTAACCATCGGCGCTGCCTCGTGTTTAACTCTCTCTGCGTGAAGATATACTTCATACTCTTGTGATCTATATATATCTCACACTTCTCTCCATATAGATAATGCCTCTAAATCTTCAAGGTGAAAACTACTGCTGCTAACTCCAGGTCATGAGTCGGATATCCCTCACATAGTCTTTCAACTGACGTGAAGCGTACGCAATGGCCCTGCGTGTTGCATCAGTATACAGCCAAGACCCTTGTGTAACACATCACTATACACTATAAACCCTCTCGTGTTGTCCGGTAAAGCCAACACAGGTGCTTGTCTAAGCCTCTTCTTTAATTCTAGGAAACTTTCTTCACACTTCTCCGTCCAACGAACTTAACTGTCTTCCTGCTAAGATTGGTCAACTGCGATGCTAATTTTAAAAAATCTCGAATAAATCTTCGATAGTATCCCGCCAATCCTAGGAAACTTTGGACTTCTATCGGCGTCTTCGGCTGCTCCCAGTTGATAACCGCTTCTACCTTCGCTAGATCCACTGAAACACCATTCTTGTCGATAACGTGCCCCAAAAATAGAACTTTTTGCAACCAAAACTCACACTTGGAGAATTATTCATATAACTTCTCCCTCCTTAACATCTCCAACACTATCCGAAGATGCTCGGTGTGTTCTTCCTTTGTCTCTGAATAGAATAGAATGTCATCGATGAATACGACAACAAACTTATCCAAATACTATTTGAACACTCTGTTCATCAAATCCATAAATGCTGCTGGCACGTTCGTCAATCCAAATGACATAACTAGAAACTCAAAGTGTCCATACCGAGTTCTGAATGTCGTCTTTAGAATGTCTTCCGGCTTCACTTTTAGTTGGTGATAACCGGTCCTCAAGTCAATTTTTGAAAAGTACTTTGCCCCATTTAACTGATCAAACAAATCGTCTATCCTGGGCAAAGGGTACTTGTTCTTAATGGTGACCTTGTTCAACTTTCAGTAGTCGATACACAGTCTTAGCGACCCATCTTTCTTCTTTACGAATAAGACTGGTGCTCTCCACGGTGATACGCTCGGTCGAATGTATCCCTTATCTAACAACTCTTGTAATTGAGCCATCAATTCTTTCATCTATACCGGTGCTATACGATACGGCGCTTTATATATCGGTGTTGTCCCTGGTGCCAAATCAATCACAAACTCAATCTCTCTATCCGGTGGCAATCCCGAAATCTCGTCTGGGAAGACATCAACGAAATCCCTTACAATAGGTATCTGACTCAGTTCGCCCTCGACTCGTCGAGTATCAACCACGTGAGCCAAATAACCTATACAACCCTTCCTAAGCAATCTTTATGCTTGCACCATCGTCAGACAATGAGATTGTCTCAGCGATTTACTACCATAAAATACCACCTTCGACTTATTCAGAGTTCTAAGGTGTACGCACTTCTTCTTACAGTCTAACACTACTCCTTGAACTGATAACCAATCCATCCCAAGGATTACAATGAACTCCCCCAAACGAATCGGTATCAAATCTACTTCGAGCTTAAATCCTCGTATTTCGGCATAACAATTCCTATGAATGTATTCTACGGGAATAATTTCCTTGTTCGCTACTTCTACGTTCATAGGGTGTTCTAATCTCTTACGGGGTAAGTCTAACTGTTTAGCAAATTCTTCAAAAATAAAAGAGCAGGTAGCATCGCACCCGAATCAAATAACATGTATGCATCTATATCATTGATCGGAATGA
Source organism: Panax notoginseng (assembly GCA_016801055.1). Lineage (NCBI taxonomy): Eukaryota > Viridiplantae > Streptophyta > Magnoliopsida > Apiales > Araliaceae > Panax > Panax notoginseng. Next base: position 149,376,270 of record CM029015.1, on the reverse strand, counting down.
TATCTGACACCACGTCCTTAGATTCCACCGCATCCTGTACGGTCATGTTTAACGTTCGTGTCGTTGGTTTGTTGGCTTGACTGGCTGGCCCTCCAATGTTTAGCCCATTATTGTTGTTGTTGTTGCGGTTGCCGCTAGCTGCATCGCCCTTTTTCTTCGGGCAGTCCTTGATTTGATGGTCTGTGGTGCCACACGAGAAACATCCTCCCTTCAGCTTATTCAGACACTGAGGAGCCATGTGCCCCGGTTGTCCGCAATGATAGCAAACACTCTTTCCCTTCATGCACTCCCCCGAGTGATTCCTCCCACAGTTGTTGCACTTCATACTTTTCTTGGCTTCTCCCCCGGACTTATTTCCTCCAGAGAATTGGCTCTTCGTCCATTTACGCTTATTGGGGTTGTTGTCTCCGCTGCTTCCCCCCTTCTGACCGTCCTGTCTGATTTTCATTTCTTGTTTGAATCGTGCGATGGCTTCATTGCCTCCTTCGGCAATGATAGCCCTTTCCAAAAGATCATAGTAAGTCTTAATCTTTAATACAACCACTGCTTTCTGCACCCATGGTTTCAGTCCTAATTCGAACCTCCTTGCCTTCCTGGCCTCTGTGTCAACCTGATGTGATGCGAATCGGGCCAACTCATTAAATTTTGCCACGTACTCTGCGACAGACATACTACCTTGCTTCAGTTCCAGAAACTTAACTTCCATATCCTGTTGTGTATTCTTTGAGAAGTAATTCTCAAGGAATATCTCCTTAAATTTGCCCCAAGGAATAACTCCTTCGTCTGCTCGTCCCTTATTGGCTTTCCACCAATAATTAGCTTCTCCCTTCATTATGAAAGTGAAAAAACTCGTCTTATGTGCTTCGGCCACTCGTGCGACTTCAAACACCTTCTCCATTTCTTTTATCCATGTCTGGGATTCAATTGGGTCCAAGGTTCCTCGGAACTTCGGTGGTCCTACCAATTTAAAGTCCTTAAAGCTAGCCAAGTGTTGTCATGGCTGCCCTGCTGCTGGCGGGGGTCTGTTTTGCATTGCGTCAGTTAACAGGTTAACGAAGTTCTGCATTGGATCAACATTTTCCCCTCCACCATTGTTAATGGATTCTTCCTCCCTCTGATTCTGCTGTAGTCTCCTAGGCGGCATGATCTGAAGAAAGGAAGAAACAATTAGGCTTTATGTTATATGTTATCCATGTTAGCATTAAGAAGTTTAAGACGTCTATCAATCACTCTTGATTTAAATAAACCACTTCAATATCACAATAAAACCCGATGGATTTCTTCATCTCATCACTTACATACTCCACTTAAGTTTTCTACTAAGGTTATAACCTAGGTTTCTCATTCCTAACGTTTATAACCTACGGCTCTGATACCAACCTGTGACGCCCCTGAATCCGGGTCCTCTGACCCCGGTCCAGTCATCACGATAAAATACAAACACCCACCTATAAATAACATACGATAACTAAAATGCGAAAAATAATAAACGTATGTCGTTCATTCAAAAGGTGTTACTAGTCTCAAGATTCGATAACCTTAATAATGTCTTACAAACATACCCTATAATAGTAATTAGGGTTCATATTACATAACAGTAATTTAAACTAAGCACAAAATAAAATCTGCTCCTGACAACAATTCTACATCTTTCCTTTACCCTTGTCATTTCCTGAGGTCTCGGGCTTAGCTGCAATATAATTCATGATATAGCAAGGATGAGCAACAAGTTTGCTCAACAAGTTTAAATACAACAATAAGAATATATCATGATGAATGAAAAAATAACTGACAATGAATTCAACAATATGAATATCTGAAGGATTCAACAATAAGAATATCTCAAGCAAAGATAATGATTGCTTCTAGAATAACTGTTAATCAAATAGATTTGAACTATAACACTCCAATGGAATCAATAGCTAATTGACCCTTTGGTTACTGGCTACAGAATAAGTACATGAGGGGATCAGCCTCGCGTACACCATGTATATGCATAACATTTAAATATGTTCTGTGTATCTTATATTAGATGTCTGGTACTCCCCTATCATAGAAAGGGTTGTTCTTTCAGTATAAGAATCCTTACCCTCAATAGGTTTGGATAACTTTTATAAAACTTCATATACTTGTCTGACCAAACAAAGGTTCAGACTATATCTGACACAGTTCAAGAATTATAGAACTTTAAATGAAGTACAAGTCCAAGACTGTACGAACTTAAGTGCACCAAGTGCAAATATCAATAATATCGATTTGGAATAATTGTAAAGTAATTAAACATGTATGAACCCGAATTTTCAGAAAATATTAAAATAAGAATTTAGTAAATAAATTTCTTAAAGCATGAGCTGGTTCGAATAAGAATATTATTGTGTTACATAGGGTGATATGAGCTATGTAATAAGTGATGTCGTGTTTAATAAATTTATATCATTATTATTTATTTATTGTAGAGGTGAATTGTGACAACCCCAAAATAGGTCCATTCCATCCAACCTATTCTGAGTCGCCAAATACATGGTACAGAAAACAACTACAACTTTATTACAACATTTGTCGTGCAAAATATAACAATACATATGCTGTGAGTTTGGATACAAATATATTCCAAATGTGACTCATGTCCCAACCGTGGACAGTACCTCACAATGACACCTTACATAAAGGTATAGTCAAAAACTGTTTTAGAAATTAGAATCTTTGGGAAGTGCTCAAGGAAACCTTTGTATATAGGAGGTCATGCTTCTAGGTTGTGATAGATATCATATGGCCACAGAATTATCATTGGTTGACCCAATATACCCCAAAGAAAAACGAGAAGATTACTATCATATTCTTCCCAATGGTGAGTCTTCTCTTGACTTATCATTATCTCAACTGTTTCTAATTGAGAATTATACTTCAAACAAACACCAAGATTATATAGGTAGTGCTCGTAAATATACTCAGCAAGTGGATGAGCACAATCCTGTCATATGATTACACGAGGTTGTATGTTATTAGACATCTTATATGATAGTGGAAAAGCACCCTTCCAACGTTGGGTTCGCTTCACCCTAGATGATTTACCAAATTTAACTACTAAATGATGACCACCGTTCTATTCCCCTGTTACCTCCGCTCGACTCAGCTACACTCTTATTACCTGAAAGAAATTGTGAAACAGAAGGGTGAGCACAACTAGCCCAGTAAAGAATATCATGACTAAAGATAAATAAGTTATCAATAGCCTTCAACAGAATTAAATCAGAGATTTAGAACATATGGTAGATGATAAAAATTTCAACCATAGTTGCAGCGGAACGAGCAATCCATTAGAAGAGTCAAATAGACTACAAAGTCTATTATCTTCTCCATGTTAAAAATCCACCCACAATGTTTTATCCCTATAACATCAATCAACAATTCTGGTCCACAATCATATGAATAATTCATAATCATAATTGTAGTTCTAAATTCCTCTTCTCATCCAGGACGAAGATAATTTTCATCACCTATCTTTACCTGAAATATCAAAGATCATGGTTACACCAAATCACATTTTCTGTTCATAATCATACTAATAACTTCATCTTTGCACTACGGTCAAAGATATTCATTTGTATCACCAGTTGGTCATGTTCATCTCAACACCTGTTCATCTTTGCACTACTAACCAAAGATATTCAACAGCATGTCATCTCTGCACTACGAGCCAAAGATATTCATCAACAATTTATCTTTGCACTACTGGCCAAAGATATTCAACCACATGTCATTTTTGCACTATGGGCCAAATATATTCATCACCAGTTCATCTTTGCACTACAGGCCAAAGATATTCAACAACAGTTCATATTTGCACTACAGGCCAAATATATTCATCAACAGTTCATATTTGCACTATAGGCCAAATATATTAATATCTCAAAGAAATATATAATCACTTCAGAATTTATATAAACAATAATTATAACCATGTTGATTAATTCACTTTGCACTTAAGCTAAAGATATTCAATTATAAATTCAATGGTCATGATCATACCAGTCAACAATTCAAGTTTGCACTATTGGCCAAAGGGAACCCATAGTCATGATCATACCAAAAATCTACCCATCTTTACACTCAAGTCAAAGAGAAATATCATCATTAGGGTTATAAAAATGTTATATATGATAATAAAATCAATATAATCAACATATAGATTTAATCTCAAGAGTAATATTCATAAATCAACTATAATTTGGTCAGAAAAAGAAACTAATTTTGTCGTGAATAGTAACTCGTAAATAGTAACTTATGAATAGTAACTCGTGAATAGTAACTCGTGAATAGTAACTCGACATGAAAAAGATAGAAATTCTACAATAAAATCCATACCAATATTTTGGTACAATGATATTGAAAGAATAATATTTCTTAAGCTTAGAAACAATTTATTTTAATTGTTTACACTTTACTAAATAATGCATTTAATCATCCTAAAATGTCAAACTCATAAGATTTTATTACCAATAACTAAAACCCTCATCAAAAATCTGCATATACCTCATATAGGATTCTCGAGCAATAAAATTATATTTTCCAATTTTTTTACTTCACATAACATATTTAATTCATTTACTCATAACTAGTCCATTTTCATAAAAAATACCAAATCAGTTCCAAAAATATTTCTTTTCTGGGATTTAGCAGAGTACAATTCCATATTGAACATATATTTTTCTCAGAATTTTTAAAATTCATTTACTACTTTTCATATAGCCAAAACAGCCGAATATTTAGATATTTATCATAAATTGTAATTTTATCCAAAAATTCTGAAATTCACATAGTACACTGATATTATATAGATATTCTTTCAATAAAAATTTTATCAATTTTAGAGTTAACCGCAATGAGTTATAATTGGTTACTTTTAAAAATAGTCTTTTCCCGTAAAATTCATAACTCTTAATCTATACATCCAAAAATCACCATTTTTGGACACAATCAATAAAACTCATCAAAATATCATTTCAAATTTTTTTCAGAATTTTTTGAATGTCAGAAGAATTACGAACTGAAAAACATTATAACCCTTAAAATTCCTTACCTCAAAAGAGCAGTACTTCTGACTTGAATATCGGATATAACATTGAGCAACACTCAAGATATCTAAATACTCACAAAAATATGCTTGATAATATAGAGAGAAAGAAAACTTATTTCTGGTGTGATTTTCAATTCTAACATAAGCACCTATTTATAGGAAAATGCTAGAACGCCAAAGGAGACTAAATTAATAAAATAATATATTAATTATTTCTCATTTCCTACGCACCAGCCATTTAAGACCAGCCCACCACACTTGAATCTCAATTCAGCACATGCATTCAACAGCAAACAAAAAGTGGGTCCCACCCAATATTTAATAAAAACTATTTTATTTTCCGAAACTTCAATAATTCATAGAAAATAGTCATTTTATCAGAAAATTCGAATCTCGCGACTTTTATAGGAAATTCAATTCTCTACAACTTTCCAGAAGAAAGTTTTTCCAAATTCCAAACAGAAATTGACCGAAATCCATAAACGGGCAGTTTTATAGGCTATAATCAAATTTCAGTCAAGAAATGGGGTCCACCGACACACAAAATATGTGTTAATCATTTAACACAACAAAAATACTCTTCCTCCTCATATATCTCACATTCATTGTAAAACTATCACCATTATTATATTATTAAATATAATAATAAATTATTTATCAGAAAAGATAAAATATCATTTTTCAACAATTGTCACTTTAAAAATTTTCTCCATCTATATCCACAAAAAATTAATATTTTCCTCATCATATAAATTAATAATTAATTATTCACAAATAATATTACAGAATCACAGTACTGGCAACCAGGCCGTTCCCTGGAAAGAGGGGGCTTTCCAATAAGGATTTCTCCTTATTGGCGCGCAATTAGATGACCAAATCTCTCCTTAGACAGAACTTTCTAGACATTGTCAATAATGCTATCTAATAATATTATTCAAATAATATGAATTATTGATCTGATAATGGAGATGATGTGCAGCAACAATTATTGAAACAGCAATAATATAAAATATCAATGCAGCAATTATTAAATCAATAAAATAAAATATTGAACAGTAATTACTGTGACAATTATTCAGTAGTGTCTTCTTACGTAAGAATCAATAATTTCAAAAATACTGTGCAATACCGTGTGCTACTGTCCAATAACGCGTATTACTGTATTTTAACCACCGGGTATTCCAACAGTGTTAACGGTAACTACGCCGTTAATTATAAAAACTCAATTTTTGTCGTTATCTTCATCCGACCGTTTTCCGTTATGGGGCCCACAAATAGTTGCGCCGTCGTACGAATATTCCCCGACAGAAAGAATATTTCACGACCAGTGAATATTCCCCGACAACAATGATTATTTTATAACCACTTGTTTATTTTGAAAAATTTTCACATTTCACCCATAACTTTAACTTTTTATCTATTTAACCATTTACTGAATTGTAATTATAAGAAAAATTGAATACTTTTATTTCATAAAATTCGGGGTCTTACAATCTCCCCCCCTCCTTATGAAATTTCGTTCCCAAAATTTACGTATCTGGTATTTCGAAAAGTTGAGAATACCTTGCTTTCATTTCAGATTCTATCTCCCGGGTCATCTTGATTTCTCCATTGCTCATCTATCGTGATAACGTCATTTGGGTTCTTCACTTGTTGGGAAGTCATGACAACCGCTCTCCCTTGAACTACCCGCATTTGACTTGTCTGGGGCATCATTTGGCGTCATCACTACCGTTGGAATATACTTTTCTATAGGGCGTATTCCTCCCTCAACTGCTTCGTCGTACTCCTTATTCATGATCTGAATCATCAATCTTCGATCCATAATGAATTCAGGTTGACCACTCTGTACCGGGTAATTCAAAACTCGATGTTGGGTTCTCCCAATTGCTTTTCAAAAAGAAAAATTCATATCATCTATTTTAGCCTTCTTAAATCGGACATCTCTTTCCACAATATCCACGTGTCGTGCGGTTTTTGCCTATGCATCACTTATTCTCACTCGTTCAGTTTTTTCTTCTTTCAGCTCAGATTCCATCTTTATCATCTTATACTCTGCCAAATAATGCTTCTGTTCAAGCATCACATATCGGGTAACACAAGCTTGAATTGTTGCATCCTTTTGTTCCACGACCGCCTGTCGTTCTTCAGCCTACTCTTCTAACTCATGAATACGATTTTGCAATTCTACATTTTGATCATATAATACCTCTAACAAACTCTCCTCAGGTACCTCTTCTTTCTCTTCTTCCTCACTCTCAGATGTTACCTCTGCGACCATTTTGGGTGCAACTATCAATTCTTCACTCACCACATGGATTTCTCTAATTCCTTCTTCATCTGACATCACATTGTCATGGTTAGTGATTAGAGGTATCCCCACAGTCTCATTCACTCCATTATTAGCATTCTCAGCTGCCATTCTCAAATACTGCCATAAAACAAGGGTTAATTAAGAAAATTAACGTATCACATAATATATGTATATTATGACCAACCAACAATTAAGCTTAGGTAGGACACACTAGCAAAGGATTTACTCATCTCTCCCCTCCTAGTTATATTCCCCGATCTCCGCCAGAGATTATATCCCTAATCTCTGATACCAACTGTGATGACCCCAAAATAGGTCCATTCCATCCAACCTATTCTGAGTCGCCAAATACATGGTACAGAAAATAACTACAATAGTATTACAACAATTGTCGTGCAAAATACAACAACACATGTGTTGTGAGTTTGGAAACAAATATATACCAAATGTGACTCATGTCCCAACCGTGGACAGCACCTCACAATGACACCTTACATAAAGGTATAGTCAAAAACTGTTTTAGAAATTAGAATCTTTGGGAAGTGCTCAAGGAAACCTTTGTACATGGGAGGCCATGCTTCTAGCTTGTGATAGATATCATATGGCCACAGAATTATCCATGGTTGACCCAATATACCCCAAAGAAAAACGAGAAGATTACTATCATATTCTTCCCAATGGTGAGTCTTCTCTTGACTTATCATTATCTCCACTGTTTCTAATTGAGAATTATACTTCAAACAAACACCAAGATTATATAGGTAGTGCTCGTAAATATACTCAGCAAGTGGATGAGCACAATCCTGTCATACGATTACACGAGGTTGTATATCATTAGACATCTTATATGATAGTGGAAAAGCACCCTTCCAACGTTGGGTTCACTTCACCCTAGATGATTTACCAAATATAACTACTAAATGATGACCACAGTCCTATTCCTCTGTTACCCCCGCTCGACCCAGCTACACTCTTATTACCTGAAAGAAATTGTGAAACAGAAGGGTGAGCACAACTAGCCCAGTAAAGAATATCATGACTAAAGATAATTAAGTTATCAATAGCCTTCAACAGAATTAAATCAGAGATTTAGAACATATGGTAGATGATAAAAATTTCAACCATAGTTGCAGCGGAACGAGCAATCCATTAGAAGAGTCAAATAGACTACAAAGTCTATTATCTTCTCCATGTTAAAAATCCACCAAAAATGTTTTATCCCTGTAACATCAATCAACAATTCTGGTCCACAATCATATGAATAACTCATAATCATAATTGTAGTTCTAAATTTCTCTTCTCATCCAGGATGAAGATAATTTTCATCACATATCTTTACCTGAAACATCAAAGATCATGGTTACACCAAATCACATTTCCTGTTCATAATCATACTAATAACTTCATCTTTGCACTACGACCAAAGATATTCATTTGTATCACCAGTTGGTCATGTTCATCTCAACACATGTTCATCTTTGCACTACTGACCAAAGATATTCAACAACATGTCATCTTTGCACTACGAGCCAAAGATATTCATCAACAATTCATCTTTGCACTACTGGCCAGAGATATTCAACCACAGGTCATCTTTGCACTATGGGCCAAAGATATTCATCACCGGTTCATCTTTGCACTACAGGCCAAAGATATTCAACAACAGTTCATATTTGCACTACAGGCCAAATATATTCATCAATAGTTCATATTTGCACTATAGGCCAAATATATTAATATCTCAAAAAAATATATAATCATTTCAGAATTTATATAAACAATAATTATAACCATGTTGATTAATTCACCTTTGCACTTAAGCTAAAGATATTCAATTATAAATTCAATGGTCATGATCATACCAGTCAACAATTCAACTTTGCATTATTAGCCAAAGGGAACCCATAGTCATGATCATACCAAAAATCTACCTATCTTTACACTCAAGTCAAAGAGAAATATCATCATTAGGGTTATAAAAATGTTATATATGATAATAAAATCAATATAATCAACATATAGATTTAATCTCAAGAGTAATATTCATAAATCAACTATAATTTGGTCAGAAAAAGAAACCAATTTTGTCGTGAATAGTAACTCGTGAATAGTAACTTATGAATAGTAACTCGTGAATAGTAATTCATGAATAGTAACTCGACATGAAAAAGATAGAAATTCTACAATAAAATTCATATCAATATTTCGGTATAATGATATTGAAAGAATAATATTTCTTAAGCTTAGAAACAATTTATTTTAATTGTTTACACTTTACTAAATAATGCATTTAATCCTAAAATGCCAAACTCATAAGATTTCATTACCAATAACTAAAACCCTCATCAAAAAACTGTATATACCTCATATAGGATTCTCAAGCAATAAAATCCTATTTTCTAATTTTTTTACTTCACATAACATATTTAATTCATTTACTCATAATTACTCTATTTTCATAAAAAATACCAAATCAGTTCCAAAAATATTTCTTTTCTGGGATTTAGCAGAATACAGTTCCATATTGAACATATATTTTTCTCAAAATTTTTAAAATTCATTTACTATTTTTCATATAGCCAAAACAGCCGAATATTTAGATATTTATCATAAATTGTAATTTTATCCAAAAATTCCAAAATTCACAGAGTACACTGATATTATATAGATATTCTTTCAATAAAAATTTCATCAATTTTGGAGTTAACCACAATGAGTTATAATTGGTTACTTTTAAATATAGTCTTTTCCCGTAAAATTCATAACTCTTAATCTATACATCCAAAAATTACCATTTTTGGACATAATCAATAAAACTCATCAAAATATCATTTCAAATTTTTTTCAGAATTTTCTGAAGGTCAGAAGAATTACGAACTGAAAAACATAATAACCCTTAAAATCCCTTACCTCAAAAGAGCAGTACTTCTGACTTGAATATCGGATATAACGCTGAGCAACACTCAAGATATCTAAATACTCACAAAAATATGCTTGATCATATAGAGAGAAAGAAAACTTATTTCTGGTGTGATTTTTAATTCTAACATAAACACCTATTTATAGGAAAATGCTAGAACGCCAAAGGAAACTAAATTAATAAAATAATATATTAATTATTTCTCATTTCCTACGCACCAACCATTTAAGACTAGCCCACCACACTTGAATCTAAATTCAGCACATGTATTCAACAACAACCAAAAAGTGGGTCCCACCCAATATTTAATAAAAACTATTTTATTTTCTGAAACTTCAATAATTCATAGAAAATAGTCATTTTATCAGAAAATTCGATTCTCGCGTCTTTTTATAGAAAATTCAATTTTCTACAACTTTGCAAAAGAAAGTTTTTCTAAATTCCAAACAGAAATTGACCGAAACCCATAAGCGGACGATTTTATAGACTATAATCAAATTTCAGTCAAGAAATGGGGTCCACCGACACACAAAACATGTGTTAATCATTTAATACAACAAAAATACTCTTCCTCCTCATATACTCATATATCACACATTCATTGTAAAACTATCACCATTATTATATTATTAAATATAATAATAAATTGTTTTATTAGAAAAGATAAAATATCATTTTTCAACAATTGCCATTTTAAAAAATTTCTCCATCTATATCCACATAAAACTAATATTTTTCTTATCATATAAATTAATAATTAATTATTCATAAATAATATTATAGAATCACAGTACTGGCAACCAGGCCGTTTATTGGAAAGAGGGGGCTTTTCAAAAAGGATTTCTCCTTATTGGCGCGCAATTAGATGACCAAACCTCTCATTAGATAGAACTTTCTAGACATTGCCAATAATGCTATCTAATAATATTATTCAAATAATATGAATTATTGATCTGATAATGGAGATGATGTGCAGCAACAATTATTGAAACAATAATAATATAAAATATCAATGCAGCAATTATTAAATCAATAAAATAAAATATTGAACAGTAATTACTGTGACAATTATTCAGTAGTGCCTTCTTACGTAAGAATCAATAATTTCAAAAATATTGTGCAATACCGTGTGCTACTGTGCAATAACGCGTATTACTGTATTTTAACCACCGGGTATTCCAACAGTGTTAACGGTAACAACTACGCCGTTAATTATAAAAACTCAATTTTTGTCGTTATCTTCATCCGACCATTTTCTGTTATGGGGCCCACAAATAGCTGCGCCATCTTACGAATATTCCCAGACAGAAAGAATATTCCACGACCAACGAATATTCCCCGACAACAATGATTATTTTATAACCACTTGCTTATTTTGAAAAAATTTCACATTTCACCCATAACTTTAACTTTTTATCAATTTAACCATTTACTGAATTGTAATTAAAAGAAAAATTGAATACTTTTATTTCATAAAATTCGGGGTCTTACAATCTCTCCCCCTCCTTATGAAATTTCGTCCCCGAAATTTACGTACCTGGTATTTCGAAAAGTTGAGAACACCTTGCTTTCATTTCAGATTCTATCTCCCGGGTCATCTTGATTTCTCCATTACTTATCTCCCATGATAACTTCATTTGGGTTCTTCACTTGTTGGGAAGTCATGACAACCGCTCTCCCTTGAACTACTCGGCTTTGACTTGTCTGGGGCATCATTTGGCGTCATCACTACCGTTGGAATATACTTTTCTATAGGGCGTATTCCTCCCTCAACTGCCTCGTCGTACTCCTGATTCATGATCTGAATCATCAATCTTCGATCCATAACGAATTCAGGTTGACCGCTCTGTATCGGGTAATTCAAAACTCGATGTTGGGTTCTCCGAATTGCTTTCCAAAAAGAGAAATTTATATCATCTATTTTAGCCTTCTTAGATCGGACATCTCTTTCCACAATATCCACGTGTCGTGCGGCTTTTGCCCATGCATCACTTATTCTCACTCGTTCAGTTTTTTCTTCTTTCAGCTCAGATTCCATCTTTATCATCTTATACTCTGCCAAAGAATGCTTCTGTTCAAGCATCACATATCGGGTAACACAAGCTTAAATTGTTGCATCCTTTTGTTCCACGACCGCCTGTCGTTCTTCAGCCTGCTCTTCTAGCCCATGAATACGATTTTGCAATTCTACATTTTGATCATATAATACCTCTAACAAACTCTCCTCAGGTACCTCTTCTTCCTCTTCTTCCTCACTCTCAGCTGTTACCTCTGCGACCATTTCGGGTGCAACTATCAATTTTTCACTCACCACATAGATTTCTCTAATCCTTCTTCATCTGACATCACATTATCATGATTAGTGATTAGAGGTATCCCCACAGTCTCATTCACTCCATTGTTAGCATTCTCAGCTGCCATTCTCAAATACTGCCATAAAACAAGGGTTAATTAAGCAAATTAACGTATCACATAATATCCGTATATTATGACCAACCAATAATTAAGCTTAGGTAGGACACACTAACAAAGGATTTACTCATCTCTCCCCTCCTAGTTATATTCCCCGATCTCCGCTAGAGACCATATCCCTAAGCTCTGATACCAATTGTGATAACCCCAAAATAGGTCCATTCCATCCAACCTATTCTGAGTCGCCAAATACATGGTACAGAAAACAACTACAACTTTATTACAACAATTATCGTGCAAAATACAACAACACATATGCTATGAGTTTGGATACAAATATATACCAAATGTGACTCATATCCCAACCGTGGACAGCATCTCATAATGACACCTTACATAAAGGTATAGTCAAAAACTGTTTTAGAAATTAGAATCTTTGGGAAGCTCAAGGAAACCTTTGTACATGGGAGGCCATGCTTCTAGGTTGTGATAGATATTGTATGGCCACAAAATTATCCTTGGTTGACCCAATATACCCCAAAGAAAAACGAGAAGATTACTATCATATTCTCCCCAATGGTGAGTCTTCTCTTGACTTATCATTATCTCTACTGTTTCTAATTTAGAATTATACTTCAAACAAACACCAAGATTATATAGGTAGTGCTCATAAATATACTCAGCAAGTGGATGAGCACAATCCTGTCGTATGATGATACGAGGTTGTATGCCATTAGACATCTTATATGATAGTGGCAAAACACCGTTCTAACGTTGGGTTCGCTTCACCCTAGATGATTCACCAAATATAACTACTAAATGATGACCACCGTTCTATTCCCCTGTTACCCCCGCTCGACCCAGCTACACTCTTATTACCTGAAAGGAATTGTGAAACAGAAGGGTGAGCACAACTAGCCCAGTAAAGAATATCATGACTAAAGATAAATAAGTTATCAATAGCCTTCAACAGAATTAAATCAGAGATTTAGAACATATGGTAGATGATAAAAATTTCAACCATAGTTGCATCGGAACGAGCAATCCATTAGAAGAGTCAAATAGACTACAAAGTCTATTATCTTCTCCATGTTAAAAATCCACCAACAATGTTTTATCCCTGTAACATCAATCAACAATTCTGGTCCACAATCATATGAATAACTCATAATCATAATTGTAGTTCTAAATTCCTCTTCTCATCCTAGACGAAGATAATTTTCATCACCTATCTTTACCTGAAACATCAAAGATCATGGTTACACCAAATCACATTTTCTGTTCATAATCATACTAATAACTTCATCTTTGCACTACGACCAAAGATATTAATTTGTATCACCAGTTGGTCATGTTCATCTCAACACCTGTTCATCTTTGCACTACTGGCCAAAGATATTCACTGGCCAAAGATATTCAACCACGGGTCATCTTTGCACTATGGGCCAAAGATATTCATCATCAGTTCATCTTTGTACTACAGGCCAAAGATATTCAACAACAGTTCATATTTACACTACAGGCCAAATATATTCATCAATAGTTCATATTTGCACTATAGGCCAAATATATTAATATCTCAAAAAAATATATAATCATTTCAGAATTTATATAAACAATAATTATAACCATGTTGATTAATTCACCTTTGCACTTAAGCTAAAGATATTCAATTATAAATTCAATGGTCATGATCATACCAATCAACAATTCAAGTTTGCACTATTGGCCAAAGGGAACCCATAGTCATGATCATACTAAAAATCTACCCATCTTTACACTCAAGTCAAAGAGAAATATCATCATTAGGGTTATAAAAATGTTATATATGATAATAAAATCAATATAATCAACATATAGATTTAATCTCAAGAGTAATATTCATAAATCAACTATAATTTGGTCAGAAAAAGAAACCAATTTTGTCGTGAATAGTAACTTATGAATAGTAACTCGTGAATAGTAATTCATGAATAGTAACTCGACATGAAAAAGATAGAAATTCTACAATAAAATTCATACCAATATTTCGGTATAATGATATTGAAAGAATAATATTTCTTAAGCTTATAAATAATTTATTTTAATTGTTTACACTTTACTAAATAATGCATTTAATCATCCTAAAATGTCAAACTCATAAGATTTCTTTACCAATAACCAAAACCCTCATCAAAAATCTGCATATACCTCATATAGGATTCTCAAGCCATAAAATCCTATTTTCTAATTTTCTTACTACACATAACATATTTAATTCATTTACTCATAACTAGTCTATTTTCATAAAAAATACCAAATCAGTTCTAAAAATATTTCTTTTCTGGGATTTAGCAGAATACAGTTCCATATTGAACATATATTTTTCTCATAATTTTTAAAATTCATTTACTATTTTTCATATAGCCAAAACAGTCGAATATTTAGACATTTATCATAAATTGTAATTTTATCCAAAAATTCCAAAATTCACAGAGTAGACTAATATTATGTAGATATAATTCCAATAAAAATGTCATCAATTTTGGAGTTAACCACAAGGAGTTATAAGCGGTTACTTTTAAAAATAGTCTTTTCCCGTAAAATTCATAACTCTTAATCTATACATCCAAAAATCACTATTTTTGGACACAATCACTAAAACTCATCAAAATATCATTTTAATTTTTTTTCAGAATTTTCTGAAGGCAGAAGAATTACGAACTGAAAAACATAATAACCCTTAAAATCACTTACCTCAAAAGAGCAGTACTTCTGACTTGAATATCGGATATAACGCTGAGCAACACTCAAGATATCTAAATACTCATAAAAATATACTTGATAATATAGAGAGAAAGAAAACTTGTTTCTGGTGTGATTTTCAATTCTAACATAAACACCTATTTATAGAAAAATGCTAGAATGTCAAAGAAGACTAAATTAATAAAATAATATATTAATTATTTCTCATTTCCTACGCACCAGCCATTTAAGACTAGCCCACCACACTTGAATCTCAATTCAGCACATGCATTCAACACCAACCAAAAAGTGGGTCCCACCCAATATTTAATAAAAACTATTTTATTTTCCGAAACTTCAATAATTCATAGAAAATAGCCCTTTTATCAGAAAATTCGAATCTCGCTATTTTTTATAAGAAATTCAATTCTCTACAACTTTGTAGAAGAAAGTTTTTCTAAATTCTAAACAGAAAATGACCGAAATCCATAAACGGGCGATTTTACAGGCTATAATCAAATTTCAGTCAAGAAATGGGATCCATCGACACACAAAACATGTGTTAATCATTTAATACAACAAAAATACTCTTCCTCCTCATATACTCATATATCACACATTCATTGTAAAACTATCACCATTATTATATTATTAAATATAATAATAAATTATTTTATCAGAAAAGATAAAATATCATTTTTCAACAATTGTCACTTTAAAAATTTTCTCCATCTATATCCACATAAAATTAATATTTTTCTCATCATATAAATTAATAATTAATTATTCACAAATAATATTACAGAATCACAGTACTGGCAACCAGGCCGTTCCCAGGAAAGAGGGGGCTTTCCAATAAGAATTTCTCCTTATTGGCCCGCAATTAGATGACCAAACATCTCCTTAGACAGAACTTTCTAGACATTACCAATAATACTATCTAATAATATTATTCAAATAATATGAATTATTGATCTGATAATGGAGATGATGTGCAGCAACAATTATTGAAACAACAATAATATAAAATATCAATGCAGCAATTATTAAATCAATAAAATAAAATATTGAACAGTAATTACTGTGACAATTAATCAGTGGTGCCTTCTTACGTAAGAATCAATAATTTCAAAAATATTGTGCAATACCGTGTGCTACTGTGCAATAACGCGTATTACTGTATTTTAATCACCGGGTATTCCAACAGTGTTAACGGTAACAACTATGCCGTTAATTATAAAAACTCAATTTTTATCGTTATCTTCATCCGACCGTTTTTCGTTATAGGGCCCACAAATAGCTACGCCGTCGTACGAATATTTCCCAACAGAAAGAATATTCCACGACCAACGAATATTCCCCGACAACAATGATTATTTTATAACCACTTGTTTATTTTGAAAAATTTTCACATTTCACCCATAACTTTTAACTTTTTATCAATTTAACCATTTACTGAATTGTAATTATAAGAAAAATTGAATACTTTTATTTCTTAAAATTCGGGGTCTTACATGAATTAGTAAAGAAGATGGATAGGAATTTATCTATTGATGTCAAATAATTTATGTGAAATTATTTTACAATAGTAAGTTGGTGACGTTAAATATCTTTGTTAATCACCAATTTCTTGAGTATTTGTACGAGTACGTATCAAGTCTAAAGTACTGCAATTATACTCTTTAATGGTTGACGTATAGGAGCTGGTCTAAACGATTTCTTCAGAGAGTGGAGGTATATACGAATTAGTAACCGATCTAACTCACTGTGAAAACAGTGTAGACGAGACGGAAACTAATTTGTTGGTTATTTGTGGAAAACCACTCAGTGTACTATATTGAATACTATTAAAGATTAGATATGTGTTAGGTTTGGACTTGTATATGTGTACGTTGATGATGAGAGAAGAAAATCGATATACCTTTAAAGTGGTTCGAGAATTATTGAGTAGATTGATACACGACGAGAAGTCAGGATTAAAGGAATGAATGTATGTGTTATATTCAAGTGTTGTGGTATTGGTGGTAAGAAATTGTAAAGGAGTTGTATAGTGGGTTACACTAATAAGGGAAAATAGAGTTTTAAAACTTGAAGCGTGATCCTTAAATTGTTAAGGAAAATAGTAATCGATGATGTGAAACCAAATAGAGGGTTGATGTTAGGCGAGTTAATGTTTAAGGAGGATGTGTAAAGTGTTTAGAAGTGTAAGATTTCAGTTCTGCTAATGCAAAACTTGTCTGCCTGGGAATTTGGTATGGCGCCGCTGCGCCATTACCAAGCCTATGACCAGCGCAGCTGCGCCGGTCTGTAAAATTAGTTTTTGGAATTTAAAGTCTAATAAATGGGTATTAAGGACTCATAAGGATAATAAAAATCTTAAATGATGATTAAGTTATCCATAAATGGATTCGAATAAGAGCTGATTAGTTAGACCGAAATAAATATGGTTAATTAAGTGAGATTATGGAATTTTATAATCCTTGTATAGCAGTGGCGTGATAATAAATTAAATGAAAAAGGGTTAGTTAACTTGTATAAGATAGTAAGTTAACATATGTGTTTAGCATAAGAGGATGAAAGAAATATGTTAATTAATATTTGATATTTTAATATATTACTTAGTTTTGTAATATATCAAAGGGTTGATATTTGAAAGATAAATGATTAATATTAATTAATCGTTGTGATATTAAAATGTGATAATGGGTTGAAATTACCCAACTGAATGATATTTAGTCAATTAAAATATTAATTATCAGTAAATAGTATTGTTATATGTAATATGGAAAATGTGGGCAGTAGTGATATAAAATATCTATGGCCTAAGAATACATAAAGTGTGACATTTAATTGGGACTAATGATATGAGGTATCAAGTTGTATTGTGAAATCATATGTAACTTTTAATACATAAATGATTAAATATCTATGTATTATAGAAACTGAGAAAGGAATTAAATGTTTAAATAAACATTAATATTAAATAAGGTATAATGTGATTATATGAGTAGTAAAAATAATTATGGAACTACTTGGATAATAATATCTGGCTACTATATTTTATTACATGTATTTAATGTGCATGGATTATATGATATGAGTATAAAGTTTATCTTTAAATTCCTAACATGGTAACAATTGTACCTTAATATTAAATTATAGGAATTAAAATGACCAAACAAAGCCTTAGTTGAGCAAGTTACTGAGATTTATATCTTGTCCCAAAATGAGTGACCATTCTAGTACATGAACAATGGGCTAGCTCTATATTGCGTGAAATCCAGAAAACCAAAAAGGCTAAAATTGTATAGTGATGATGGCTAGACATTAAGTTGTTGGCCAACTCTTAATTAACCAATGTTTCTTTTCAATACACAATGAATTCAACTTCAGTGAAAAGCCAATGCCTAGTCCATCATTCCTCTATAAATGGCAGCTATGTTCTTGAAATCACGTTGCTGAGAAAATTGTCTGTCAAATATTGAGTTTGAAAATTTGGGTTGCTAGAGATTTAGGAGGAGTCTAGCAATCTCAGAAGGGGGGAAATTAAGTAAACTAAGCATTCAAGAGGTAATAATGCTAACCTATATACTTTTGATTTCCTAAGTTTTCAATTACTAGAAATATCATGAAAAAGTATCTTTTGAGTCAGAAAATTGATGGCTAAGGATTGTTGTAATCCATGAATTGTTGCTAGATACTGTTAATATAGTTATAAACGAAAACAACGAAAGTTAAACGAACCAATTTGGTTGAGAAACGAATTCGTAGCGAATGATTTTGCTAAATTTGTCAAACATGAACATTTAATATGAACATGAGTTGTAAATCCATATTTGAGTTAGTTAATGTGTATGTTAGTTGTTGGGTTTTTGGTATTTTATAGTTTTATGAGTTACAAACCTATAGAATTGAAAATGAACTAAATTGGATGAGTATAACTCATGTTATGATCATTGGAAGGAGTAGGGGTCTGTAAAATTGCATAGAACAGAGTTTGAGAAGTCATTCTGGTTCCCAGGGCGCAGCTGTGCTGCCCCCAAGGTAAATTGGGGCGCAGTTGTGCCGGACTTCAGTGTTGGGTAGACTGCTGTGACATGCTGCAGTAAATTAAGCATAACGTTTTCATACGAACTCCGATTGAGGTGATTCAAGATGATCCGGAACGAGGATGAATAGGCCTACAACTTTTGTTCTTTAACTGTTTCTATTTGAGATCGTTAGGAAGGGTAAAAATAGCCATCTTTGTTACTATTATGTTTTCGGAGGCGATCGGAGAGCGTTGAGCGAGTACATACGCAAGTATAGTACTCCCGACGATGGAATATGTTATTCTAAGTGATATAACATGAAAATGCATGATATTAGACATGACATAAAAGATTACCATACTCATAATGGAATGCCTTAGCATGACTTAGTATATGTTTTGAAAAGAAACTTGAAGATTTCAAAAACAAACCTTGACGAACTTTAAGTCATTTGAGTTCTGACTTTGTATTGAGCATATGGTGGAGCCATGCGAGCATAAAATGTGATCTTAAGTTACCTCGTATAAGATAACTTGTATAGCTTGGATAATATGTGTTTTCAAATAGAAATTCAAGTTTTGAAAACTAATAATCATGAGTATAGTGTCGCCTACACTTCTACCTTGTGAGAATATGTAGAAAGATGCACAAATGAATATGACATATGATTCAAAGTTGTCTTGCATGATTTGGTTGGCATGACATGGATTTGAAGAAAAGAAACTTAGACGTTTTGAAAACATTATTCGTGAGCATTGTGTGGTCTAGACTTCTAAACTTGTATGATGGCATACTAGTATCTTTTGGGTCTTTAAACATGGCCTATAAGTATAAAAACATAGTCTGACACAATGTAAGTCATTGGAATATGATTTCTAAAAGAGTTTAAAGTGATAAACATACTAGTTATGTATAAATGGTATGAATACTTGCGAGCGTGCATTATATAATCATCTTGTATGAATAGATGGATAATATAGTTAAACTCATAATTTCACGAACTTAGTTGGCCCTAAATTCGTAGAAATTTCCAACGAGAGACATAGTGTGTAGAAGTGGACTTAATATAACTTTGAGAAAGTCCAAGATCTCATAAGATGTATGCTTGTTGTGTGTCAATATTCTGGTATACTAAAAAGTGGAATGAAACCCAGAAGATAAAAGCTCAACTTTGGTCTGGTCAGGGGACGGCGCAGCTGTGCCAGTCCCAAGCCTAACCTCAGCGCAGCTGCGTTGCAGGACAGTTCGATCTAGACATTTTATTTCCTTTCTGATTTTGGCAACTTACTTATAGTACTGTCCTAAGCTATAGTACTTGTCGTGGATGATGTTTTAAGCCTAAGAGCATGTAATGGTTATATAAAACCCAAATTTGTTAAAAGTTATTAAAGTTTGCAAAATGCAAGAACTATATGAAACATTCATCTATGAGTTTGAAATATGTAATGAACGCATAGCGAATCAAGTATGTGATAGTTATATATGAATGTTGATGTCAGGTGTGAGTGGTTAAGGTTTACTATACATACCTAGCTATTCTAAGCGTATGATGAGAAAGTAAAGTGTAGGTTTTATAAACCTAGTTAGAAAATAATGAAACATTGTTATTACATTGAGAATGCATGAAATATGTTACTGATGGATATGAATCCATGATTATATAACTGTGTAGGAATACACGAAGTGCAGTTAAGCGTTAAGTAGTTAAGTCGTAGTTCATAAACTACGAATCAGGCAAGTCTTTCAATTCCTATTTGATATATGAATTCGATAACTGCTAGTTAAGCTATATTATATTATGCGAATGTTGATGTATATATATGAAATGCATATGAGATATGTATGAAATTGAAAGTTGATCTTTGATGATATGTTTGTGATATAAATCTTTATGCCTGTTATATGTGAAGTAACATGCGTAGTAAATATTAATTGATTATGAATGCATGAATCGAATATGCTATTATATGCTATGTGCTGCATGAAAACTGTTAGAATTGTTGGGGTGTAGAGCTCACCCTTGCAAATAACCACTTTTACAGGTTAAGGACTCACGATAAAGTTTCGTGCTACTTGATAGATAAAGTTCAATAGCATCGAAGGAGATTTATTTATTTATTTAAATATATGCCCTTGAACCATGTTTAGGTTCTAGTAGATATACTTGATAATAGTTACGATGTGTAATACATGTTAGCTTGTAAAGTTGTACTATGTGATACATAGAGAAATTTAAATCGAGATGTAAAGATTTATGCAGTAATTTGAATAGACTGAATCATAACATAATTTGATTCAAGGATATGTAAATGATTCAAGTTAAGAAATCAATAAAAGAATATTTTTCAAAGGAGATTGTAAAGGTTTAAATTATTCCTCATATTTATATAACATCGAAAGTGATGTGATACAGGAATAGTAAATGACCAAGATTAAAAACTTATAAAAGTTTGTGGTCATTGTGCAGATCCTGGAAATGGAATGAATTTATATTCTAAATTGTAATAAGTAAAGTTATATTCATTAAGTTATGAATGAAAAATATAAATAGTTTGACGATAGTAGTATCGTGGCGGACCGAATTCGTGGTTCGAAGGGACCCGAATTTGGGGGCGTCACAAAACCACTTAATAGCATGCTTGGAATAAAATTCAAGCTTAAATGATCCCCTAAACTATGCTTTAATTAGACAAACTCCACCATCAAAGTTACACCAGCAGATCTTCCACAACTATTCCGTCAACTCCATGAGTAAAAAAGATAGGTCCACTGGCTATTCTTTCTATTCCTTAGTCATGATTCTAAATGTTTTCTAAACCTATCATGCATCAAATTGGTATCATAACTTAGTTTGGAATATTTTGATTTTATCATATCAAAACCCTAAACCATCTTGTGTTGCCTTGTCTCAAAATTATAGCCCTCAACAAATAGCCCTAAAACTGCCTCTAAACTAGTCCCTAAATTACACCACTCCACCATCAAGACACACCAGTAGCACATCTCCCACCACAATCCCAAAACACATAGCCACAGCTTCCAACCATCAATTGCATCGCCACAACTTGGAATTGCCAAATGCCAGATCCCCGATCCGAATACCAAGTTCAGCAACCAGTCCAGACTTGTTCATCACATTCAATGATCTAGCGGCGACCCAAAAGGAAAAAGAAAACAAAACAAAATAAAACCCAGCAGAAGATCAAATCTCTGCTGCTCCCCACCTATCGTCAGCAAGGATATAGACAAAAAAATAGGATGAGAAGGAAAATCGATGTGCCCTCATTATTAAAATTCCTTGGTCATACATGCTTTATGAGAATTTCTCACTTTTTTATTCTTTTCCCCCATTTTCTTATCATTCAGTTCAGAACAGTCCCATCTTTGAAGGTTTTGATCTGGATTCCACTAAGTTGTCAGTCCTTGACCATATGTGTTTATAGGTTTGTGTTACATTTGTTATAGCAAATGTTACATTTGTGCTGACCACAAATAGGTCGCTAGACGACAAATGCAACATTTACTATAATAAATGCACCAAAATGTTAGAAACTAGTATATGGTCAAGTGTATGACAACTTCATGGAATCCAAATCCGAAGGTTTAACAATTCAGTACCCTCAAACTGATAGGCAAAGTGAGAGAACCATTCAAACATTAGAGGATATGCTAAGAGCATGTATCATTGACTTCAAAGGAAGTTGGGAAGATCAATTACCTTTGGTGGAATTTGCCTACAACAACAGTTACTATGCTAGCATAGGTATGCCACCATATGAAGCCTTATATGGGAGGAAATGTAGAACACTTTTGTGTTGGGATGAGGTCGGGGAAAGACAAATGCTAGGACCTAAAATAATCCAATAAACTATTGAGACCATCAGAATTATACGTAAACGATTACAAGCATCTCAAGATCGACAGAAGAAATATGTTAATCCATATTGTCAACAATGAAACTTTAGCGTAGGAAGCCACGTATTCTTGAAAGTGTCCCCTTGGAAGGGCAACATACGTTTTAGCAAGAAACGAAAACTGAGTCTGAGATTCATTGGACCCTTCAAAATTTTGAGGAGGGTAGGTGAAGTTGCTTATGAAATAGCACTACCCCCTGAGTTAAATTATATTCATAATGTGTTTTATGTGTCCGTATTACGACCATACAAACCTGATTATAAACACGTTATAAACTATGAGCCGATCCAAATTGAAGAAGATCTTTCTAATGTAGAAGGACATATGCAGATCATCGACCGTAAAGGGTAAGTTCTGAGAAATAAAGTGATAGCATCGGTCAAAGTGATTTGGAGGAATTAGAACGTTGAAGAGGCTACATGGGAGCTTGAGGACAAAATGCGAGAGAACTATCCCCAACTATTTACTTAACTTATACTGTAACTTTGAGGACAAAATTCTTATATATGGGGGTGAATGTGAAACCCCAAAATCCTAATAAGATTTGATTATGTAAATTCAGTAATATTAATAAAATCTCTCCGTTCTAAAAGTGTTTTGTGTTATAATATACTCTATTTAACAAATTAAGTCAAATAAATTTTCGTCCGAAAATTTACGTGCTTGACACGTCGTGCTTAAAAATTTTCTTCCGAAAACAGACTTTTCGGTATATGTATTTTGACAAGCTGCTTTGTCGTGCTTGTTAGGATTTGTGAAAAATCTAAGTTAAGAACCTTAGATTACAAACCCTAACCCTAATTAGGCTATCCTAACACCTAATCATGATTAGTAAACTTCAATTAGGTGCTAATACACATCATTAAGCAACCCTAATCAAGATTAAAGAGGATTAGGGCATAATTAAGTTACCAATTTGTGTAAACTAGCTCACAAGTAGGTTAGGAGTCACCAAAACAAGTTCCAACCCCCCACATGGTATGGAAACCCTCCCCAAGCAACACAAGTAACATAACAACAGATATTTGTGGAGGCAAGTTGGTGAAAAAGACTAAAAACCCTAAGTTGCTTAAGTCTATAAATAGCAGCCCATCCTCTGGCCAAACTCACGAATTCTCTAAGCCTATACACTCTTATAAACATACCAAAACAAGCCTTGGTGATAGGAACAACAAAATCAGTAGCCAGAAATTAAAATCAAGCAAGAAAAGGAGCAAACCCTAATTTTAACCTAGATCTTTGATGCTTTGTTTAATTTGATGCTTAGATGTTTAGATATATGTAATAACATGTTAGAAAGTATGCTTAGTTGATTGAACATGTTTTCATAACATGTAGATGCATCAAAATGGTGTTTTAACCAAACTGGAAATTTTGGAAAAACACGTCTGACAGTCGAATGTCAGAGCATGTAGATCCGTGTATGTTAAATAGTTAGGTCTATTAATTGTATGCTAGTTGTAGTATTACATGAGGTCTTTAATATGGAAAAAAATAGGTTCATTAGAATCATATATTGCAAGATATAGGTGGTCAAAACTGGTTGACCGATCACGAAGTTTTGTTTTCTAGGTTACCCAGAAAACTCAAGAACAAGTTGAACCGGCTACTTTGACCAACCTTTTAATCACTTACTGTTTGATGTTATGATGTCTAAATGTAATGAATTGATACCCTGATATACATACTACATATCTATGAAATTCAAAAGTTTAAACAATTCATAGGATTACTAGAATTAATGGTCAAAAGTCGTTGACCGAGCATGACTGTGTTTTCTGGGTTACCCAGAAAACTGAAGAACGGTCTTTGGCTGTACTTTGACCAACATAGATCTAGACCTTAGAATCATACTCCATCCAAATCAGTGTAACATATATGTACCTTGATATATAGACTACATATTACAACAAACAAAACACAAATCTATCACACGAATTGAAAGATCTAGAAGCCACAAAACCGTTGACCGACCATGACCACTATTATGGGTTACCCAGAAACTCATGAACAACTCTGACAGTGACTTTGAGCCTTTATAACTTCTTGTTATATGTAGGTTAAAGCATGAAATTGGTATGTTGTTGTACTATTACATGAGTACTATAACACCCATACACTTCCAAACTCAAAATCATTAATAGTAGGGAATTAGGTTAAGGTCAAAGTGACCTCTAGGCTATGACCAACTTATTCCCAGAACATTAAGAACACCTATAGCGACACTTTCTGTCACTATAGGGCTTTAGCGACAAGCAGAAAATATTTTTTAATAAATAAATTAATAAAAATTAAAAATAATTAATAAATAAATATAAATAATTACAAAAATTATTTTAAGTTATAATAATTAACTTTTAATATTTTTACATAAATTCAATAAATGTTTTATTTATTTGGATATTATTAATAATAAAGTAATTAGAATAATTATTTATAAATAATTAATAATTATTTAAAATAATATTAATGATTTAAAAATCATATTAAATGATTATAAATTATTTAAAAATAATAGACAAATTTTTTATAATATTCTAAGTAAAAATTAATTAATTTGAAATAGAAATAAATGATTTAAAAATCATTCAAGGGATAAATAAATACTTAAAAATTGTTATAAGCTTCCGAAAATTATTATAAGAGATATATAAATTATATAAAAATATAATAAAGCTTATAAATAAAGTGTAATCGAGTTATTAACTTATTAATTACCCAGTAAAGTCTTTGGACACCGAAACCATATCGAACTTAAGCCGAACATAAATAATTTATGTATTTGAGTATTGTTATTAATACTAATGTGTTAGATTTATATGAACGAACATCTTAGGTGTTTATAAACGAATCGAGTAGCGTTGCTTGATTGATCTTCGCTCAGGCAAGTTCCCTATCCTAATTACTTACGCAAGTATCAGAATCTTATTTCTTTATTGCAAGTTTCATGCACTATGTACAAATTTTCTATTTTCATTGCAAGTTACTACACCCTATTTTAATTAGTTGAACAAGTTCCCTACCCTAATTACTTACGCAAATTTCTCGAAACCCTGCTTATTCGATAAACAAGATTTCTATCTTGAATTACTTTTGATATGTATTATCAAACCTAAACTTGAATGGCCAATTATTATAAAGTTATCACTATAGCTTCAGCATAACTAAGAAATGAATGATTTATTCATATGATATTATTTATTGGGCATAAACTGTTGTGTCAAACCAAATTATTTAAGTAAGACACCATATACTGAGTTGTATATCCCAAGAGGGATAGATGTGTGTCAATTGAATCTGACACTTAGTGCAAGTGGGCACGATTAGGATGAAATGCATACTTTTAGGATGTTGAATAGGCTGATCCCCTATCTCACATCTGAACAAGATTTCTAAGTCTTTGTGACTGACAGAAATAAAAAGTCCAAAAATGGTTGAAATATAAATATTCCAGACATGGTAACAACAATAGTTGAGTTTTGAACTGTTAACTTTTTCAAATCCTATATTGTGATAAATTATTAAAACCTGCTGAGCATGTCATAGCTCACTCTTGCAAATCATTCCCTTTGTAGTATTAGATGACAACCCTGGCACATCTATAGTAAATAAAGGGAAACGTCCTAACGTAGATTAGTTTATATTACTGTCTAGCTGAATGTAATACCTTTGTAATAAGAAATTCTTTATGAAGAATCATGTAATCGAACCTTAATATATGATGATATATATATATATATATATATATATATATATATATATATATATAACATCTTTTATTTTTGCAACCTTGTTTCCTTCACATACATAGATGTAATTAGAATTTTCAATTTAGTTTGAAATCCTTGGGAACTATTCATCTGAGTGAGGGTATTGACAACCTGGATTGTTCATGTTGTTGTTGATACTCTGGATTTCAGATAGATAGGTACTATCGATACGATAGTGTAGTTTGCATGATATAGACTATACATCTGAGTGAGGGTATTAGTAATATGGACTGTTCATGTTATTACTAGTACTCTGAATTTCGGATAGATAGATATTATTCGTAGATACAGTCTATACATCCAAGTGAGGGTATCCAAACACAGCAATAGTTCTCTAGGGAATTGTTATCTATTATGGGATACTGTGAACCTTGGATCTATAGGAATTGTATCTTGTCATATATGTATAGTAAATCAATTAGATATGAGCATAGAATCAGATACCATTGCGTATAGATTTGAATGCGTTATATTAATTGATTAGTTGTAAGCACCATATCGGATACCGTGGGAGTGTAGATATGGGGGCATTACAGAAGCTCTCCTCCTCACACCTGAAGAGTCCCTACAGGAGCTACTCGGCTGGTCTGGACCAATAAATTTGGACAAAAGTCTCCAAATCACCTCAGAAAGGGTGTGGTAAATTCTAAACCTGAAGCTCATTAATTTCATTTCATAACTTCATGCATGAGCATTGCTTTAACATACATCTATAGTAGAGTTAAAAATACGTGTTCATTCAATGCCTATACTCGTGAATTTTTTTTGTCAGAGTCTCCTTTGTAAAATGGATTGTCCACATTCGCATAGGTATAATTAGGTGGCTATTCAGTAACACACCAACTCAAAGTCATGAACATCTTATATGCATGAGAAAACATAAAAAACAAGTCTATCATGGTAACCTAATTACCAGGTGTGCTTTTCTTTAAAACCTTTACTCATTTGTCCTCAAGTAAGAGAAAAAATTGCAAAAAAGGGTGCCAATTAACTGTTTCAAAAGTTAATTTTTTTTCACATCAATACGTTTATCATGGTAAAGGACTAACATTTACTGCATTGAAAATTTTTTATCAAGTCATATGAGTATACATATTCACTACTAAACATGTAAATATGTATGCTCATATTTAGAAGAATTCCATGTGATGTCTCACATTCCAACGGTCAAAACTGGAAAAAAAAACATGTAAACGTTACCAGGATAGTGTAGAACGATTGTTCGGTGACGAATTTTGCAGAAAGCAGCCAGAACACAGTAGGTCTGAAGAAGAAATCTTGGATTTTCTGTGTGGCTTCAACTTGAAAATGACTTGTGAAAGAGATGGGATGGAGTATATAACCCATGAGTGGCCACGGGTCGACCTGCGACAGCCGCAGGTCTACCTGTGGCAGCCATAAATATACATATGGTAACCACGGGTCTACTTGCCACTATCCAGGGTGGTCCCTACCCCCTCTGGCTCAATTAAATTTGAGTTACAACGGAGGTCCCAGAAGTTAAAAAATCAAATCAGGGAAAAAGGTGCTACGCGATTGAGCGGAAAGAGCCTGAAATCTTGAATTCAGAGACCAAACTGTGGGTCTACATGTAAGTCATTGGTATTCGCTCAGATGGGGTTTTTAGAAAGCCGGTGATACAAGTTACTGAAAACGGCCCTTGTCAACGCATCGCCAAGGTCCGATGCCATGAACGGGGGGGTATGATTGCAATCAAAAGCATCCAAACTCGTCAAGGGTGTAACTCATCAGAAAGACATCCGTAGCGGAGATTTTAGACATCCTTGACAATGTAAGACATTGAATGCTACTTCAGCGAGGGTCAGGCATCCCTGACATGGCAAGCAGTTGGCAATAACTCCTGTGAAGCATCGAAAAAGATTCGGTTATGTAAGCCGTTAAAAGCTACTTCAACGAGAGTCAGGCATCCCTGACACTGCTAACCATTGGCGATAACTCCAGCGTAGCATCGAAAATGGTCCGGTTATATAAACCATTGAAATCTACTTCAACGAAGATCAAAATATCTGATATGGTAAGCCGTTGGCGACAACTTTAACGAAGCGTCAAAGAAGTCTGATGATGTAACCCATGGAAAACCATCTCTATTGGGGAGGACCCATAATGGAATCTGTTATACAGATCTTCAGCAAAAATACTGCGAAGGCTCATTGATTTCCAGACCATTGTAAATTACTATGTAAGTAGGCACCGAAGAAAGTAGGTGATGTTCAACCTTCACAACACTGCCATGCAAGTGAGTATTGTGAAGATGATGTGAAAGCCAGCAATCAAGATTATATCCCAGAGGAACAATCGGCATCAACCTGGTAAAAAGTCAGAACGATGGTCATACTGCCAGCGTAATGGCAAGAAACATTCAATAGTGGCAACCAAGCCAAGCCATCATCCGGATGAAACATCAATAATCCCCGAGAGTCGCTCACAAAAGAGAAGAACATCTTCAGTGGAAAGAACATTCAAAAGCACAAGGATGTTGGTGACAACCCCAATGTTAATATCTGATGGTCTCAACCATTAGAAAACCTCCACTCCAGGGATCTTGAAAACATCTTTGTGACTTGTCGGCAAATTAAGCTCAGATAGCACTGATGGACATTTCAAACCACTGGCGATAGCCCCAGCGTTGCATCAGGAGATCCGGTGATGACAGCTTTATAGATTACCATTCGAGTAGACATCAAAGCAGTTCAATAGAACTATCATTGACAACTCCATCCCCCAACAAATGTGGTGGGAGCAAGCAGTTATCACATCCCATTGGAAATTATTCCAACAACAACATCATCATAACATTGCATCATGCTACATTGCATTGCATCATCTTAATCTTATCAAATTTTAAGTGACTAGTAGTCTTTATCCTATCCATGCCATTACATTGCATGAACATAATAAAGAGGGGCATCTATAGACACTCGAAATTTTGCACTCCTATTACTAACCATGCAAGAGGGCAGAATCATCTTCTAGAGATAATCCTGGAAGTCACATCAGTTTCTAACCCCAGAGATAACCCCGGGAGATCAGTTTCTGACCCCAAAGATAACCTTTGAAGATCTAGTTCCAGTCCCGGAGATAACCCTGAGAGATAAAGTTCCAGTCCCGGAGATACCCCCGAGAGATTAGTTTCCAACCCCGGGAGATCTAGTTCCAGACCCGGAGATAACCCCAGGAGATCAAGTTCTAACCCTGGAGATAACCCAGGGAGATCAGTTTCCAAACCCAGAAAAAACCCCAGGATATTCAGTCCAATCCCAAAGATAACTTCGGAAGATCCAGTTCTAGTCCCGGAGATAACCCTAGGAGATTCAATCCAAACCCTAGAGATAACCCCGGGAGATCCAGTTTTAAGTCCGAGAGATAACCCTGGGAGATTCAGTTTCCAACCACAGAGATAACCCTTGGATATTCAGTCCAACCCCCGAGATAACCCCGGGGGATCAAGTTCAAAGCCCAAAGTCAACCCCGAGAGGTTAAACCAACCTCAGAGATAACCCTAAGGACTGTCAGAGTCAATAGTAGGCCAATCTCAGAGATAACCCAGAGAAAAGACTGCTACAACTACACTAAAGTCGAAGACAACCCCGGGAGGGGCAAAATGATTATTTTTCCACCTCAACATCATCTCAACACATTTCTATTCAAACTGTGCCAAAAGATATCCCACAAGAACTATAGCTTAAAATCTTTACTGACAACTACATAATATAGCTCAACGGATAGATTGCAAAGACTTGGAGATCTAGTCATAGACCCGTCTTCCCGGATTCGAACAATGTTTAATCCCAGGTCATTGTATAACTCTTGTCAATGGCTTTTTGAAAAGGTACAGCACGCCACCATCGGATGCCCGTATTGAAATTTATAAACGTTTGAGCGGATAAAACGTCGTCCGGGTGAATGTACTTCAGATAACAGGACCCGCAAAGCCCGGGGTAGCCCATCCAGCCGCAGGTAGACCCGCGACTACCACGGATTGACCCGCGGCCATCTGGTCTATAAATATGAGCCTCCATTAGCTCATTTGAAAAAAAAAGAAGAAAAGAGAGAAAACTCTGTCTATTTCAGCCCTTATCCTCTTCTAGAGTGCTCCAAACTTTGGGATTCTTCTTTCTAAACACTTGTAAGCTCGTGTTCTACATCATATCAAAATTTAACTAGTTTAACAGTGACTAAACTGAAACCATTGAAGCTAGAATGGCTTAAATTTATTTAAATCTAGTTTCTTTTCTAGCTTTCGTACATATTAATCTATCATATGAGCCTAGGAGCCATGAGATCAAAGATTCAGTTAGTGAATCTAGATCTGGTTCCCATGATGGACACTTTTCAGCTACAACCAACTTGTAAATTATCTACGGTGTCTAGACATCCTTGGATGGCTCTCATGCCCATAAGAAACCTGACACTGCTATGTATCTTATTTTCTCGAAGATGCTTCATATCTCGAAAATAAAATCAATCAAAATGAATACGGAATAAAATAGAAGTATCAAATGCCTCAATTTCTATTGAGCATAAGGGTTTCCTATTTTTTAAAACATCATTGCTATATATTGCCTAAAATTGAACTTTTATACAAATCAAACCCTTTGTATATAGGTGCAAACGAGGCATAGCAGTACTTCCAGATAATTGCACATAGGCCCAATAAACACACACGTGCAGATAATTAGGGTAATTAAAAAGTTGTGGTAACCGTGTTTTCACGGAAGTCGGAGGGTGCCTAACACCTTTCCCCCGCTTAATCAAGCCCTCGAACTCAATGAATCTCAGTTTCCAAGGCTTGTTAAACATTGTCCAAACCATTGGGCCTTTGTGTAAACCTTTTCAAAATCGGTTGAGTTGGTACTACTATTTCAAATCTATCAACTGGCGACTCTGATTTTCAAATCGTCGACATTTACATGTCGGACCTTTTCAAACTCGCTTTTTCAGACAAAATTCAACCAATTGAGAACACAAAAAGGCAAGAACAGAAAGGGACACAATTTTCCCGACGTCGACAATTCCGGAGCAAAAATGGATGAATAGTATTTTTCAGAGAATTTCTCGAAAAGCTTTTATTTTCATCTTGGAAATTCATACACTTTATTTCTAGCATGTAGCTAGAATCCTATGATCATGCATCCTTTCTAGGTTATAGAACGACCTTCAACTTGCTTACTCATTATAATAAACATATAATATAATTTTATTTAATATAATCAAATAAAATTAATTTATATTATAATCCATTTTTTGTCGGTCGTTACAGTTATACTTTGATCTTGATTTCCATTATTGATTCAAAAGATGAATATTCAATTGGACTTATAGTTTTTGTTCATCATTGATTGTTTTCAATAAAGGTTACATTACTCAGTTACTCTAATGACCCCAAAATTCATACAATTCAACTCTTAACCTTGGTCGTTAACGATACATCAAACTTCTAATGTTATATCATTATTCGATGATACAATTATTAAAAATGCAGAATAATTTCAAACTTTTCAGTAATTCCCTGAATCACAGCCTTTATCTTACACATATCCTTGAATCAAATTTGTATCTTATGATTCACTTCGTCAGAGTTAATAAATAAAACTTACATCTAGGTTCAATTCCCTTAATACATCGGATAAAATTAAACTTTATAGCTTATCGTTACATAATCATCGTGATTTATCAAGTACATCATTCAGAACCTTAAATATGGTTCAAAATAATAACAACTCAGCTAAAGTATTTAAATCTTCATGCATTACATCTGATTCATGTCATTCAAGTAGCACATAGCATTATCTTAAATCCTTAACATGTAAAAATGGTTATTTGCAAGGTTGAGCTCGACAAACTAGTAAATTAACAGCTTTCATGTATCACGTAGCACATAAGTAATGCAAGACCCCAACTTTTATGAATATAGATTAATTTTTCTCAAAATATATTTTTGAATATTATTGTGTGGATTTGATAAAATGTTATAGTTGTGGGTAATATTTACAAATTTTACAAAGTAAGCAAGTTGTTATAAAATATTCGATTGGTCGGGGAATATTCGTTTTAACAAGGAATATTCGTACGACGACACAATCATTGGTGAACCCCACAACGAAATTATTATCAGAGTTAGAAAATGATAGAAATATCTTTTTATAAAAATAACGGCGAAAGTTTTACCGTTAAACTGTTGAAATACCTGGTGATAAAAATACAGCAATACGCGTGGTTGCATAGTAGCACACGGTATTGATTATTGATGCTTACGCGAGAAGTCACTCAGTTATACTCAATTATTGCTACAGTAATTGTTGTATAGTATCTGACGTTATTTGATTCAATTATTGTCACAGTATCATCTGCATAATATTTTATATTATTAAATCAATAATTGAGACGATAAAGTTATTCATATTATTATTTGTATTATTGACGATGTCTAGAAAGTTCTGTCGAGAAAAGGGGTTTGGTCACCTAATTACGCACTAATAGGGAGAAATCCTTATCGAAAATCCCCCTCTTTCTTGGGAATGATCTGGTTGTTAAATATTGTGAGTTATAATATTAATGATGAATAAGTTCGTATTGATTAAAGATGTTGTTCATTTAGTTTTCTTTAATTCTTCCGTGACCCAATTAACCTCAAAGGATATATTTCTGTGATTGGCTGGATTTATTGACCAAACGGGCAATTAATCGGATAAATGAGCTGTTCACATGTAAATTACTGTTGGTTCACATGTATGGAGCTATTGATTCACATGCATGTACTATTAGGGGTGGTGGTGCAAGATTGATAATACTTGAAGGACTAAATTAAAAATAGAGGTATAGATGAAGGTACTATACTATAATAATTTGAGCCCCTAAACGTGCAATTATCGAAACTATGTTTTTCTATAAATAGAAGCTCATTCTTCTTTCATTCTCACCGATTCACTAAGACTCACAAGAGCAACTATAGAGAGAGAAACTATAGAGATGAAGAAGAAGAGTATTCTACTACTTCACTATTCCAGTATCCAGTCTTCTACTAAGGTAAGGGATATTATTTTTGTTCAATATTCGTATGAAATAATATTTTCTTCCATACTCTGTAATATATAAGTAATATTATTTCGTTTCGTATTCCTAATTCTACATTTATTTTGTTAGAGTATTGCTTCTATACTCCGTGAAATTAGTAGAATATCCTTGAAATTTGCGTTTCATCTAGTATCGTTTCACAAGGATATTTTTCTGAATATTCTTGTTAAATTTTAAGCTTTTCATGTCGTAGTACTATTTACGGGATACTATTCATAAAGTACTATTCACATGGCACTATTCATGACAAAAATTAATTTTTTTCTGTCCAAATTATTTTTGATACAATATTATTCTTGAATTTTACTCCACAAAGCAGTATCATGTTGACAATTTGGACATTATTGAATTCTAGATAAATTAAATTATAAATCTTTAAAAATTTATCATTTGTTTTCTTTTAATTGAATTCTTATATCATTGTCATCATCATCATTCTTATATTGTGATGAAAGTCATCTTTGGTCGTAGTGCATAGATGGACTATTAATTGGTATGATTATAACCAGGGATTATTCGGTATAATTATGACCTGTAATGTTATAAATGATGTGATAAAAGTCCTCATTGGCCCATAGTGCATTGATGGACAATTACTGGCATGATCATGACCATTAGTGATTACATGAATATCCTTGGCCCGTAGTGCATGGATAATTCGTGGACGTGGTACTAATGAATATCCTTGACCCGTAGTGCATGGATAATTCAGAGATGTGGATTATTTATTGAGCTGAGTCTCAACGATAAAGTTGATGATAAACTTTTTAAATCATAGAGGGTAGTAGATATCATGCTCTACTTGACTCTTCTAATGGATTGCTTGTTCCGCTGCAGTTAAACTTGATGTTTATTGTATTTTATCAGTTTAACACTGTTGAAGGCTAACAATAATTTATTCTGCATTATCTTAGTCATAATATTTCTTACTGGGCTAATTATGTTCACCCTTTGCTTTCATTGTTCTCTTCAGGAAATAAGAACGTATCCGGGACTAGTCGGGGAATGGAGTGACGGTCCGAAATGGTGGTTGTAGTAGTCCTCACTCACTACAAAAAATGGGTCTTTAGCAACGATTTTTTGGGCAACAACTTTATAAGTCGTTGCTAAAAGTATATGTTTAGCAACGAAATTTGTCCTTCGTTGCAGATTGTGTCAGGCTTTACTTTTTGCAACGAAATTCATAAGTCGTTGCAAAATTTCGTTGCTAATTCATTGGCGAGAAAAAATTTCGTTAGAAATTCGTTGTAAAATTTTTGGCCACTTGATTTCCTATTATCGTGGGCAACGAAAGTTTTTTTGTTGCTAAAAATGGGGCTTTAGCAACGATTTTTCAGGCAACGACTTTATAAGTCGTTGCTAAAAGTATATGTTTAGCAACGAAACTTGTCCTTCGTTGCAGATTATGTCAGGATTTCACTTTTTGCAACGAAATTCATAAGTCGTTGCAAAATTTGGAAATAAAATTCATTAGAAATTCGTTGCAAAATTTCTAACCACTTGATTTCTCCTCATCATGGGCAACGAAAGTTTTTTTGTTGCTATATTTCGTTGCCTAATATGGACCACATTCATTGGCAACAATTTTTTTTCCCGTTACAAATTTTATACAACTTTTTACAACGACTATTAAAATGTTACCTTAAATTAAGATAATCCCAATAAGCATATTTTTGTAAGACAATATTCGGTATTCGGAGAATTGTCAAAAAAATATTCGTATTTAGTATTTAAAAATTATGTCCTAATGCAAAACATATTCGCACCTGTAACCTATCATTTGGAACTTTGGTCATTTGACCGCTATAGTAACACAAGTTATCTGTTAATATCTTGCAAGGATTAATATTTATATCAAAACATGAGATTTCTCCCATATATTCCTTTCTTCTCCTTCACTACATACCATTAATATAATCTCAGGAAGTTATATACTACAATAATAATAAATATTATATATGCCAAATAAATAATAATAGTAATAATAAAAAATAAATAAAAATAATAACACTATAATTTCTGCTTATATATGTCAAATACTTACAAAATTATGATAGTTATCTTACCTGTTTTTTAATTTATTTATTTTGTCTTGGAATATAGTATAAGTTATTCTTTTCAATTATCTTCTTCTTTTGCAGCAAATAATTAATGGACGATCGAACACTTTTTTGATGGAAATTAGTAATGAAATAATTAAATGACATATCGATGATCATACATGATCAATATATAGAAGATTATAACGTAATCAATATTAGTTTTTTAATATTAGATATTTTAAAATAAGGAATAATTAATGCTATTTTTTCCCGAAAATCTACTGCTTTTTTATTGTAGACACTCGATTTTTTTTGCATATCTGTTATTGAAATAGCAGGAGCGCAGATTCGTCTTTCAATAGGAAACTATGGAAGACGGTTCATATCCATTCCGGATACCACCGGGAGGAACAGCTCCACCCCAGAACACACATTGGGAGTAACAGCTCAACCCCGGAACACACACTGGGAGTAACAGCTCAACCCCGGAACACACACCGAGAGTAACAATTCCAACCTCAGAGATAACCCCGAGGCATGCAGATCTAATACCGGAACACAAACCGGAGAAGACCGATTCATCTCGGAGATAACCCCGAGATGCTCCGTCTCAGTCCTAACACTGGGAATAACAGATTCCAACCTTGGAGATAACCCCAAGGAAGGCAGTGGCAGTTTCAGAGATAACCCCGAAAATGCTTATTTTAAATGTATGCCATCAGCTTCAACCTCAGCGCTCACACCGAAGCACTCAGTACAAGACAGGCACACCTCAGAGATGACACTGAGGACCTTCAACATTTGCAGCAGTCCAATCTCAGCGGTAACCCTGAGCAACGTATGCTTTATCAGCCCAAATCGGAGATAACCTTAGTGAGGGGCAAAGTCGTCATCTTGCCACCATGACGCCATATCACGCCGTCTTAACATTTCAGACATACATTTCTACACAACAATGTCCCACAAGAGCCAAGAAAAACCAATCCCGAGTGACTATTGCGCAGGATAACGGATAGAATTTGAAGCTAAATACCGGAGGGCATCGTCCCATCTTCATGACTTCGTACAACCTCTAATCCCATGTCATTGCTTAACTCTCGACAGCGGCGGTCTGAAATAGGTCCTATATACCTCAGTCGGATGCCCGGATTGTAATTCTGAAAGTTCGAGCGGACATCACGTTGCCTACGTACACGTACTTTAAGACGGCGGGACCCGCGAAGCTCGGGGCACCCCGGGCAGCCTCAGGTACACCTGCGGACCTGCGGACCTGCGGATCCACCCTCTATAAATAGAGGGCTTGGGGTGGCCATTTTACAAGGAGAAAAGGCGAGAAGCCCTACCCAACTTGCTCTGTACTCACCCCAAACTGAGTGCTTTCTCATTTTAAACACTTGTGAGCTCACATATAGCTACTTCTGTACCGGCGAAAGCCAGTGTTTAACTACTTTAAAGTTATTAAAGTCTTCTTTGGCAGCCCACTGTAAGCCTTCTTACACATTTTCAAGCATTTCTCTTCACATTTGCACACACCCTTCTTTACGTTGAGAGTCATGTTGTGTGTGTTTGCCCGGACTTCGGTCCGTGGTTTTATTTCAGTTTGTATATACATATATATATATATATATATATATATATATATATATATATATATATATGGACTAACATTATCGATTTATGCCTTGATTGAGCCTAGACTTCGGTCTGGAGCGTTTACTTGCTTTTGTATATATATACATGTATATATATGAACTGCATGTCGAACTCTGTTCGATGAGCCTAGACTTCGGTCTGAAGCGCTTACCGCTTTAATATATATATATATATATATATATATATATATATATATATATATATATATAACTTTGTTCGATGAGCCTGAATTTTATATCCGGAGCATTTATTTGCTTTCATATATATATATATATATATATATATATATATATATATATATATGAACTGTGTGTCGAACTTTGTTCAATAAGCCAAGATTTTATATCCGGTGCGTTTACTGCTTTAATATATATATATACTTATATATATTAACTGTTGTTAAACTTTGTCCGATGAGCCTGGATTTTATATCCGGTGCGTTTATCGCTTTTATATATATATATATATATATATATATATATATATATATATGTTTACATTTCGCCCCACCTCGAGTTTACTTCGTGGTGGTTGACCGTTTTTACTGCTTTCTGTACATTTCATCCCGCCTGGAGTTTCCTCCGTGGCGGTATATAGCTTTTACAGCTTTATTTACATTTCTGATCCCCTATGGAGGTGCTTCATCGTTGGTGATCATGTTTATATATATATATTTACAGCTTTTATATATATACCTGCTTACTGCGTTTATATCAATTGCGGCATCATGTGAGCCTAGGAATTATGTGATCACAGATTCAGTCTACTGAATCTAGATTCGGTTCCCATGATGGACCTTTTCAACTGTAAGCAGCTTATAAATTTATATGTGATGTTTGGATTTTCTTAGATGGTTCACATACCCACGAGGAATTCAACACCTTTTGTACATTATTTTCATACAGATGCCTCGCATCTGTAAAATTTAATCAATCAAGCTGAATACGGAATAAAATGGAAGTATCAAAGGCCTCAATTACTATTGAGCACAAGGGTTTGAAAAACCTCTTATCTAAAACATCACTGCTATATCTTGTTTAAAATTAAATTTTTTACATAAATTCAAACCCTTTTATATAGGTGCAAACGAAGCATAGCACTACTTCCAAATAACAGCACATTGACCCACACACACATACACATTCATATAACAGTTTCTTGAAAAGTGGCGGTCACCATGGCAACACGGATGTCGAGGGGTGCCTAACACCTTCCCTCTGCATAAGCAAGTCCCCGGACCCTAAATGAATCTCGGTTTCACAGACCCGTTTAGTAGTGTCATATCACTGGGTCAATGTGCAAACCTTTTCTCGGTTGTGTTGGTACAACCAGTTAAAAAACCAACTGGCGACTCTTATAGTCAAATCGTCGACATTACACATGTCGGACCTTTTTCACTTATTTTTTCAAATAAATCTCACCTAAAATGAGAACACAAAAGAACAGATAACGAAAAGGGACAAATAAAAATCCCAACGTCGACAGGTGGCGACTTTGCTGGGGATCCCAGTAAGAGGACTTAAGCCACTATTGCAAGCTTTTCAAAATTGTTATATGCTTGTGTGTGGATGCTGCATTTACATTTATGATGAATGTGTACGAATGCATATCTTTACTGCGATTAATGCTTTACACTATATCTGCCTGTGATATTAGTGCTTCGCACATGTCATCATTTTCATATACGGTGAGACGCGATGTGAATGTATGTTATATGGTCCCTCCACCAGGAGGCTATCCTGTCGGGGTTTGATTATTGGACTCGTAGGAAGACTAATTTCTGCGAGGCTCAAGAAAGGCACCACCCAAATTCGCTCCAGTTGAAAGACTGGATTCACTTTCCATCGAGTAAATTATGATTATTTGGGAACCTTCATGCCGAAAAGCCGCAAGAGTAACCTAAGATATGTCAGCCTCTGATAAACCAAACGCGGAGGAAAGTCTCTTCATGCTTTCTTATTTTAAATTACTTGTAAAAACAATTACTTGTAATTTACATTCCATATTCATCTCTATGTAATGAGAAATATGAAGAAATATGTGCATATACATATTTACATTAACATGCTATCCTGTACTACGAACAGCTAACATCCGTTTTGCAGGACAAAAATTCCTAAAACGGACACACCACATAGCATGTTAATATTTACACATTCCCTAAAAACTAAACTATGCCAGTTTTGTCGCAGGGAAGCATTCAGACCTATTACCCGGTCAAAAAGGCAATCAGAACATGCCTATTCAGAGGAGAAATTACACTCCTTTTCAAGCACAGTCGTCAAACCCTCCAATACCAAAAGGTGGAGAAGTCAAATGCCCTCGAGTGTTCACACCCTTAGGGGACTCTCTCGAGAACATTCTTACTCTTCTGACCACGCAGAAGAAAATCACGCATCTTCTTCCACCAGCCAGCCCTAATGGTAGGGGTTTTAATGCTGCTCAAAAATGTGCTTATCATATCGGGGCACCTGGACGTGATACTCAAGATTGTTGGGCCTTGAAACATAAGATCCAAGACCTGATAGACAACTGTGAGATTGTGGTCACCAAACTAGATCAACTTCATGTGCAAGATAACCCTCTTCCTCCACACAAAGAGGAAGAAGTCAACATGATTAATTGGAGCAATGGACAGAGTTCCAATTCTAATGGTGAAGCATCCCAGATCATCAAAGACGGTGCTGACAAATGGGATTATGCCAAGTTCCCGTTCTTAATGGAACGAAAGATGAAAGCTCTGTGCAAGCAAATCGAGTAATTGGCAGAACTGGTGACATACCAGCATCAAGTCACACGCCAATTAATCAGCCAGGAGCATGCTAGTCTCCTTACTCTTATCATGAATATTCCCCCTTCACCTCCAGAAAGTGAAACAATAGAGGACAAAGTGGCAAAGAGAGCGAATACCAAAGCTCTTTGGGATTTTTCTAACAGAAGGGAATTTACATATCTAGGCCAACCTATGGAGAAAATCCTTCAAATGCTAATCAATGAATGAAGGATTAATTCCCTTCTACCTTCAATCAATCCCCGTTCAGGACGGTACAATTCAGATGGTGTCTGTCAATATCACTCTCATTCTCGCGGTCACAGTACAGAAGAATGATGGGCACTCCGCCTGTAGCATCCCCAAATCCCGGTCCTAATCACCAAGGATCTGGTATACTATTTCTACAACTATTGCGGAAGATATAAACATAATTTGTTTATACATTAAACATTTACACATCATTCCCAAGGTCTACAACCTTAACTTAATACATACATTCAATATCTTAAATGTTTACAATACTATTTTCTTCAGAAGATTTATTAAATTTAATTGCACCATAATTTAGTCTTGCACTTTGCCTTTACTTCTGTCTTTACTCGAGCTTTCATCTAAATCTGAAAATTTTATCACGATATAGCAAGGATGAGCAACAAATTTGCCCAGCAAGTTTTAAATACAATGAAGATATATCATGATTGAAAATAATGAAAAAACTTTCAAGTTTTCAACAATATAATAATTGTGAAATAACATGAATCAAGTTTTCTTAGCTGAACGACCAAGTTAATAAAAATGAATGGTCAAGCATAAACATGAATAGATTAATTGAACCAAATGGTAATGAAGGTGGTCAGCCTTTCATACCTGATGAACATTTACAATATGCACAATGTGCGAATCAATAATCAATTTAGACGTGAATAATCAACAATAACTATTCACTAACATGCTTTGAACATTCAGCTCAAGTTTGAGTTAGGGAAAAACTTGTCTGCATAGTCGATTACCGCTACGCAATTTAATTTATTCTCTTTATTGAAAAGACCTATTAGATATAAGATTGATCTTTCAATTAGTATCAAACCTTATTCCATAATACTATCTAACACTTAATCACATCGTCAAATATTAGATAATCTTACCACCATATTCATTTACTTACTTATAATCTCATCATATTATATTAACTTGTCTAACCTTCAATCACAAAGTTAAGTATTAGACATTACATCTTAATCTTAGTATTATCATTATGCTTTGATAATCTTTTCATCATGTCTTAACTTATACTTATAAGTTTTACCTTTATGTGTTATCTTAGTAAATTAGATAACCTTTCAGAAAATTGAAATATCATTTCAGTAAACCGAATTACATTTCAGCATCCTGAAATTACTATTTCAGCAGACCAAAATCAGTTTAGCAAATTGAATTCAATTTCAGCAACCCAAAATCAAATTCAGCACCCTGAAATTACTATTTCAGCAGACCACAATTAGTTTAGCAAACTAAATTCAATTTCAGCACTCCAAAATCAAATTCAGCACCCCAAAATCAAATTCATCACCCCGAATTTTCATTTTACTCTATTATAAACATAACATAATTCATTGAATATCAAATTCAACAATCATATCGAAAAATAACGTAAATCTCTTATTTTAATCTCCCGTCAAATATTATTATTTATGTAATAATATTTTACGCTAAGGTTATCAACCTTTTAATAACATTTCAGTCAAATACTACTAATAATATCTTAATCCAATATTATTAGCCCTATAAAAATAATTTAAATCATTAATCACATTCCTAAACAATTATTTCAATTATTTTCCTTTTATTAAATAACTAGTTTAAGCATTCCAAAATGCCATAAAATTTATAACACCTCACACCCGACCCTAAAACTTCATCAAATACTTGCATAAACCATGCTCGAGGGTCTCAAGTGATAAATCG
Organism: Panax notoginseng; assembly: GCA_016801055.1. NCBI lineage: Eukaryota > Viridiplantae > Streptophyta > Magnoliopsida > Apiales > Araliaceae > Panax > Panax notoginseng. Next base: position 149,333,579 of record CM029015.1, on the reverse strand, counting down.
CATTTTTCATATTTTTGGACATCGTATCTTTAATTAAATCCATTTATCCATTTCTCATCATTTAGATGAAAAATACCAAATCACATCCAAAAATATTTCTTTTCCAGGATTTGACATAATATAGTTTCATATTGAACATATATTTTTTCCGGAATTTTTAAAATAGATTTACTATATTTAAATAGTCCATAATAGCCGAATCTTCTCCGATTTTTCATAAATTGAGATTAGCTCCAAAAATTCTAAAATTTTTACAGTATGTTCCTGTAATACACATGTACTTCCAGTAAAAATTTTGTAATTTTTGGACTTACATACAGAGAGTTATTTGGGTGACTTCACAAAAATAGTCCTCCACCGTAAAATCCATAACTCTCAAACCGTTTGGCCAAAAATTCTCAAATTTTTACACAAACTGGATATCTACTGATATTAACACCCCAAATTTTTCCAGAATTTTTCAAGCAAAAAAAGTGGATGAAAATGCCCCCGTTTCTGACTGGTCTAAAACAGTCCAGTTTTCTTTCCAAAAATCGGGACTGTTTTGGCTTCCACAGCCACCATGAAAACTCAACATTTTTGAGTGCTACCACTTGGGTTAACTAGTAAACACATATATATAGCACCCCTCTTTGACGGATCGTAAAAAAGAGTTATAGATTTAAAACGGTGGATTTTCAAAGTAAATAGAAATTTAGGATTTCTAAACTAGAAAAATTAATTTTTCTTTTCTTTTGGTTTCCAACCAAATCAACACCCAAAATAGGTAGATCCATACTTCAATCCATGAAAAACACATAGATCTTAGGGATTTGAACATCCAAATCAAAAATCCCTTTCATCAAATCAAAAAAAATAAATAAATAAATAAAGAGAATCAAGCTTAGGAAGAAAGAATCAATTTAGTGAATTACCTTTGCTTCTTTTTCTACTTCCATCCATGGAGAATCTTCCCTCTCCTCCCCATCTCCTCCAAGGGCTACCGCACTCTTCCCCTTCTCTTCCTCTCGACTTCTCTCTTTTCCCGTTCTTTTTTTTTCTCCCTTTCTCTTTCTCTTTCTCTCTTTCTCTTCTTATCTTCTTACCCTTCTAATTTGCTGATTTTTTATTCCTTACAAATTCGGCACATGTGGCCTTCTTATGGCCACATTTTTGTTATTATTATTATTTCTAATATACAATTGCCCAATATGCCCTTCTTTAATTGGGATACTAGTTTAATCTTTTGGGCTTTCAAATTAATCCTTTGGGCCATGTAAAATTAACATAGTCCAATCCTTTCCATCTTATCCCAACCTAAATATTTAATTAGGGCATCCATTCCAAATAAATAGAATTTAAATCATCACTGTAGCATATTAAATTCTATAACCCAATTAAACTTGTTTTAATTAAGTTATGAAATTACTAACTTGAGATAATAAAAATATATCTCTTAACTTAATATAATTTTTAATATTATTATTCTCCCACATTATCCTTCACAATTTGGCTAAGCTTTGGGCTTTTAATTATTTCCATTGAGCTAACAAATTTACTTGTTTTACTTATTAACAACAACCAACTTGGGCTTTCAACCCTAATTAAATTGGGTCAATATAATACTTGCCCCATACATAATATATTGGGCTAGATTACATAATTTAATCACCCTTAGTCACTTTATCTACAAGTCTCATGCTTAATTAATTAATTAGGCTTGTTTAAATAATATTACCACATATAATATATATATTAGGTTACATAACTTAATTCTTAATTCACTTGAATTAATCCTATGACCGCTAAATACAAGTAACCCTTTAGGTCATTTAAATCTCATACCATGTTTTAATAACTAATTTAAGTTATACAATTTATATTGTATAATTAAATTTAATTTCCTCTTCCTCTTCATAAATTGTTTTCAAACAATTTATTTATATATTAAATATATAATTTAATATATTCAATCATTTATTCAAATATAAATTTAATTTACTAACTGCTTTGATACCAATATTCATATCTACATATTGGATCTCATCTCATATTTTTGCTTTACCTCATTTGGTATAATATTAAATATTATACCATTATTCATATAACATATTTCACTTCTCACACTTATTTTGACTTTTCTCCATAAAAATTCAACTTTTAACTTTGACCAAAAGTTAATATTTACAAATTTTGTGTTTACTGTCAATTTTGACTAATCTTGACGTTCCAGACGTAACCGAGCAGTCCGTGCTTCAGAATTATATTTCTAACTCAAATTTTGAGTTTTAAGTTACTCCCTTCTTATTGCTAATCGTATTAACTAACGACTTTATACTTATTCAATTCACACCACATTTTACAGGTATCATAATACCTTATTCTTGATATTCATTCAAATACATATCACTTCATTTATAGGGTTTTGGAATTTTGTAACCCATATTTTTTCTATTCTCATTCGAATAGCAAACCATATAGGTTTTACTTGAAAATTTTAAATAAATCCTCAAATTTTCTTCTAGGTTTTATTCTTTAACCTTTATTCTAATCATTTAAGATTTTATAAATTTTCGGGTTGTCACACCGCCACCTTATATAGAATCTCATTGATAGCGGTGTCCTACAACTAGCAGACGATGATACTATGCTACGTGGTAGTGAGAATACATGTCCTACTAAATGGAAGGGATTGGTAGCAGTTATCTCCACTGAGGCTGATGGCATTGTCAAGCCACTCACTATAACAGCAATTCAACTCAGAGGAAGCAACAATCCTTTGAAAGTGGCCGCTTTCGAGCCAATAAACTTACCATGCAGAGCACAATATCCTATTGTTAGCCTGCACACAGTTCCATGGAATTATGAAGAAGGTGAAGGATCCACCTCGCATACAACTACTGCAGTGTCGAAGGAGAATCCACTGTATCTTCCCCAACGGGTGATGAAGTCTACCATCAAATCAAAGGGGAAAATTCCCATGGAGAAGATTGAAAAATTCCTTCGTGCCATAGGTCATAATGAAGCCAAGGTGGTTTTAAGCTTAAGAGAAGCTCTACATCAAATTTTAATACTAGACTTGGTTTTAACTTCTGAGGATCACAGGAAGATTCTACTAGAGGTTTTGGAAGAAGCCTACTTGCCAAAATCAGTGGATGTGGAAAAATTTCAACATCTGGTTGATCACATTTTCAACAACAATGTGATCTCTTTCAATGATGATGACATACCACCCGAAGGGACCGGTCATTGCAAGCCGTTACACATTGCGGTCTTGTCCTCCGGATATATACTAGCTGGAGTCTTAGTAAATGGAGGTTCATCTTTGAATATATTTCCATACGCTACATTATTGAAGATGAACGTCAATCTCAATCGAATCCGAAGTAGCCATACGATCAACAAAGCTTCTGATGGATCCCGCCGGAATTCAGTCGGAGAGATTGAGTTGCCAATTGAGATTGGTCCCCATACATTCTGCGTGTCTTTCCACGTACTCAAGATAGATTCGGGATACAGCCTGCTCTTGGGAAGACCGTGGATTCATATGGCTGGGGTAGTCCCCTCCACCCTTCATCAGCAACTGAAATACATTATCAACAATAGCCTAGTTACAATCAACGCTGAACCGGAATGCCCTCAACAAGGTGACATATCGTTCATCAGTTTTAATTCTGTTATTGAGCCGGTCAGTTTTCATACTTGGGAAGTAAACAACCCTCAATTTCATGCCCTGGGAACGCCATTGCACGTACCCAAGATCTCTGCTGAAGTAATGTCGACTACTCAGGAAATGATGTCTTTGGGTCATCAGCCAGGACAAGGTCTGGGTAAAGATCACCAAGGTATCAAATACCCCATCCAAGTAGCCAGTCAAACTGGGACAGCTGGACTAGGCTATTCTGCCAGTTCTAGTCAGAGGAATCCCCATAAGCATCACTAGATTCCTTCAGCTTCAACCACGCGGCGTTTATCTTCGCCTTCAAACACTGAGTCCGTACAACCTCCTGTAAAGGTGCCAACCAACGTGATGGCTATGTTATTTCCCAATCCAGTGCCGTTCAAAGCATAAGAAGTCTTTGTTCCAAATCCCAGAGTGGAGGAAGAGAAACAAAGAATCAAACAAAACGTCGTCCGGATAATGTCGGGCATGCGCATCATTGTTCATGATGAACATACAAACATATATACCCCAGACGATGATTGCCTAGACATCATGGTCATCATTCGGGAAGAGGAGGACGATGACGGCCCCTCCATCAATGCAGTCCACCCGGACTTTATCCTTGCTAATTGGAGCAGCACTTTTTGCATTGGTCGACAAGGGTAAAATGGGCAGGACTTCTTTCTGCCCTGTAGATATAATAACTGCTTACTTTTCTATATAGTATTAGCAGTTGTTTTGTCCGTACATGGTAACATTATGTATGATTAAACAGTTTCATATATATTAAGTGAAAGCGTATTTTGTTTTAGGACTCTGAACTTAGATGTGCATGTACTTGTTGATAAGATGCCTCTTCTCCACAAGGATTGTAACTTTGATGAAAAGTTGGACTCAGACTTACTAGAAATATAAAAGGACATTGAGGTGCCTTCGAAGATCAAAGAATGGGTCAAAGACAAGCCTAAACCCAACCTTAATCAAATCACCTCCTTCAATCTTAGAACCTTAGAAAACCCTAAGTTAATCCAGATTTGTTCAGACCTTACCCCAAACCAGAGGAATGACATGATTACGCTATTAACCCAATTCCAGGATGTGTTTGCATGGTCTCATGAAGACATGGTCGGTTTATCCACTGACATTGTTCTTCGTCGCCTTCCCATTAAAGAGGGATTCAAGCCAGTCAAGCAGAAGCTCAGACGATTGAAACCTGAGTGGAGTTTAAAGGTGAAAGAAGAAATTGTGAAACAATTTCAAGCTGGCATTATCATGGTGTCCACGTATCCTGAATGGATATCTAACATCGTTCCCGTGCCTAAGCCTGGAGGAAAGGTGTGAGTCTGCATGGATTATCGGGATATGAATAAAGTTTGCCTTAAAGATAGCTTTCCCGTTCCCTTTATCCACATTCTCATTGATAATAATGCTCAATATGGCATGTACTCCTTCGCTGATTGCTTTGCAGGGTACCATCACATCATGGTTGCTGAGAAAGATCGTGAAAAAATTGCTTTCATCACGCCTTGGGGAACCTTTTGCTACAAACGGTTGTCATTTGGCCTCATCAATGTCGGAGCTACCTATCAACGAGCTATGATGGCTGTCTTCCACGACTTAATGCATAAAGAGATAGAGATCTACGTGGATGACATCATTGTCAAGTCCCGGAAGGAGGATGACCACTTAGACCATCTCAGAAAGCTATTCAACAGGTTGCGCAAGTACAACTTGAAGTTGAATCCAGCCAAGTGCGCCTTTGGCGTTAAATCAGGCAAGTTGCTAGGATTTCTAATCAGCCACAAAGGGATTGAGCTGGATCCCACTAAAATCCAGGCCATCACGAAAATGCTCATTCCTTAGACAGAGAAGGAAATACGGGGATTTTTGGGAAGAATCGACTTTATTAGCCGATTCATTTCGTAACTCACAACAACATGTGAGCCTATCATCAAGCTGTTAAGGAAGAACTCCTCCATGAAATGGAATGATGAGTGCCAGAATGCCTTCCTTACAATTAAAGAGCAGCTAGTCAAAGCTCCTATTTTGGTACCACCCAGGGATGATGTTCCCCTGTTCATGTACCTGTCCATAAGTGACAATGACATGGGCTGCATGCTGGGCCAGAAAGACGATAGAGGCCGAGAACGAGCTATCTATTATCTCAGTAAAAGATTCAATAGCAGTGAACACAAGTACACTCTGATTGAGAGGACTTGTTGTGCTTTAGCATGGGCTGCCATGAGGTTACAACATTACCTCCATGGGCACACAACCCATCTCATATCTCGTGTGGATCCTCTCAAGTATGTGTTCAGCAAACCCATACTGAATTGTCAGCTGTCCAGATGGCAGTTGATCCTACAACAATTTGACATTGTCTATGTGACTCAGAAGTCCATTAAAGGTCAAGGAATTGTCGATCAACTGGTCACCGCACCTTCAGGGGACTTCAAACCCTTGGAAATATACTTCCCAGATAAAGGGGTAATGACAATTCAGAAATAACATCAGTACGATGCACGTCCAATATGGAACATGTATTTTGATGGAGCTGTTAATACGGAAGGTTCTTGAGCTGGAGCAGTTCTAGTATCCGGTACGGGGGAGAAATATCCCGTCGCCATCAAATTATAGTTTATCAGCACCAACAACGCAGCTAAGTATGAAGGATGTATCATGGGGCTAAACTGGCCCGTTCAATGGGTATCAGACGGTTAACTGTCTTTGGGGATTCAGAGTTAGTAATCAAATAATCCACAGGAATCTATCAAACCAAAGAGCTACATTTGTTGCCTTACCATCGGCAAGTTTTATAGATGGCTTCGGAGTTCGAAGAAATCTCCTTTATATACGTTCCTCATAATAGGAATGACTTTCCAGACGCATTAGTAACTTTGGCCTCCTTGATTCACATACCTGACAAGGAACACATGCCAAGAGTCACATTAGCCCTGCAAAAGGCACTAGCCTATGGGAACTATGTTGGAGAAGTATCGGATGAGCTACCTCCCATCTAACAACCTTGGTATCAGCATATCAAGGAGTACCTACGAGATGGATCTACACCCACTAAGGCGTGCCTGACTGAACAAAGGCGGATTCATCGACTTGCTATGAAATTCTACCTGAGCGGAGATGCACTGTACAAGAGAGATGCAGGACTAGGTCTTCTCATATGTTTAGACAAAGACCAAGCTCAGAGACTCATGGATGAGATCCATGGTGGAGTCTGTGGCCCACACATGAGTGGCCCCCTCCTTGTTAAGAAGATTCTCAGGACAGGACATTACTGGCTATCTCTCAAAGCTGACTGCAATGACCACGTCAAGAGATGTTATCAATGCAAAATTCATGGGAATGCTATCCATGCCCCTCCACGGGAGCTCCACAATATGAGTTCACATTGGCCCTTCTCAATGTGGGGAATGGACGTGATTGGGCCCATCGAGCCCAAAGCCAGTAACGGACATCGATTCATCTTCACCATGATCGACTACTTTACCAAGTGGGTAGAAGCAGCCTCCTTCCCCGGGGTTATCAAAGAAGTCATCATTACTTTCATCAGAAATAATGTCATTTGTCGATACGGACAACCCGAGGTAATTGTATCAGACAATGCTAAGAACCTCAACAACAAAATGATGGAGGAACTATGCAGTAAATTCCATATCAAACACCTTAACTCCGTCATCTACCGTTTGAAGATGAATGGTGCTGTTGAAGCGGCTAACAAAAACATCAAGAAGATTATGCAAAAGATGTTCGCCAATCACAAAGGATGGCCTGGCCTATTGTCTCTTACTCTGCTGGCCTACAGAACATTAATGCGCAGTTTAACTGGGGCAACCCCCTATGCATTAACCTATGGGATGGAAGCAGTACTTCCCATAGAAGTAGAAATGGAATCCCTTAGAGTGTTGATGGACGCTCAGCTAGATGAAGATCAATGGGTACAAGACAGGTATCACCAATTTTCTCTAATAGATGAAAGGCGAACCGCGGCTATCTTCCATGGTCAATTATATCAACAAAGGATCGCCCGATCCTACAACAGAAAAGTCTGGCTACGGCAGTTTAAACAACATGACTTGGTTTTGAAGAAGATCATTGACAACCAAGATCAATCTAAGGGAAAATTTGCTCCTAACTGGGAAGGCCCGTTTGTTGTCAAGGAAGTATTGACAGGAGGCGCTCTCAAATTGCAAGAAATGAACGGCGATGAATTTCCACAACTCATCAACTCAAACACCGTGAAACGGTATTATTCTGAAGTTACCATCAAGCAAACATCCTGGTGTTGTATCATCAGATCACCAGTCATTCCGGTTCTTAAACCCTTTACCACATATAACTCTTGTCCACACTTTGCCCCTTAGGGAAACATACTCTTCAAGCCAGCAGCCTGGCTTCACTGCGCTCATACAACTTAGGTCATCCCACTATCGATTGAACCTCTCGTGTTTGCAGTTTGGCTACCCATACATGGGATCAAACTTCTCGTACCTGTAGTTTGTCCTCAACCTAGGATCAAACTTTCTCTTCCCCGCAGTCTATCTTGCACATGGGATTAAACTTTCTTCCCCACAGTTTGACCTGTACATGGGATTAATCTTTCTTCCCCGCAGTTTATCCTGAACATGGGATCACGCTTTTCAACTCGCCCTGAGGGGCGAACTACGTCGATCTCTCCTTGATACACGGGAGTACGTAGGCAACCATATTCTATATGGCCCGGTCGCAATAAACAAAAAATAACAAAAACATTTCTACCCTTTTCTACAAAAACAAAAATCACAAAAACACTTCTACAACCTTTTTCACCAATAAAGCTTCTACACCCATCTGCCTTTCATAAATAGCGTTGAACCTCTTACACCAGGTTCGAACTACGCAGACCTGATCTCCTCTTTAATAGGAGTACGTAGGCAGCCATTTATGGTTCGGTCTCACCCCCTATCAAAATACAAATACCTGTCAATGGTACTGGGATCAATCCTTTAATCCACCACATTTCATTGGCTTCAAACCAAAGGGATGGAATTACCCAACCTCTCCTCGTGAATAGGAGATTCGGCAACCATCTAAGCTGCGATTGTTCCTTTAAGAGCAACACCAATCCATAAGAGATGAAATTAACTAGGCTCCTCCTAAATAGGAGTACTGGCAACCATATGTGGTGCGGTCAATCTTAGAGAGGAAAGACACAATCCTCCCCACATTTCCATACAGAAACTAGTCCCAAGACATTGAAAAATGGTAGGGATACACACAGATCCATGATCTATTCTGAACTATCCAGAGTTAACTCAATGTTCATCTAGCAAGGAGGAATTCAGAATACATCAAGATCACAAACCCTGAAGAAGCAAGAAAATATCAAGCAAGTATCATAGCATATCTAAAAGGGAAGTGATCAAAAATATATTTCCCTGCTATATATAATGTTGTTTAATATACACAATGTAAACTGTATATGACAAAATGGCTAAGCTAGTCTGTGCAGAAAAATACAAGCCCATCTACAAATCGATGTGTATGCGAGCTAACAAGCCCAACATGGCATCCCTCTTAGAAGAATGAGGTAAGGTTGTGGTCTCTTGTACGAGGATATCCACACGACCCAATAGATCTGCAGCCATCTGCATGGTCACCATGTGCTCATCGATGTAACTGCTCATCTCTATGATCATGCCAGTGGTAAAGGACCTCACTGCAGTACTATCTGTGGCGGCTACATCCCGGGCAGATATGGCGCTATCCCTCTCAACTATCACTGCATCCCTGGCTGATCTGGCCTCATCCCGCTCAACGACAGCGGCATCTATACGAGCTAATGCCTCATCCCTCTCTAATAGGGTTGCGTCTCTCCCATCAAGAGCTGTCAACATCAGGGCTTTAGCCTGATCTCTCTCAAAGGTCATCAGATGAAGACTCCGCTTAAGGTACTGTGCTGAATGCTGAATCACGACAGTGCTAGTACTGGGAGAATCTAAAGAAGATGCTGGCAATCCAGCACCTAACTCCTTCTCGGGGTGAGAATCAATGTCCTCCATGGGCTCTCCACCATCTGAATCAATACTAGGTAATATGGATACAATCGCAACCGATGCAGTCTCTATCTCCATCCATGCGGAATACTCTATAGAACAACCTGGATGAATAATGGAGAAAGCAGCTATCTCGCGCTGATCCCAGCATGCATACACACGGGATCGGTCCTCTGCTGAAAGATAGCGAGAAGCTAAACGCTGGCCCAGCGCCCCCTCGAAAGGATGAAACTCCTAAAACTGGTCAAACTGCGACATCACGGCCAGTTGATGGTAAGTAGTCATGCCCCTCAAACCAGTCAGAGGGATGTAATCCATGCCCAGAGCATGAGTAATATAGCTGTAAGGTGAGCTGAGCCCTGACCACGTCAATATACTAAACAGGTCTACAATATCAGCTAAGAAAGCGGACCAAGACATAGCATCAGTACACTCCGCAGGCTAAAATGAATATTTCATGGCTATATCATGGGTGAAACAATACCCATACCGTCTGAAAGTGCCAATCGGTCTCAGATGTGACATAAACCACACGTATAGCATGACCGAACTGCCCGTAAATACTCCTGTCGAATAAGTGCAGCAGTATGTAGCTGACCTCAATATCTCGGCTATAATCATAGGAATGATGGTACGACCCTCCCTGAGAGCTCTCACTGCCATGATAACTCATATGTCCAACTCGTCCATATACAGTGGCATGTAGACATATGACAGTACGCACAATAGTAGTACATCAACTCTGGCCAGACGCCAATGATCCTCTGGTGTGGTGAAATCCCCGAAATATCGTCTATAACTATCCTCAGAGCCAAATCTGTCAAACAAAAAACGTTGGGATATAACGTGGCCAGATGTAAGCTCATCCTGCACCACTCTACGCCTCAATCCAGTGAGGGTTACGAACCGTCGACTCATGTCCCCCAAAGCTATATGCACGCAAGGTTTGTCCAATGGCAGCATCGTCAACCGTGCATACTCCTCCAAAGTGGGAGTCAACTCCTGGGTTCCAAATCGAAAAACCTGCCTCTCCGATACCCAGTGCTCCAGCATGCCATCCACGAATCCTGTGGGAACCTGAAACATCAGTAGGGTCATAGTATGCTGTAATAAATGATCTACGGTCACCCTGTCTGATGGTGACATGTTATCATACCATGATCGCATACCAGATACCACCAATAATGGTGGGGTAAGATCAATATGGCTAACTGTCGAAGAAGACATCTGCACAGGCCGTGTCATAAGACCATCAAGGGTCAATGCTGAATATCTCTGGACATACATACATATGCATAACATGATACATGCATTGCAGATAATAGATGGCAATATGATATAGGGAATGAAAAAACTGTGCATGCATTCCTAAGTATATCATCATCTAATACATCATCTCTGTACAGCTAAAAATACAGGGAAATGGGGCACAGACGCCCTACTACTAACAGAGGCATATCAAAAGATATAACGAGAATACACATCAGAAGAAGACAATGGTGTCGATGTCCACATCATCAATCCCGTCCACCTGATGTAACTCTTCCTGAGTCACTGGATCTCGATCAACAGGGATGTCAGGCCTATACAAAGGAGGATCTGCGCCGGCAAAACCAAATGGGTCATCTGAGGGGCCAGCACCTGAGCTGGAAGGATCAAACGAATCTACCTCTGCCGGATCTCTGCCCAAATGCCGGATAAAGATATGTGCCTGGTCCAACCATCGGGTCAAACTGTCAATCTGTGTCACATGAGTCGGATCTCGAACACAGGCTAGCCAATCCGTCATCATCACGGATCCTGGAACCATATCCCCCATAAACTGAGTGGCACAGGTCTGGGCTTCAATAGTACGAGGGAACCACCAACGGTGGAATATCTCCTGAGTACAGGGACCCTCTGATAATGCAAAACCGTTAACACCCAACAATGGGATATCAATGATGGATGACTGCGATACAGGCCAATAACGCCTAGCAGGAGGCAAGATCGGTATACGGATCTCCCATGTGGTGCTCCTAATAGCACGCTTTCCTAAATAGAGCTCCCATCCTCCATCTATAAAGAGAGGAACCCTACGGGTGGAAATCACGTACTCGACACCAGTTGGGTATCCATCCTCAAATTCGATGGCCAAATGCTCCCCAAAATAGGGAATCCATATGATAATGTCAGCTGCCAACAACTCTAGTTGTAAGCGGCAGTGAGTGAAACCCTCAGCTATAGGGACCTCCGCCAATATAGAATGATGCCATCGCCATCCTCATGGGTTGGTATCCAATCCTATAACACTCACTGGATGCAAATATGGGAGCCTCTCATAGGCCCAAAACTGCCAACACAAAGGCAAACATCTACTGTCAGTTAACACTCTTAACCTATACATGGTAAATGACAAGAGAAATACTTACTGGCAGAAATGGGTAAAATCCTAACCAAGCATCAGTCAAACTCTGTGAGCGCATACGCATGCCCTTGAAGAAATAGGAAAAGGTATAGGAACCCCAATCATACTCTCCAATACGGTCCACATGCCTAGTGGCGCTGATCAAAGCGAACGACACCGTAGAAGAGTTATCTATTATGAAGCAGCCCCTAATGATCATCAGGAACAATCACCGAAGAATGCTATCCCTGACTCTAACATTATCTAGCATGGGCTCGCTCAATAGCCCACTCATAGCATCTACGCTCAAAGGATCCGCACGGACAGTTTTGCCCTTGAGCACCTCTGCCGAAACTCCTAATAAGGATCTAACGATAGTCGAGGTAATATCAGCAGTGCAAGGCACTAGCGTCCCTCCAAACTCCATACATGTGATAAATCGCCAATCCATCGGCGTCATCACTACCTCACAGTCTAGCAAATGGAGTGACTGAGTCTGGTGAAACCACCGCTCAGACAATGCCCTGAGGTAACCCCAGGGGCAACGGCGAGGAAGGATGGAAAAGAATGCTCCAAAACCCCAGTCATGCACAATCGCTCTATAGTCAGGATGAAGAGCCTGGTACATGGAGTGTATACTGAACCAGTTCCCTCGAGGCTGTGTAAAGCCAGGAACCTGCATGAGATGCAGATCAACATTAAATCCTTTTACTCCTCACAAATAAGAAAGACGGAAGATCAAGTTCTGACGTCATACCTCGTTAACATGCAAATACATCGAGGGATGTCGACTCAAGTCACCCAGAAGCTCTGGGTTTGCCACCTGAATACTCGGGAGGTCACTACGGGGAATATGCATAGCAGGAGCGGGGTCCGCAACCGAAACATCCTCCTCCTCATCTTCAATGTCTGGTACATCAACCTGGACTGGACGTATCACCGCCTCCACCAACCTACGAGGCTGTCTAATAGAACGGGGTCGAGGCACTTTAGAAGCCCTCCTCCGTACACCAGAAGTGGTCCTACGGGAACTACTCGGCTGATCTGGATCCATAATATCTGGATAACAAGTCTCCAAATCACCTCAGAAAGGGTGTGGTATTTTCTAACCTGGAGCTTTTCAAAATGCATTTTATGACTACATGCATGTATGCATCATTCTAACATACATCTACAAGTAGAATTAAAAATGCATGACTACACAATTCCTTCATTTTAGGAAAATTTTGCCATAGTCTCCTTTGTAAATAGGACTATCCACATGCAGATAGGCATGACTAGGTGGTCATTCAGTAGCACACCTGCCCACAGTCATATACATACTATATGCATTAAAAATTCAAAATCATCATCACATAAGGCTAACCTCAATGCTAGGAGTACTTTGCCTTCTTACCTTATGCTCAAATGTCCTTAGATAGGATAAAAATAGTAGAAAAAGGTGCCAATTTGACTGTCTCAAAAGTCAAATTTTTTCATATCATTATGTTCAGCATGGTTTAATACTAACATTTACTATGTTGAATATTTTTTTCAAATCATTTGAGCATACATAATCACTGCTATGTGTTTAGATGTATTTCATATGATAAGTCATTTTCCAACGGATAAAAACTGGAAAAAAGTACATGCATACGTTACCAAGACAGTGTAGAACACTTGTACGGTGATAGAATTTGTAGAAAGGCATCCGAACTCAGCAGATCTAAAGAAGAGCTCTCAGATTTCCTTCGCGGCGCAAGTTAAAAATGACTTATGAAAGCAACCTGCTGGTCTTTATCATCTACGGTTGGCCACAGGTCCATCTGCGACTGCAGTAGGTGTACCTGAGGCACCCCTATGTGGGTCCCACCCCTCCGGCTCGGTCCAGTTCGAGTTGCAAAGGAGTTCTCACAAGCTGAAAAGGCCAAATCAAGGATAAAAACGCTACGCGATTGAGCAGAATAGCCTACAATCCTCGTTGAACCGTGGGTCTTCACATCATTCATTGGTATTCGCCCAAACATAGGGTACACTATGCCGATGATCTCAGACGATACAAGTCACACTCAGCGATACCTCACGCATGTCCAATTCCTCTCATTTAGGATCGTCATCCTACTTTGCCACATAACCCCGACGGGGGTCACAACGCGATACATATGTCGAAGTACATAACCCCGGCGGGGGTTACAACGCATATCATCCGTTAACATACATATCAACGAAGGTCAAGCAGCCTTGGCATCACTATAACCGTTGGCAAGTAAATCCAACGGAGAGTCGGAAGCCGTCCGATAATTTCAGCCACTGATACACACATCACTAAGGATCCAGTGGAACCCCGGCGGGGGTTACAACGCACTTGTATATATCAAAATACAACAACCCCTGGCAGGGGTCACAACGCATTGTCATCCATTGGTATACGTATCAATGAAGGTCAAGCAGCCTTGACGTTATTTCAGTCGATGGCAAGTAAACCCATCGAAGCATCGAGAGATATTCGAGGATTTCATATTCGGGTACTCATATTCCCCAGCGAATCCCCAGCGGGGGTTACAGCACGTTCTACCATTGACACACACATCAATGAAGGTCAAGCAGCCTTGACACTCTGCCCATAGAGGATCAGCCGTTGATTCACGCGTAGGTGAAGTACACGTCAACGAAGGTCAAGCAACCCTGACAGCATATGTTGTTAGCAGTAAACCCAACAGAACATTGACGTACTCTGGCGATACAAACTAGGAGAGGGAAACGTCATCAAGGAGGATTGATGATAAAATATGTTATACACATCTTCAAACATACAAAGCTTTATCCCCACAGATCTCTTACACATAAGAGGCACTTCTTTGGAATCAAGTCTGTATCAAGGATTAAGGACTGTGGTGATAACCCCAACGTCAACATCCTCAAAGATTTGGATCGCACATCCAATCTGGTCATCATTGCCAAATCCCCAGTAGAAACTATAGGGAGATAGCAATCATCCTCAGCATGTTGGGCAACAACCCCATACACATGCATCATACAGTTGCTTCATGTTATATTTCAAGTGTCTAGGATTCTTTATCTTATCCATGCATTGCATTGCATGAATATAATAAAGAGGGGCATCTGTAGACACTCGAAATTTTTTGCATATCTGTTACTGACATCGCAGAAGTGCATATTCGTCTTTCAAGAGGAAACCCTGGAAGACGGTTCATATCCATTCCAGATACCACCGGGAGGAACAGCTCCACCCCGGAACACACACTTGGAATAACTGCTCAACCCCGGAACACACACTAAGAGTAACAGCTCAACCCCGAAACACACACCGAGAGTAACAATTCCAACCTCGGAGACAACCCCGAGGCATGCAGATCCAATTTCGGAACACAAACCGGAGAAGACCGATTCATCTTGGAGATAACCCCGAGATGTTCCGTCTCAATCCCAACACTGGGAATAGCATATTCTAACCTTGGAGATAACCCTAAAGAAGGCAGTGGCAGTTCCGGAGATAACCCCGAAAATGCTTGTTTCAAATGCATGTCATCTGTAACAACCCGATATTTTCTATATAAATAAGTCAGAAATTTTGAGTATAAATTTTTTTTATTTTAAGGATGAGGATTTGTACAAGATATTATATATATGTATTTTTGTGGTAAATAAAAATATATTTATTACATAAATGTTTACAAATAATTTTATTTTAGAATTATTGATTATTAAAAAGTATATACTTATAATAATTAATTTGTGGTAGAAATGTTTTATTAATTATTTTCTATGAAAATATAATCATATATTATTTAAATAATATATGGAGTGATTTTTTTGAATAATTATAATAATTATTTTATTATATGAATTTCAGTACATATTATTAAGTTAAATATTTTACCTTAATTATTAAGGTTAAATATGAAGAATAAATCAGATATGGAAGCCAAACCCTAATTTTGGATTATTGTCAAGGTATGAGAATAATAATATAATATTAATTATATTTTGATTTTTCAGTGCTATAAATATGTGTTGTATGTATGCGTTGAGGATGATTGGTCAATTATGGTGTTTAATTTCAAAACCCTAATATTAATTGGTTAAACCTTAATTTTATTAGGGAAAATCCTAATTTGAAAATCAACTGTGAGTTTAAGATTGTTATATGATGGTGTTAAATGTTTTATGATGTGTATTATATAATGATTTGATTAATTAGGTAAACCCTAATTATAATCTGGAAACCCTAATTAATTTTTAGAAAACCCTAAGATATTTTAAAAACCCTAATTCCAAAATTTTAGAAACTAAAATTTATTTAATTTTATTTTTGAGCAAACCCTAAAATGGAAATACTACAAATGCTATGTACTAAACCTTAGGATTAAACCCTAAGGGTTAAACCCTAAGGGTTTGCAAGGAATACAAAAATGCCATTAAAAATCCATGTAAAAAGACTAAAATACCCCTAGTTGGATTTCTTTATTATGTAGCTTGACAAGTGTGTTAGTAGGTGAGCTAACCTAACAACTCCCTTGACTTACAAAACTCCAGCAACAAGCCACTTACATCAGCCATTCATGCATCTTGTATGTCTATAAATAGATTGAGAGAGAGAAGTTTGCATTTGTTAGCCAATTTTATGCACAACACCCAAGCCTTTTCTCTCAACCCAAACCCATGAAAATATAAGCTAGAGCAGTCACATAATCAAGCCCCACGAAATCCAACAACAAATCAGAAGCCATAAATCAAAAAATTGTTCATAAGAGGTATAAAACCCTAGCATGATTTCTGTCCAAAAATCTGTCGTTAGATGTTATGATTCATTGTTAAAATATGTTATTTATGGTATATAATGATGATCTGGGTTGCTAGATGTTAGATCCATAACATCTAGAGGCTCGGATTTGACATTTTATAAAATCTGGAATTTTGTTTTAGTAGTCTGACTACGAATGTCAGTTTGTATAGATCTCTGTCAGTGTTTGATTTTTGTGTTTTAAGTGTTTGATGTTGTAGTCTGTTATTTTGTCTTTGATCTGGATGAAGAATCAAGCTTATATCTGGTCTAGATTGAAAGATATTGTTAGTCAAAGGTCGTTGACCGACCATGACTGGACAAAATCTGGGTAACCCAGATCTTGCCCAGAAATGGTCTGACAAGACCTTTGTTGCCTCTGATCTTGCAAGTTGTTGTTGATTTGTGTTTAGGTTTGTATTCAGGTTATAGTATAGTAGTTATACTACATCGTGATGCTTTTAGATAGCTTATATCACTAATATACAGAAATTGGAGGATGGTCAAACTAGGCAGAAAGTCCACGGATGAACTTTCTAGGTAACCCAGAAAGTTCATGAGCGTGGTTTCTGACATTGTCTAACCGGACTAGATCTTGCTATTTTGTTATTGTTATTATGATTTTATGTAATGTATCTCTAGACTTACATGTGTTCTGCAATCTGAAAGCTTTAGATCACTAATACCTCACATGTACAACAAGTTATGGAAGCCCAAAGTAGGTCAGTCGTAATGTTCTTCATTTCTGGGCAACCCAGAAAATGAAGAACAGCTCTGACAGCCACTTTAAGGGCTCAGATCTCGTTAGTTATGCAAGTTATGATGATTTTTATTGTTGGCTCGTGTAGTCTTGTATTTTTACTACATGATCTGACAAACAATAGACCCAGAAACACAACACACACTAAACTATTGATGGTCAAACAGAGCCCCTCGAAACTACCTTATGAATGCTCAAGAACATGAAGAACACCTATAGCGACAGTTTTATCACTATAGGTGGCCTTTAGCGACAGACAGTATATTATTTTCTGAAAATTAATTAATAAATAGAAAAAAAATAGTTTTTAATTATTAAAAATATAAAAAAAATTATTAAAAATTATTTTAAATTCTAAAAATTAGTTTTTAATTATTTTAAATATATTTTATAAATATTTAATATTTTTGGAATATTAAAGGTATTTAATTTATTTAATTATATTGTTAAATAAATTAGTTAAAAATGATTTTAATGCTTGAAAAATTATTTAAAATTATATTATGATATAATAAAATATTTTAAGTTATTTTTAATGACTTTTAATATTTTGTGATAAATTTTATTAATAAATTAATATTAATGATAGTTAAGTTATTTACTAAATGAATTAAATTAATTAATTAAAAATGATTTTATTATATTAAAAATTATTTTAAATAATAATAAGGTATTTAAAAATATTTTAAGTTATAAAATATAAGTTTTAATATTTAAAGGTAAAATTAATTAATTAATTATTATTAATGATATTTAAGTTATTTAATAATTATATTAAATAATTTAGCTTAAAAATGATTTTAATATTATAATAATCATTTTAAGTGGAAATAAAGTGTTTAAAGATATTTTAAGTTATAAAATATAACTTTTAATATTTAAAGAATAATTTCATTAATAACTTAATATTAATAATTATTAATGATATTAAATTTATTTAATAATTATATTAAATAAATAGTTTAAAATTAATTTTATTAATTTAAAAATCATTTAAAAGGGATATAAATGAATTGAAAATATTTTAAGTTATAATTAAATGACTTTTAATATTTTGATAAATAATACATTAATACTTTAATATTAATGATAATTATTTAAAAATAATTTTAAATGTTTTAAAAATCATTTAAAGGTAATATTAATACTTTAAAAGTATTTTAAGTTATTATACATAACTTTAACATTTTGGGAATAATTTCATTAATAGTTTAATATTAATTAAATATTAATGATAATAGAATTGTTTAATATTTAAATCATTTAAAAATGATTTCGATGTTTAAAAATTCATGATAAATCATAATAAATGTTTTAAAATTATTATAAGTCATTTAAAAATAATATGACTGATACTAAGTTACAGGACAGAGTCTTAGACTCGATAATTACCCGATAAAGTTGTCAGTACACTGACATATTTCAGAAATTGATATGGACTTAGATAATGTGATTAGATAAGTGATTATTTGTGATTCAATGGTTATTAAACATATGTGCCAATGTGATTAGGGTATGTGCTGACTGCAATAAGTAATGTTATGTGTTATAGTATATTGTTCTAATCGAACGAATGATCTGATTAATGATAGGTCGTGCTATAAACGATAAAACTAAATTGTGAACTGTAAGCAGCGCATCAGGCAAGTATCTTACCTTTGCATTTTCTTTATGCAATGGACATGAGTAAGAATATTTATGAAATTATATTATTAATGTATAGATTATTAACTTTATATTATATACGCTCATTGATTATCAACATGTTAGTATATCATAATTCAGATTTATATTCTGTTCATTAATTTCTATAAATGGTTATACAAGTGTCCCCACTTGGATAATCATTGTATTTAATCACATGTTGATACACCTTTGTCAATTACCCGTATATATATATATATATATATATATATATATATATATATATATATATATATATATATATATATATATGTTGAATTATAGATTATTGTTGAACAAGATAAAACCTTTGATTTGGAACCCAGACAAGTATGAACATCCCTACACGGGAAAACTTTTATGCGCCCAAGGCGGACAGAGTGAACGATACCCTCGTTCTTGCATGTAGTATTGATCAATGTAGGGTACAACGGGCTGATCACCCCCGTGCCCGTAAGTTATGACGGTTTACAGATGAAGTTCTGTTTAACCTATTCGAAAATTGAAAACAATGTTCATAGTATGTCACATTAACCCTATATATTATCATTACGTAGTTTCAAAAATTTGAAAGAGAGTTGTTATATTATTATTATTGGCACAGATTACTTCACAACTATTGAAATCGTTGTAGAAGGGTAGTATAAAGAAAACATTTAAATTCTTTCAGCTTATATATATAATTGTTATTACTTGCTGGGCACTCAAATACTCATCCTTGCTTAATTTAAATGTTTTCAGCTAAGTGTGAACGGCCAGAGAGCTCTGCTAAGAACAAGGGAAAGGTTGCTGAATGAGAGAAATGTTATGATATGTAATAGCTAACTTTATTAAGACAAGTATGATATATATTATCTATCATAGGTTGTAATGAATGTTTAAAGGTTACGTACTTGGGATTCAGACTCTGATAATTATGTAAATTAAGTTTGACTTTTATATTATTATTATTATTATTATTAGTATTATTCCGCTCATAGAAATGGTATCGTAAAGCACCGAGTTCGGGTTTCAAGTACCCGGATTTGGGGGCCTTACAGGTTGGTATCAGAGCTTAGGGTTAAAAACCTTAGGTGGGTTAGACCTTAGGCTATAACCTTAGAACAGAGGGAAACATTGAAAATATAAATAACTCATATAGAGTTTAAAAAGAGATGAATTGAATAAATTCATCGTCAAACAAAATAAAAGATAACTTATATAAAACTACTGTTTGATGTGTGTATATACTATATGCTAATCAGGATAATTTATGTGTGTAGATGTCTGGTGGAAAAGGCTTGTTATATGCTTCTAGCATGAAGAAGGATCAAACCCATACCCCCGAGCTGATATCAAAGCCAATAGCTGAAATAGAGGCTCACGATGAAAACAACTTAGACGATGTGGTTATTATAGAAAATATAATACAAGATCCGGAGATGGTGGAGCTGACAGATAGCGATTCAGATACTAAAGTTGAAGCTGATCAAGCATCAACGGAGGTGCAAGATCCGAGGAACAAGGTTTCTTCTCTGGAAAGGCTGTGGGAGATAGAAAAGATATTGAATAGTCAGTTGCGTCAAGCGTTAATGGAAACAATGGAAGAACAAGATAAGCTTAAAATCCAAATTGATCAGATGGGAGTCACAAGCAACACATCGTGTGCAGCTCCGAGCAAGAAGGGAAAAAGAAAGATAGAGGAGCATGACTTAGGAAAACATGATAAGAAGAAAGGGAAAAGAATTTGTTACCTTTGCGGTTATGAAGGACATACTACTCTGTATTGTCCTGACTATAAACCATGAGCATGTTTTATCTGTGGGTTAGAAGGTCATCAAGCGAAATGTTATCCAAGAAAAATGTGTAATAAATAGGTAGTATAGGTCATGTTGTGTAGGTGTGTAATGTAATATGTATGATTAGTATGTCTGTGTAATGTAATATTCTAAGAACTTTTGTGCATGTAGTAGAAGCGAATCCCGACTTTTGTAGTCACAAAGGGATAGTTGATGTTTAAAGCATTATGTGCTATGCTATGTAAAATATTCGTTAAATGAATATGGAGCTATGTTTGATAAATGAAACAAGTTTAAAATATTAAACTTATATGATAAGGTTTAGAATGTAAGTTAAATTTATGATTTTATTTAATCAGATAATGCCGCCAAGACGTCGAACTCGCTATCAAAGGGCAGAAGAATCTGTCAACAACGTTGAGGGACAACAACAAGCCGACCCAATGCAGCACTTTGCCAACATGGTAGCACAAGCTATGCAGCAAGGAATACCAGTCGCTGGGAATCAGCCGGACAATCGCTTAGTGAACTTCAAAGACTTTAAGGCTGTAGGACCGCCAAAATTCAAAGGTACAACTGACCCTGTTGAAGCCCAAACTTGGGTCAAAGTGATTGAAAAGGCGTTTGTGGTAGCTAGGGTAGATGAAGGGCAGAAGACTGCTTTTGCCACTTACATGATGAATGGTGAGGCAAACTTTTGGTGGGAAGCAAATCAGGCAAGGGCAGGAGAAGGTGTAACATGGGATAGATTTAAAACTTTGTTTTTCGAGAATTATTTTTCCCCTAGTATGCAGGCTAGGATGGAGGTGAAATTTTTAGAATTGAAGCAGGAAAACATGACGGTGTCAAAATACGCCGCGAAATTCAATGAGTTAGCTAGGTTTGCCCCGCATCAAGTTGATACGGAGGCTAGAAAGGCAAGGAGGTTTGAGCTGGGATTAAAACCCTGGCTCTACAACAAGGTGGCGGTGTTGCAGATTCCTACATTTGCAGCACTCATGGAGAAGGCGATCATAGCTGAGGAGGGAAGTGAAGCCATGAGCCTATACAACAAGGAGAGAAAGAACAAAGGCAAGGTAGAAGGAGCTGGGAAAGTGGAAATTAATAGTGGGAATAGGGGTGGTAGTAGCAAGAAGAAGGGGAGCAGTTTTGGAAGTGTACAAATAAAGCAAGAAAGTGTAAAGAAGGAGATAGTGCCATGTAAGACTTGTGGAAAGAACCACTCGGGGGAGTGTTTGAAGGGGAAGTTTGTTTGTTATAAGTACGGGCAGGAGGGCCATATCTCTCCCAACTGCCCAAATCCTAGGATGAACAGTGGATGTTTTCTGTGCGGATCGACATAGCACAGGGTGAAAGATTATCCGAAGAGGAGGATGGAGGCAGGTAGTGTGAACACTGGCACAGGAAGCGAGACTTTAGCAATCACCGGACCAACTTCGTCAAGCAAGCCAACAAAATAAATGCACGGGTTTTTAACATGACAGTCCAGGATACGGCAGCAGCTGGTACTGGAACTCTAGGTATTATTCGTATGACTTTTATTATACATGATTTTCCTATAAAAAGTAAATTATTTCTAAAGAAATTTTGAGGGAGGAATTTGAGTTCTTTTAGAAATCAAATTTCCGTTTAATCAGAAAGACAAGCTTTATGTGAATAGCTAAAGATCAGTTCGATCAAAGTTGATCGAGATCTACTTGCAACGATTGTGTATGCTATGTAACCGTGTAGGTATATGTTTTTAAAACGGTGATTCCAGGGACGGAATCTTTATAAAGGAGGGTGAATGTAACAACCCGATATTTTCTATATAAATAAGTCAGAAATTTTGAGTATAAATTTTTTTTTATTTTAAGGATGAGGATTTGTACAAGATATTATATATATGTATTCTTGTGGTAAATAAAAATATATTTATTACATAAATGTTTATAAATAATTTTATTTTAGAATTATTGATTATTAAAAAGTATATACTTATAATAATTAA
The DNA here is from genome assembly GCA_016801055.1 of Panax notoginseng. Taxonomy (NCBI): domain Eukaryota; kingdom Viridiplantae; phylum Streptophyta; class Magnoliopsida; order Apiales; family Araliaceae; genus Panax; species Panax notoginseng. The sequence continues at coordinate 149,310,506 of CM029015.1, read as the reverse complement.
TTTATGCTAGAAATGTTTTATTAATTATTTTCTATGAAAATATAATCATAAATTATTTAAATAATATATGGAGTAATTTTTTTGAATAATTATAATAATTATTTTATTATATGAATTTCAGTACAGATTATTAAGTTAAATATTTTACCTTAATTATTAAGGTTAAATATGAAGAATAAATCAGATATGGAACCTAAACCCTAATTTTGAATTATTGTCAAGGTATGAAAATAATAATATAATATTAATAATATTTTAATTTTTCAGTGCTATAAATATGTGTTGTATGTACGTGTTGAGGATGATTGGTCAATTATGGTGTTTAATTTCAAAATTCTAATATTAATTGGTTAAACCCTAATTTTACTAGGAAAAACCCTAATTTGAAAATCAACTGTGAGCTTAAGACTGTTATATGACGGTGTTATATGTTTTATGATGTGTATTATATAATGATTTGATTAATTAGGTAAACCCTAATTATAATCTGGAAACCCTAATTAATTTCTAGAAAACCCTAAGATATTTTAAAAACCCTAATTCCAAAATTTTAGAAACTAAAATTTATTTAATTTTATTTTTGAGCAAACCCTAAAATGGAAATACTACAAATGCTATGTACTAAACCTTAGGGTTAAACCCTAAGGGTTTGCAAGGATTACAAAAATGCCATTAAAAATCCATGTAAAAAGATTAAAATACCCCTAGTTGGATTTCTTTATTATGTAGCTTGACAAGTGTGTTAGTTAGTGAGCTAACCTAACAACTCCCTTGACTTACAAAACTCCAGCAACAAGCCACTTACATCAGCTATTCATGCATCTTGTATGTCTATAAATAGATTGAGAGAGAGAAGCTTGCATTTGTTAGCCAATTTTATGCACAACACCCAAGCCTTTTCTCTCAACCCAAACCCACGAAAATATAAGCTAGAGCAGTCACATAATTAAGCCCCACGAAATCCAACAACAAATCAGAAGCCAGAAATCAAAAAATTGTTCATAAGAGGTATAAAACCCTAGCATAATTTCTGTCCAAAAATCTGTCGTTAGATGTTATGATTCATTGTTAAAATATGTTGTTTATGGTATATAATGATGATCTGGGTTGCTAGATGTTAGATCCATAACATATAGAGGCTCGGATTTGACATTTTATAAAATTTGTAAAAAAAAATTTAGTATTCTGACAATGAATGTCAGTTTGTGTATATCTCTGTCAGTGTTTGATTTTTGTGTTTTAAGTGTTTGATGTTGTAGTTTGTTATTTTGTCTTTGATCTGGATCAAGAAGCAAGCTTATATCTGGTTTAGATTGAAAGATATTGTTAGTCAAAGGTCGTTGACCGACCGTGACTGGACAAAATCTGGGTAACCCAGATCTTGCCCAGAAATGGTTTGACAAGACCTTTGTTGCCTCTGATCTTGCAAGTTGTTGTTGATTTGTGTTTAGGTTTGTATTCAGGTTATAGTATAGTAGTTATACTACATCGTGACGCTTTTAGATAGCTTATATCACTAACATACAGGAATTGGAGGATGGTCAAACTAGGCAGAAAGTCCACGGATGAACTTTCTGGGTAACCCAGAAAGCTCATGAGCGTGGTTTCTGGCATTGTTTGACCGGACTAGATCTTGCTATTTTGTTATTGTTATTATGATTTTATGTAATATATCTCTAGACTTACATGTGTTCTGCAATCCGAAAGCTTTAGATCACTAATACCTCACATGTACAACAAGTTATGGAAGCCCAAAGTAGGCCAGTCTTACTGTTCTTCATTTCTGGGCAACCCAGAAAATGAAGAACAGCTCTGACAGCCACTTTAATGGCTCAGATCTCGTTAGTTATGCAAGTTATGATGATTTTTGTTGTTGGTTCGTGTAGTCTTGTATTTTTACTACATGATCTGACAAACAACAGACCTAGAAACACAACACACACTAAACTATTGATGGTCAAACAGAGCCCCTCGAAACTACCTTATGAAAGCCCAAGAACATGAAGAACACCTATAGCGACAGTTTTGTCACTATAGGTGGCCTTTAGCGACAGACAGTATATTATTTTCCGGAAATTAATTAATAAATAGGAAAAAATAGTTTTTAATTTTTAAAAATATAAAATAAATTATTAAAAATTATTTTAAATTCAGAAAATTAGTTTTTAATTATTTTAAATATATTTCATAAATATTTAATATTTTTGGAATATTAAAGGTATTTAATTTATTTAATTATATTATTAAATAAATTAGTTAAAAATGATTTTAATGCTTGAAAAATCATTTAAAATTATATTATGATATAATAAAATATTTTAAGTTATTTTTAATGACTTTTAATATTTTGTGATAAATTTTATTAATAAATTAATATTAATGATAGTTAAGTTATTTACTAAATGAATTAAATAAATTAATTAAAAATGATTTTATTATATTAAAAATCATTTTAAATAATAATAAGGTATTTAAAAATATTTTAAGTTATTAAATATAACTTTTAATATTTAAAAGTAAAATTCATTAATTAATTATTATTAATGATATTAAAGTTATTTAATAATTATAATAAATAATTTAGCTTAAAAATGATTTTAATATTATAATAATCATTTTTAGTGAAAATAAAGTGTTTAAAGATATTTTAAGTTATAAAATATAACTTTTATTATTTAAAGAATAATTTCATTAATAACTTAATATTAATAATTATTAATGATATTAAATTTATTTAATAAATAGTTTAAAAATGGTTTTATTAATTTAAAAATCATTTAAAAGGGATATAAATGAATTGAAAATATTTTAAGTTATAATTAAATGACTTTTAATATTTTGATAAATAATACATTAATACTTTAATATTAATGATAATTATTTAAAAATGATTTTAAATGTTTTAAAAATCATTTAAGGGTAATATTAATACTTTAAAAGTATTTTAAGTTATTATACATAACTTTAACATTTTGGGAATAATTTCATTAATAGTTTAATATTAATTAAATATTAATAATAATAGAATTGTTTAATATTTAAATCATTTAAAAATGATTCCGATGTTTGAAAATTCATGATAAATCATAATAAATGTTTTAAAATTATTATAAGTCATTTAAAAATAATATGACTGATACTAAGTTACAGGACAGAGTCTTAGACTCGATAATTACCCGATAAAATTGTCGGTACACCGACATATTTTAGAAATTGATATGGACTTAGATAATGTGATTAGATAAATGATTATTTGTGATTCAATGGTTATTAAACATATGTGCCAATGTGATTAGGGTATGTGCTGACTGAAATAAGTAGTGTTATGTGTTATATTATATTATTCTAATCGAACGAATGATCTGATTAATGATAGGTCGTGCTATAAACGATAAAACTAAATTGTGAACTGTAAGCAGCGCATCAGGCAAGTATCTTACCTTTGCATTTTCTTTATGCAATGGACATGAGTAAGAATATTTATGAAATTATATTATTAATGTACAGATTATTAACTTTATATTATATACGCTCATTGATTATCAACATGTTAGTATATCATAATTCAGATTTATATTCTGTTCGTTAATTTCTATAAATGGTTATACAAGTGTCCCCACTTGGATAATCATTATATTTAATCACATGTTGATACACCTTTGTCAATTACACGTATATATATATATATATATATGTTGAATTATAGATTATTGTTGAACAAGATAAAACCTTTGATTTGGAACCCAGACAAGTATGAACATCCCTACACGGGAAAACTTTTATGCGCCCAAGGCGGACAGAGTGAACGATACCCTCGTTCTTGCATGTAGTATTGATCAATGCAGGGTACAACGGGCTGATCACCCCCGTGCCCGTAAGTTATGACGGTTTACAGATGAAGTTCTGTTTCACCTATTTGAAAATTGAAAACAATGTTCATAGTATGTTACATTGACCCTATATATAGTCATTACGTAGTTTCAAAAATTTAAAAGAGTGTTGTTATGTTATTATTATTGGTACAGATTACTTCACAACTATTGAAATCGTTGTAGAAGGGTAGTATAAAGAAAATATTTAAATTCTTTCAGCTTATATATATAATTGTTATTACTTGTTGGGCACTCAAATGCTCATCCTTGCTTAATTTAAATATTTTCAGCTAAGTGTGAATGACCAGAGAGCTCTGCTAAGAACAATGAAAAGGTTGCTGAATGAGAGAAATGTTATGATATGTAATAGTTAACTTTATTAAGACAAGTATGATATATATTATCTATCATGGGTTGTAATGAATGTTTAAAGGTTATGTACTTGGGATTCAGACTTTGATAATTATGTAAACTAAGTTTGACTTTTATATTATTATTATTATTATTAGTATTATTCCGCTCATAGAAATGGTATCGTAAAGCACCGAGTTTGGGTTTCAAGTACCCGAATTTGGGGGCCTTACAGGTTGGTATTAGAGCTTAGGGTTAAAAACCTTAGGTGGGTTAGACCTTAGGCTATAACCTTAGAACAGAGGGAAACGTTGAAAATACAAATAACTCGTATAGAGTTTAAAATGAGATGAATTGAATAAATTCATCGTCAAACAAAATAAAAGATAACTTATGTAAAACTACTGTTTGATGTGTGTATATACTATATGCTAATCAGGATAATTTATGTGTGTAGATGTCTGGTGGAAAAGGCTTGTTATATACTTATAGCATGAAGAAGGATCAAACCCATACCCTTGAGCTGATATCAAAGCCAATAGCTGAAATAGAGGCTCACGATGAAAACAACTTAGACGATGTGATTATTATAGAAAACGTAATACAAGATCCGGAGATGGTGGAGCTGACAGATAGCGATTCAGACACTAAGGTTGAAGCTGATCAACCATCAACAGAGGTGCAAGATCCGAGGAACAAAATTTCTTCTCTGGAAAGGCTGTGGGAGATAGAAAAGCTATTGAATAGTCAGTTACGTCAGGCGTTAATGGAAACAATGGAAGAACAAGATAAGTTTAAAATCTAAATTGATCAGATGGGAGCCACAAGCAACACATCGTGTGCAGCTCCGAGCAAGAAGGGAAAAAGAAAGATAGAGGAGCATGACTTAGGAAAACATGATAAGAAGAAAGGGAAAAGAATTTGTTACCTTTGCGTTTATGAAGGACATACTACTCTGTATTGTCCTGACTATAAACCAGGAACATATTTTATCTATGGGTTAGAAGGTCATTAAGCGAAATGTTGTCCAAGAAAAAGGTGTAATAAATAGGTAGTATAGGTCATGTTGTGTAGGTGTGTAATGTAATATGTATGATTAGTATGTCTGTGTAATGTAATATTCTAAGAACTTTTGTGCAAGTAGTAGAAGCGAATCCCGACTTTTGTAGTCACAAAGGGATAGTTGATGTTTAAAGCATTATATGTTATGCTATGTAAAATATTCGTTAAATGAATATGGAGCTATGTTTGATAAATGAAACAAATTTAAAATATTAAACTTATATAATAAGGTTTAGAATGTAAGTTAAATTTATGATTTTATTTAATCAGATAATGCCGCCAAGACGTCAAACTCGCAATCAAAGGGTAGAAGAATCTGTCAACAACGTTGAGGGACAACAACAAGCCGACCCAATACAGCACTTTACCAACATGGTAGCACAAGCTATGCAGCAAGGAATACCAGTCGCTGGGAATCAGCCGGATAACCTCTTAGCGAACTTCAAAGACTTTAAGGCTGTAGGACCGCCAAAATTCAAAGGTACAACTGACCCTGTTGAAGCCCAAACTTGGGTCAAAGAGATTGAAAAGGCGTTTGGGGTAGCTAGGATAGATGAAGGGTAGAAGACTGCTTTTGCCACTTACATGATGAAGGGTGAGGCAAACTTTTGGTGGGAAGCAAATCAGGCAAGGGCAGGAGAAGGTGTAGTCACATGGGATAGATTTTAAACTTTGTTTTTCGAGAATTATTTTTCCCTAGTATGCAGGCTAGGATGGAGGTGAAATTTTTAGAATTGAAGCAGGAAAACATGACGGTGTCAGAATACGCCGCAAAATTCAATGAGTTAGCTAGGTTTGCCCCGCATCAAGTTGATACGGAGGCTAGAAAGGCAAGGAGGTTTGAGCTGGGATTAAAATCCTGGCTCTACAACAAGGTGGCGGTGTTGCAGATTCCTACATTTGTAGCACTCATGGAAAAGGCGATCATAGCTGAGGAGGGAAGTGAGGCCATGAGCCTATACAACAAGGAGAAAAAGAATAAAGGCAAGGTAGAAGGAGCTGGGAAAGTGGAAATTAATAGTGGGAATAGGGGTGGTAGTAGCAAGAGGAAGGGGAGCAGTTTTGGAAGTGTACAAATAAAGCAAGAAAGTGTAAAGAAGGAGATAGTGCCATGTAAGACTTGTGGAAAGAACCACTCGGGGGAGTGTTTGAAGGGGAAGTTTGTTTGTTATAAGTACGGGCAGGAGGGCCATATCTCTCCCAACTGCCCAAATCCTAGGATGAACAGTGGATGTTTTCTGTGCGGATCGACATAGCACAGGGTGAAAGATTATCCGAAGAGGAGGATGGAGGCAGGTAGTGTGAACACTGGCACAGGAAGCGAGACTTTAGCAATCACCGGACCAACTTCGTCAAGCAAGCCAACAAAATAAATGCACGGGTTTTTAACATGACAGTCCAGGATACGGCAGCAGCTGGTACTGGAACTCTAGGTATTATTCGTATGACTTTTATTATACATGATTTTCCTATAAAAAGTAAATTATTTCTAAAGAAATTTTGAGGGAGGAATTTGAGTTCTTTTAGAAATCAAATTTCCGTTTAATCAGAAAGACAAGCTTTATGTGAATAGCTAAAGATCAGTTCGATCAAAGTTGATCGAGATCTACTTGCAACGATTGTGTATGCTATGTAACCGTGTAGGTATAGGTTTTTAAAACGGTGATTCCGGGGACGGAATCTTTATAAGGGAGGGTAAATGTAACAACCCGATATTTTCTATATAAATAAGTAAGAAATTTTAAGTATAAATTTTTTTTTATTTTAAGGATGAGGATTTGTACAAGATATTATATATATATATATATATTTTTGTGGTAAATAAAAATATATTTATTACATAAATGTTTACAAATTATTTTATTTTAGAATTATTGATTATTAAAAAGTATATACTTATAATAATTAATTTATGGAAGAAATGTTTTATTAATTATTTTCTATGAAAATATAATCATATATTATTTAAATAATATATGGAGTAATTTTTTTGAATAATTATAATAATTATTTTATTATATGAATTTCAGTACAGATTATTAAGTTAAATATTTTACCTTAATTATTAAGGTTAAATATGAAGAATAAATCAGATATGGAATCTAAACCCTAATTTTGGATTATTGTCAAGGTATGAGAATAATAATATAATATTAATTATATTTTAATTTTTCAGTACTATAAATATGTGCTGTATGTACGTGTTGAGGATGATTGGTCAATTATGGTGTTTAATTTCAAAACCCTAATATTAATTGGTTAAACCCTAATTTTATTAGGGAAAACCCTAATTTGAAAATCAACTGTGAGTTTAAGACTGTTATATGACGGTGTTATATGTTTTATGATGTGTATTATATAATGATTTGATTAATTAGGTAAACCCTAATTATAATCTGGAAACCCTAATTAATTTCTAAAAAACCCTAAGATATTTTAAAAACCCTAATTCCAAAATTTTAGAAACAAAAATTTATTTAATTTTATTTTTGAGCAAACCCTAAAATGAAAATACTACAAATGCTATGTACTAAACCTTAGGGTTAAACCCTAAGGGTTAAACCCTAAGGATTTGCAAGGATTACAAAAATGCCATTAAAAATTCATGTGAAAAGATTAAATTACCCCTAGTTGAATTTCTTTATTATGTAGCTTGACAAGTGTGTTAGTTGGTGAGCTAACCTAACAACTCCCTTGAATTACAAAACTCCAGCAACAAGCCACTTACATCAGCCATTCATGCATCTTGTATGTCTATAAATAGATTGAGAAAGAGAAGCTTGCATTTGTTAGCCAATTTTATGCACAACACCCAAGCCTTTTCTCTCAACCCAAACCCACGAAAATATAAGCTAGAGCAGTCACATAATTAAGCCCCACGAAATCCAACAACAAATCAGAAGCCAGAAATCAAAAAATTGTTCATAAGAGGTATAAAACCCTAGCATAATTTCTGTCCAAAAATCTGTCGTTAGATGTTATGATTCATTGTTAAAATATGTTGTTTATGGTATATAATGATGATCTGGGTTGCTAGATGTTAGATCCATAACATCTAGAGGCTCGGATTTGACATTTTATAAAATCTGAAAATTTTGTTTTAGTAGTTTGACAACGAATGTCAGTTTGTGTAGATCTCTGTCAGTGTTTGATTTTTGTGTTTTAAGTGTTTGATGTTGTAGTCTGTTATTTTGTCTTTGATCTGGATCAAGAAGCAAGCTTATATCTTGTCTAGATTGAAAGATATTGTTAGTCAAAGGTCGTTGACCGACCATGACTGGACAAAATTTAGGTAACCCATATCTTGCCCAGAAATGGTCTGACAAGACCTTTGTTGCCTCTGATCTTGCAAGTTGTTGTTGATTTGTGTTTAGGTTTGTATTCAGGTTATAGTATAGTAGTTATACTACATCGTGATGCTTTTAGATAGCTTATATCACTAACATACAGGAATTAGAGGATGGTCAAACTAGGCAGAAAGTCCACGGATGAACTTTGTGGGTAACCCAGAAAGTTCATGAGCGTGGTTTCTGACATTGTTTGACTGGACTAGATCTTGCTATTTTGTTATTGTTATTATGATTTTATGTAATGTATCTCTAGACTTACATGTGTTCTATAATCTGAAAGCTTTAGATCACTAATACCTCACATGTACAACAAGTTATGGAAGCCCAAAGTAGGCAAGTCGTATTGTTCTTCATTTATGGGCAACCCAGAAAATGAAGAACAGCTTTGACAGCCACTTTAAGGGCATAGTCCCATCTTCATGACTTCGTACAACCTCTAATCCCATGACATTGCGTAACTCTCGACAACGGCGGTCCGAAATAGGTCCTATATACCTCAGTCGGATGCCCGGATTGCAATTCTGAAAGTTCGAGCGGACATCACGTTGCCTACTTTGAGACGACGGGACCCGCGAAGCCCGGGGCACCCCGAGTAGCCTCAGGTACACCTGCGGCTCCACCCTCTATAAATAGAGGGCTTGGGATGACCATTTTGTAAGGATAAAAGGCGAGAAAGCCCTGCCCAATTTGCTCTATACTCACCCCAAACTGAGTGCTTTCTCATTTTAAACACTTCTGAGCTCACATATAGCTACTTCTGTACCGGCAGAAGCCAGTGTTTATCTACTTTAAAGTTATTGAAGTCTTCTTTGGCAGCCCACTGTAAGCCTTCTTGTACATTTTTAAGCCTTTCTCTTCATATTTACACACACCCTTCTTTACGTTGAGAGTCGTGTTGCGTGTGTTTTCCCGGACTTCGGTTCGTGGTTTTATTTCAGTTTGTATATACATATATATTTATATATTTATATATATATATATATATATATATATTTATATATATATATATATTTATATATATGGACTAACATTATCGAGTTATGCCTCGATTGAGCCTAGACTTCGGTTTGGAGCGTTTACTTACTTTTATATATATATATATATATATATATATATATATATATATATATATATATATATATATACATTTATGTATATGAACTGCTTGTCGAACTTTTATATATATACATTTATATATATATACATTTATATATATACATTTATGTATATATAAAAGTAAGTAAACGCTCCAAACCGAAGTGTATATATATATATATATACAGAGTTCGACAAGCAGTTCATATACATAAATGTATATATATATATATATATATATATATATATATATATATATATATATATATATTAACTGTTGTCGAACTTTGTTCGATGAGCCTGGATTTTATATCCGGAGTGTTTATTTGCTTTCGTATATATATATATATTTCTATATATGAACTGTGTGTCGAACTTTGTTCGATGAGCCTGGATTTTATATCCGGTGCGTTTACTGCTTTAATATATATATATATATATATATATATATATATATATATATATATATATATATTAACTGTTGTTGGACTTTGTCCGATGAGCCTGAATTTTATATCTGGTGCGTTTATCGCTTATATATATATATATATATATATATATATATATATATATATATTTATATTTCGTCCCACCTGGAGTTTACTTCGTGGTGGTTGACCGTTTTTACTGCTTCCTGTACATTTCGTCCCGCCTGGAGTTTTTTCTGTGGTGGTAGATAGCTTTTACAGCTTTATTTATATTTCTGATCCCCCATGGAGGTGCTTCGTGGTTGGTGATCATGTTTGTATATATATATTTACAGCTTTTATATATATACCTGCTTACTGCGTTTATATCAATTACGGCATCATGTAAGCCTAGAAATCATGTGATCATAGATTCAGTCTACAAAATCTAGATTCGGTTCCCGTGATGGACCTTTTCAGCTGTAAGCAGCTTGTAAATTTATCTGTGATGTTTGGATTTCCTCAGATGGTTCTCATACCCACGAGGAATTTAGCACATTTTGTACATTATTTTCATACAGATGCCTCGCATCTGTAAAATAAAATCAATCAAGCCGAATACGGAATAAAATGGAAGTATCAAAGGCCTTAATTACTATTGAGCACAAGAGTTTAAAAAATCTCTTTTCTAAAACATCACTGCTATATCTTGTTTAAAACAGAATTTTTTACATAAATTCAAACCCTTTGTATATAGGATCAAACGAGGCATAACACTACTTCCAAATAACAGCACATTGACCCACACACACACACACACATTCATATAACAGTTTCTTGAAAAGTGGCGGTCATCATGGCAATACGGATATCGGGGGGTGCCTAACACCTTTCCTTCGCATAAGCAAGTCCCCGGACCCTAAATGAATCTCAGTTTCACAGACCCGTTTAGTAGTGTCACATCATTGGGTCAATGTGCAAACCTTTTCTCAGTTGTGTTGGTACAACCATTTAAAAAACCAGCTGGCGACTCTTATAGTCAAATCGTCGACATTACACATGACGGACCTTTTTCACTTGTTTTTTCAAATAAATCTCACCTAAAATGAGAACACAAAAGAACAGGTAACGAAAAGGGACAAATAAAAATCCCGACGTCGACATTTATTTTGTAAAAAGAAAAAGAATTGATATAATAATTAGCGCTTGTGGAAAAAAGGAAAAAAAGAAGAAGTCAACTAGATCTTTCCATACTAACGACCTTATATATCACAGAATAAAACGACAAATAATTAGTGTGTTATTATTATAAGATAATATATTTGTATTTCATGCATAAATTATTGTACAAATTATAAAACGTATAACCATATATATATATATATATATATATATATATATATATATATATATATATATATGTATCATATGTTATGTATGCATGAAGTAACTTTTATGTATACATTGAAAATCAATGAACTTTTATTTTTGTAGTAACATTGTAAATAGCCACGGTCCTATTTTATTTTCATTATTTTTATTATTATTATTATTGTTATTTTTATTGTTATTAGTACTATTATTATTATTGTTGTTGTTGTTGTTGTTGTTGTTGTTGTTGTTGTTGTGTTGTTGTTGTTGTTGTTGTTGTTGTTGTTGTTGTTGTTGTTGTTATTGTTATTATTATTATTATTATTATTATTATTATTATATATCTTCTTGAGATTATACAATGAAATGTTTCACTCCGTCCGTCTCAAAATAAATGCCCAGATTTTTTTTTTTTAAAGTTTTAATTTTTAAAATTAAAATTGAGCACATAATAGATATATTTTCTAATTTACAAAAATTAAAGTTTGTAGTTAATTGGAGGGTTAAATGCAAAGTCGACCACTGAACTTTGGTGGTTTTTGGGTATTGAGCCCATTTCTTTCGGTCAACGCAAACTAAGCCCATTTCTATTCAAAAATTTGGACTTTGAGCTCCCAAGCGCCACATGTGCGATGACCTGATGATGTGTCACACGTGGCGCCTACGTGACACACGTGGCAGATCTGACGTGGGCATTTTATATTGTAATTTTACACGTGGCAGATCTGACGTGGCTGCTTTCGAATTCTTTCCAAAATTTTGTCTCTCCACTAGTTCAAACTCATAGCCTCAAGTTTGAAACCTTGGTCATATGACCACTAGAGCACCAAAGGTCAGCTATTAACACTTTACATAATATATAATATTTGTTTAAAAAATTATTAATAATATATATTTATTCACCTAATTTGACAACAGATGAATATTTTTAGTACTATTATTATAATAATAATTATTATAATAATACTAATAATAAAAATAAAAATAAAAATAATTATAATTATAATAATTGACTAAAAATAATAATAATTATTATTATAATAATAATAATAATAATAATAATAATAATAGTAATAGTAATTGTAATTGTAATTGTAATTGTAATAATAATAATTATAATAATAGTAATAATTATAATAATAATAATAATTATTATTATTATTATTATAATAGTAATAATAATTATAATAATTATAATATTATTATAAATATAATAGTAATAATAATAATAGTAATAATTATATTAATAATTATGATAATAGTAATAATAATAGTAATAATAATAACAACAATAATAAAAAAAATAACAATAATAATAATAACAATAATAATAATAATAATAATAATAATAATAATAATAATAATAATAATAATAATAATAATAATAATAATAAATACAACAATCATAATAGTAATAATAATTATAATAATAATAACAAATATTCATATAAATATTTATAAATTTATCTCTAAATATTCATATAAATATTTATAAAAAAATATTTATATCTAAATTTTATAAAATTTAGATGAAATATTTATAAATAAATATTTGTTTATAAATTTTAAAGATAAATATTTGTTTATAAATTTTAAAGATAAATCCATTTCAATCCGTGTCATCCAATGTTGTGATCAACGGTATAAATTATGGTTGTTGAAATAGTACCCGAGACAACCGATTTCCAAGAATGGGGGCCGATATATATATATAGCCGTGTATATTCTATTTGTGCGCAGTCTTTCAAAACTGCGTCGTTTTGACATATTTATTTTTGATTTATGATTTAGGAGCAGAGAAGATGTTTTTTTAATAAATAAAAAAATCTGTCAAAACGACATAGTTTTGGCAGACTATACATAAATAAATTATACACAGCTGTGTATGACCATATTGCTCTATATATTAACTTACCAAACTATAATTATTAACTTGTTATATTTTTTTTACTTAAAAAACTTAATTGGGATGTCAAGAGGCGGGAGCAATAGACAATATAATTTTTAAAAAAAGAATTAAATATTTAATGTAAACTTTTGAATTATATATAGATATGTATATATATACATATATATTAATAACTTATATTCAATAATTAATAAGTCACACACACACACACACACACACACACACACATATATATATAGGTATTAGCTTGTTATAAATTTTGTACTTTCAAAATTTACTTGCGATAACAGGAGGTAATAACAATGGATAATATAATTTTATTATTAAAATGTATTAGGTTCGAATTAATTTAGAATTAATGAACTATACTTTAAAATTCATTAGTTTTTTTCTTATTCTATTTATAATTGTAATTAGAGCATTCATTTTAAAATTAAAATTTAAAATTTCAAAAATGTTGAAAAGTTATTTGAATTGTAATTTAGATTATTGATTATTGTATTTATTAAAAATAAATAAATTAACATTCATTCATTAATATTATACTTTAAAACTCATTATTTTTTTTCTTATTCTAACTATAGTTGTAATTAAAATATTCATTTTAAAATTTAATATTTCAAAAATAATAAAAACTTACTCAAATTATAATTTAAAACATTAATCATTATATTTATTAAAAATAATAAAATTAACATTCATTTATTAATAAACTTTACTTTGAAATTCATTATTTTTTTGTTCTTCTTCTTAATGTTTGCTGAAGAGACGGAAGAGGAGGATCGCGGTGAAGAAGGCGGCGTTAGGGTTTAGGGTTTTTGAATTTGTGTTTTGTTTGATTTCTTTCTCAGTGATGGCTGCTGACCGGAGAAAGGGCTGGGTTCTTGATTCCTTCGACCGGTACATTGAATTCAGGTTAATTAATCTTCTCTTTTCCACTCTTTATATTTATTTGTAGGTGACTTTGAGTGTTAGGATAAATTGGGCAGGTACTGTTTGACAGTGAACGTGATCGGATTTGTGTACTCAGCTTTACAGGGATTAAATCTTGCTTACCAGTTATCCTCTGGTAAACTTGTTTTCGGCTCTCATCTCTGCTATTTATTTGATTTCGCCTTTGATCAGGTGCATTCTCTGCTTTACTCTTCTTTCCATTATTGTGCCTAATCTACTTGACTGTGATTTTGTGCCGGTTAATTTACTTTTTTTAGTTTTGTACTCCATGTTGAGGAGTGTATCTTTGTATCTTAAAGTGAAAAGTGAAAAGAGTTACATTTATAATGAAAATCACTTCAATTGTGGTATATAGATACATATGCTATATGAATTTAGTCTCTGTTTTGAAGAAATATAGATGATTTTCTTGCTAGTTCTCAAACACTAACAGCAGGCCACTTGCTAGCTAGGCACATGATTTGTATTATACTCCCTCCGTTCCACAAAAAGACTTCCATTTGCAAATGTTAAGGATGTACATTTGTTTCATGTTTACCCCTAAAATAAAAAAATTGTTAGCCAAGTAGTAGTGGCGTGATAATGAAATCATGATGACAGACTTGAGATCGTCTTGTTATTTTATACTACTATTAATAAAATGGAACTCTTTTTGTGGAATTTTTCTTTTGTGCAAACTGGAATCTTTTTGTGGAATGGAGGGAGTACTTATATTACTGTATCCTTTTGCTGCTCAAACCAGTTCTTGTAATCAAATCTGGTCACTTCGAATAAAATCAAATCACTTCCTCTGGTTTTGGTGACATAAAATCAAATATAGCTTGGATTGTGATCCACTTCTAAAATAGATATTGCAACAAACTCTAATGATTTTAAAACCTACTACTGGTGCTGCTAGTTCTTTGGGATTGAATTACCACAATAACCTTCAAGCACCACATTCATGCCCATAATAATAATGTAACTCCTTTTACCAGAGAAGGCCTCACGGCGTATATGTCACAGATGTAAGTTGGGAAAAAACCCTGCTAACGGTTAATAATATTTCTGTTAATAATTTTTTGGGTAATTTTATATATTTGAGCATAAGACTAATTAGCCCTCTTATCAGCCTTACATTTGTTAGATTAAACTTGTAGACTTATTATTTTGTCTTTCCATCCTATCTGTGATTTTTTTTCCTGTGAAATGAATTTAATAAGAAGGTATTTGATAGCTATATGAAATGTTGTTAAAATGTTTTAATAGTTTTTGGGTTTTATTTAGAATATGCAATATGGAAATGGTAAATACTATAGAATCTGATGTCATGCATTTAGCCTTTTTTTGGTATTTGATAGCTATATAAAATGTTGTTAAAATATTTTAATAGTTTTTGGGTTTTATTTAGAATATGCAACATGGCAATGGTAAATACTATAGAATCTGACTTCATGCATTTAGACTTGTTTGATGGCTTTAATTTAGAAGCTGGGATAAATTTGAATTTGTGAGGACAGGAAATTTAAAATTAGAATGAAAAATATTACTTTTCTTCTTGTTTTCTTTTAACGCCACAGGGGTAGTAATTGAAGACATTGTTAGGTACTTTAGGGTGGCATTTCTCAGTTTCTACTGTATGGAGTTTGTTTTTTCTGTAAATATCAGCAAGATGAAGAGTGTTTGTACTCACTCTAAGTTACTTTCTCTTAGCAATTAGTCGGTGACATATACGCCTTGAGGCCTTTCAAATAACTGAAAACCAAATAATACCAGAGAAGATCATTATGCCAGTAAGAGCTCCTTTAATTTGCAGCCTGTTTTCTTTTTCTGTTTTTATTTTTGTTTCTATGCTTTAATTTTTCCTTTTCATTTACTTGAAAGTATGCTAAGTATCTGATCCAAGATCTCTTTGGCCTGCAAATGCTTTTCCTGTCTATTTCAATTGATTAATATTATATTTTGGTTATTAATGGTATGTGTGAATATGGGCTAGAATTAATAATGGTGGCACCATAATTGAAAATTTTAAGCCAATTTTCTCCATTTCCAGAACTTGATCTATGCTCCCAAACACATTGTAACCTTATTGTCAAATATAGTTGCAAAGATGGTGTACAAGCTGTAAATTACTGAATTTGTCGGGCATATTTGTTTATTTCATTTAGTCCACAAGTAAAATTCTGTACTCGGCATTCAGGATGTTTGAAATTGAATATATCTTGTTTCTATATTTGTTGCGGAAAATTCTGAAGGTACTGCATGCTATCAACTAAATGCTGTTCCACTTCAGTTTGAATGACGGATAAGAAGAGAAAGCCATTGGACAACCAAATCTCTAGAATCAATCACTCCAGATAGAATTGATATGGGCAGCTATGAAGATTGTGTAGTGTAAAATTTTGATTTGCTTTGGGTCATGGTTTTTTTTTAGAATATGCATGAACATATATAAATATAGCAAAGCCAAGTCTTACATAGAGGATTACACCTAGAAATAAAACCATATACTGGAACTTAAAGTACATAAACAAAATCAATTATTACAAAGAAAATTAATAGCCCTCCTGGCCAAAAGATGACCTGTTGCACCTATTTCTGCCGAGCTTTATTACTCATCAGACATTTATTTATATGTGAAGCTCAACCACTTGGTCTAGATGCCTTAGATAATGGAACACGAAATCAAGCCGCTCATAAATATTTCTAATGCCTCCCTCCATGGGATAAAATTCTGAAAGCATGTTGATTCAAATTAACATGGTACTAAATAGTACTACTGCATTAGTAGAATCATGCATTTCCTAATACTCATAATATAATTTCTTGAATTGAAGAAATAAAAATTTAGTACTCACATCAGTATTTGTACGTGCAGGAACAATAGCATTTAGTACTCATATCAGTATTTCTTTTTGTCTTTCTGCTTCTAGAATGGGTTCTTTATTGAATTATACTATTGTAAGATTTTCTTGGACATGTAAAACTGTCAATTACACATTAATTGTTGGTCTTGATTATCTGAATTTAGGGTAACTATGTTTCTAAATCTTGGTTTTATGTTGTTGATAATAGTTTATTTTTAGATGTACATTATATTTACTTTTATATTCTGATTGAGTTTGGGCATCATGACCTCATTTTAGTCTATGCGAGGTTAGATCGGTGAAGAAATAGCAATCCAATGGAGTTAGTTATCTATTCTTAGTTATAAGCAAGGAAGAACAATAACCTTTATATGATTAACTTGAAGGTCTTTGTGGCTTCTAGATTGAAAGTTCCAGGAGCATGGCAGATGCCTCAGGTGATGTGTTATGTATGCATTTCTTTTGGATTTGAGCATATAATTTCCATATGGTACACCTAAATATTACTGAGGCTTGGTGCCTTCTTGATTCTTAGTTGCTGAGAGGGTTGACACCTAGACATGCAGTTCTTCATGACCTCGCTTGGGTAATTCTTGAAAGATGCATTTCGATTATAGCATCTCATAGAATGTCATATTTTTATAAATTTTTTCAAGTAATTGTATCCTCTCATTTTTGAGCTTTTATTTTAGGGAGGAATTGAAGACGGTGAGGAGCCAACATATGATGCAATTATGGAATTGCGAGAAGAAACTAGAATATTGCCTGCTAAAATTTTTGCTGAGGTTCGTTTCTCATGCTCTGCTTTTTCCTTTCTCATGACACGGAAGTGATTACCATGTCGAAGCTATATAAATTTAGGTGGTTTTATGCTATATAAATATACTTGGTCAAAACTGGTCTCTCATTGCAGCGAATTTAACATGGTAAACTGGAGTAGACAAGTCTTCAACTAATTATTTTGGTAGTATACTTTTATCTGCTGAACAAATAAATAGATGAAGTTATGCTATCCGCCAATGTGGTAGTGACATATTTTTCTGGAATTTGAATTTATTTTTGAAAAAATTGATACCACTAACACGTTACACTTTTAAACGAATCAAAAAGTTGTATCGTTTGTCTATAGCTCCATCATTCCCACTACCTTGTTTATCTCTCCTCCATAAAAAGAGCTACCCAGTTCAACTTGGCTGCACATTACTAGTATTATTTTAAAATAGATGAACGTATTTATATTTAAATTGACCTAGAACTTCACCTGAAATTGTCCTATCCTATTGACCAGTTGACCTTTAATACTGTTTTGAATTTTATTCTTAGGAGTATTTACTAAGCATCAAATTTTGTAGTTCTCTAATTTGTTAGGTTGCATTTGAAGTTGCATCATGTTAAATAATAATCAAGTGCTTGTTTATTTTGGATAGTTTCAAGTTTAACTTATGCAGAAAGTTTCACATTGTTTATTACAGTAAGTTATGGGCTATGACTCGTCAATTTTTAACACATGAACACGTTGGTCACCAAATGGAAGCATATCTTACCCGGTGGATCAAGCTGCAGCCTCGGCCATCAAATGGAAGAGTTTCTCTGCCGGTGATATGGATGACTATACTTAATTACACTTTGCTTAATCATATTGTCTACCTAATGTTAGAAAAAAAATAGCATGATTATGATTTGTTGTTGGACTGCACGCACATAAATTAACTTCATGGTGAATAAATGTATACTGGTTTTCAAGCCTTCACCACCAAATTAAGGCCAATTCACTTCCATTTCTGATCAGGTCGGAAAGGAATTGGCAAATGAAATCAATCAGGCTTTGGAGATATATGGTGTTGATTTGCGCGCTTTAGCACTGGTAATTAATCTCTAATTAGTTTAATCCAAATTGTTTTTTGAACTTATTGAAACAAGTTCATCAAACTAAATAACTATTGAAAAAAGATCATACAGCTGTGCGCTCGTGCAGGTTGATGATACCATTGCAGATTTGGTTGGAGGTAGATACTACAACAATGAGAGCATAACAACAATTACTCTAGGTATGACCACCAATGCTGCTTACATAGAACCACCTCAAGAAGTTCCCAAATGGCATGGTCCATCCCCTGAATCTGGAGAAATGGTCAGTAATTTGATAGTAGTACTAATTCCTAGTTATCTCATACAAGAAATAAGATCTAATTACTAATGATTAACGACTGTTTTAACTTTCAGGTTATTAGCATAGAATGGGGAAATTTCAAATCTCAGCTGTAATAACCCAATATTTTCAATATAATTAAATAATAAATTTTGCAGTTAATTTTTTTATATATATTTATAAAGAGGAGATTATGTGCAAAGTAAAGTGTATGTATATATGTGATAAATAAAAATTATTTATTACCATTGATCATTAAAGAGTATATTCTTATAATAAATTTTTGTAATAAAAACAGTTATTATTTATTTTCCGTGAGTGTATGATTTTTAGGATAAGTAATGAATACACTCTTAGTCTTGTAATATCACTTTTGTGGACATCAATTCATGTCGTATAAAACGAGTTTAACAATGAAAATTGGCACTGGTTTAAGCTAAACCAGTCTTGGCACTGTCAGGGCATGGCGCAGCTGTGCCGTCTCAGCAGTACAAACTGGCGCAGCTGCGCCAGTGGACAGTTGGAGAAAATTAATCTTTCTATAGAAATAAAATGGAACATTAATATTGTATGTGTAACATTAAGGGTATGTTAAGATGATATTAATCAACGAAGGAACTATTGAGTGAGCAATTAATTTATATTAATTGTTAATTGTTATTGTAAAATATTGATTAATTGTTTAATGATATGTGATTAATATTGTTAGCAGTATGTCTATAAATATAATAAGAATTATTTAGATAATTAATGGTTATTGAGATCTATAATTATATTAATCATTGAGGAACAAATTAATTAATATTTGTGTTAATTAATCAAGAAAGTGATTAATTTATTTAGCATGAAACAAGTAAGCTATTAATATAATAAAATTATATTGACTGTTATGTGCATGTGGGCAATAATTAAAAGCATAAAATACAACTATATTATATAGTGTAGTGTAACATTTATGTGACTATATATAGTAACCATATATTAAGGTTTATTAAAACTATATGGTATGAATACATCATGAAGGCGTATGTGACAATATGTATGTAGGTATATATTAAAATAATATACCATGAACATATTGTAAGTTATTATTTTAATATAGTATACCGGTGTAATAAAATATGCATGTACTATATGTATGTTACATTTTCATATTACATCTACTACCTTGAATTATTAAATATGTAAATCATATTGTGACATCTAGTTATAACTAATGTAGGGTTGTTATGTGTATACAATACTACGTAAGAATAAGGTTTGTGTATAAGTGTATAGTTTAGTATTACAAGGTTGCTGAGTATTTAGGTTGTCCCAAATTTAGTGTCCAAATTGCTCCTTATTTCATATTCACGTGTTTGGCAAAAAGGCTAAGGCCTATTCCTTCTTCTTCTTCCAAGCTCAAGCTAGCAATCTAGATGTCAATGATGAACAAGGGAGTGGGAATAATGATGTAAATCAACTACCAATTACCAATTCCTTCTTAACTTTCATGTAATCCTTGTATCCATGAGTTTAATTTGGTGTATATATGCATTGTCCGTGTTCTTGTTTCTCTATAAATACAACCCATTTCCTTCTAATATCTATTGCTGAGAATTCCATTGAGTGTGAGATTGAGAGCATTCAAGCATTCTATGACATTGGGAGTTCATTACGAGCAAGCTAATTCATAATTGCAGAGGTATTAATTCTTCCATTTCAGTTTATGTCAAATGAATTCTTGAGTTCTTGAAATTCAATTATGTGGAATTAGTTGATGGTGAGGTTGTGTAATGTTTAATTAGTTGTTATAAAACCATATATGCATGTTGTAATTGATACATGACTGGTTAGAATCGAAATTGTGAATAATTTTTATGTTTGGGCTAAAGTTTTGCCGAAGCAGACTATTCATGGCTCGAACCAGGCAAGGCGCAGCACAGCTGCGCCAGTCTCTGTTTTTAGTTGGAGTTTCTGTTTTAAAATCTGATCAATGTTAGTCAACTAATATGGCTTAAACTAACATGCATGCATGTGTAACATGTATATATTAGTATATTACCCTAATGTGAGCATGTTTTACTAGGATAGCATACATGATAATCAAAAACATATAGTTAGATGAAAATTAGGACTTTAGAAACAAACTTGATATGTACGTATGCCATGTTTATATTTTGACTTTACAAGCATGATGGTATGATTTAGAAAGACATGAATAACCCGTTAACTTGTATTAATATGATTCATAGTTCTTTGCTCATAACCACTTTACTTAGGATTTGTATTAAACTTAGTATAGTGAGCTAATATGCATGACTACTATATACTCTATATTCTGACCGGGTGAGCATGATAACATGACTTGACTACATATGATTAGAGCTTTAAAGTTGTTTAGTATGTGTTAAATTGCATTGTTCAAGTTTATAATAGTTTCAAAAGCAAATTTGAACATATTTTCAAAATATAGTTGCATCACATGAATATCTAGATTCTAAAGGGTTAAGATGTTATATTATGTCTATAATATCCCTATACATGATCCATATGTATTGAACATGTAGAACCTACTAGTAAGGTTACGAATGAAAATACAAACTTTGAACGAGAATGTTAACATACTACTTTGAAAGTTAGAATCTGACTTTTATGAGCATGTTTGATGGTACTTTTAAACTTGCTAAATGTATCATACATATATATCTTCTAAGTTAAGAATGTGAAATCAAGTTAGAACTAAGTAAAGTATGTTTTCAAAATAATAACTAGAATAGTTACACATATGTGTGATGAATACTCACAAGCATGCCTAATATGAGTTATATGACTATCTTGTATGTTTAGAAGGAAAGCATGTTAGACTTTGTGGTTTCATGAACTTGAATGACCTTAACTTGTTGAAATGTTTAAACTTAGAATTATTTTTAAAAAGGGAACCTAGATTAACTTGGGAAGCATGAAAAGGCCTTTAACATGTCAAAATATATTATGTATGATTGTGTGTTCAAGCCGGACAGAGACCACAAGGCAGCAGCTAAGTTTTGGCTGGGCCAGAGGACGGCGCAGCTGCGCCGGTCCTAGGCTTAGCCATGGCGTAGCTGCGCCAGTCTGAAATCAGGACTTGGTCAGTTTTGAAATCTGAAATTTGGCAGTTAACTTTTATGATGTTTTTACTAATAGAAATGGTTTAAAAATCTACTAATGTATATGTATATATGAGGACTAAGTAATAAGATAGTGTTCTCTTAGATAATGAAAGTTCATGGGTGAAAATACCTTAAACTTGGGCAATCTTAATTTTCTTATGAAGTAACTAGATACTTGATTTCACGATAAACAAGTAATTAATATAACAATTAACAATTAATATAATTTAATGGTTTAATAATTCCGTTGCCGGACATAACATACTTTCATTGCAATATACTCTTATCATATGGTTTTATCCATGCTACCCATATAACATTAATGTCCCCAATTCAGTGTTACAGTAGAAAGTAACCAACTCCAACTGACTGTTGGCGCAGCTGCGCCAGTTTGTACTGCTGGGACGGCGTAGTTGTGCCGTGTCTTGACAGTGCCAAGACTGGTGCAGCTTCTACCCTTGCCAGTTTTCAACGCTAATTCATTTTATACGACATGAAATGATGTCCACAAAGGTGTTACTACAAGTCCACGAGCGTCTTAATCACTTATACGAAAACACATGATCGACACAATAAATCTTCTTAATTCCCGTTTTAATTCACTTAATGAATTTTCTCGTTTCGCATTATGCCACACAAGGCATTTCACACTTCCCATTACCACTTCACATTTCTTAATATGCATTAATATAATACGAATCAATTGAATTAACCAACTCACAAAATAATAACACCTTTATTCGTAAAATTTTTATTTCCATATTCATTTTATAATACGTGGAAATTCTCGGGTATTACAGTATAGAGAAATTCTTCCACTTTTTCCATGGGAATCTTCCCCTTTGTCTTGATGGAAGGTTTCATCTCCCGTTGGGGAAGATACAGTGGGTCATCCTTCGACACTGCAATAGTTATGTGAGATATAGATCCTTCAGCCCCTCCATAATTCTATGGAACTTTCTGTAGGTTGACAACAGGATATTGTGGTCTAAATAGTAAGATAATTGACTCTGGCATAACCACTTTCAAAGGAATCCCAATACCCTTGAGCTGAACGGGTTGAAATGTATGTGAGGGGGTAGCTGCATCTGTCTCAGAAAATATGACTGCTACTACCTCCTTCCACTTTGTAGAAAATGCGTCCCCACTCTCTAATACCCATGGGAATCTTCCTCTTTGTCTTGATGGAAGGTTTCATCACCCGTTGGGGAAGATACAATGGGTTATCCTTCGACACTGCAATAGTTATGTGAGATGTGAATCCTTCAGCCCCTCCATAATTCTATGATTTTTGTAGGCTGACAACAGGATATTGTGGTCTGAATGGTAAAATAATTGGCTCTGGCGCAACCACTTTCAAAAGAATCCCAATACCCTTGAGCTGAACGGGTTGAATTGTATGTGAGGGAGTAGCTGCATCTGTCTCAAAAGATATGACTGCTACGACTTCCTTCCACTTTGTAGGAAATGCGTCCCCACTCCCTAGTACTACAACATCATCGTCTGTCATCTGTAGGATACCGCTGTCAATTAAATTCTAAATAAGGCGGTGGAGTGTCCAACATTCTTCTGTGTTGTGACCGCGAGATTGGGAGTGATATTGGCACACTCCATTGAAATCAAACCGTCTTGACCGTGGGCTGATTGGAGGTAGCAGAGCTATAATTCTTCCTTTATTTATCAGTATCTGTAGTATTTCTTCCATCGGTTGGCCTAGGTATGTAAATTCCCTTTTGTTGGTAAAATCCCGACGGGCTTTGGCATTTGCTCTTTTTACAATTTTATCCTCCAGTGTTTCATTTTCTGGAGTACGCAGTGGAGTATTTGTAACAAGAGGAAGGAGACTGGCATGTTCTTGACTAAATAATTGGCGTGTGACTTGGAGCTGATGGACCACAGTTCTGCCAATTGGTTAACTTGCTCACAAAGAGTCTTCATTTTTCGTTCCATCGTATACTGGAACTGAGAAAAATCCCATTTGTCAGCACCATCCTTGCTGTTCTGGGATGATCCACCACCATGATTATTGGAACTCTGTCCACTACTCCAATTGCATATGGGGTTGGTCAGGTTTAGCCACCACGATCTCACCATTATCAATTAAATTCTGGATCTTGTGTTTCAAGATCCATCAATCTTGAGTATCATGTCCTGGAGCTCTAACATGATAAGCACATTTCCGACTGGCATTGAAACCCTTCCTATTTGGGTTTGCTGGTGGAAGAAGATGAGTAATTTTCATTTGAGTGGTCAGAAGATTAAGAATGTTCTCGAGTGAATCCCCTAAGGGTGTAAACACTCGAGTGCGTCTGACTTCTCCACCCTTTGGCAACAAAGGGTTCGAAGGCTGTGCTTGGAAGGGGGAGCAATTTCTCCTTTGGATAGGCATATTCTGACTGTCTTTCTGACCTTGTAGTATCAAGGAAACATCATCCTCTTTCTTTTGTGTTCCTAACGATTCTAACTTGAAGTATAAAATCATGATGGAGGCGCACAAAACACCGTTTATAATCCATCCTGGGAGTACTAAAATGTATCGTGATCTTCGACATACATTTTGGTGGAGCAATATGAAGAGAGAGATAGCGGAGTTTATCTCAAGGTGTTTAACTTGTCAACGAGTCAAGGCGGAGCATCAAGTACCAAAAGGTTCATTGCAACCACTTGAAATTCCAAAATGGAAGTGGGAGCACATTACCATGGATTTCGTTATTGGTCTTCCTAAGGTTTCTCAAGGCATAGATGCAATTTGGGTCATTATTGATAGATTGACCAAGTCGGCTCATTTCTTACCTATACGAGAAACTTATTCACTTGAACGTCTTGCTCGTATTTACATAAATGAGATTGTAACACTGCATGGTATGCCAGTATCCATAGTTTCTGATCGAGACCCAAGATTCACTTCACGATTTTGGGTTAGTTTGCAAAAAGCTATGGGCACAGATTTGCGATTTAGTTCGGCGTATCATCCTCAAACGGACGGACAGTCGGAGAGGACTATTTAAACTCTTGAGGATCTATTAAGACTCTGTGTCCTTGACTTCAAAGGAAGTTGGGACAAGTTCTTACCATTGGTGGAATTCTTCTACAATAACAGTTATCAAGAAAGTATTGGCATGGCTCCATTTTAGGCGTTGTATGGAAGAAAGTGTCATTCTCCAGTATGCTGGGACGAAGTGGGTGAAGCAACGTTGTTGGGATCGGAATTGGTACGCATGACTACGGAAAAGATTCAAATGATCCGACAACGTATAAAAATCTCACAAGATCGTCAAAAGAGTTATGTTGATCTTCATCGGAAGGACATGAAATTCAATGTTGGAGAACATGTGTTGTTACGTGTTTCTCCATGGAAGGGAGTTACGAGATTTGGAAAGAGAGGAAAGCTCAATCCTCGATTCATTGGCCCATTTAAAATCCTTGACTGAATAGGAATTGTGGCCTATAGACTTACTTTACCGCCAAGTATGTCTCGTGTTCATAACGTTTTTTATATATCTATGTTACGTAAATATGTGGAAGATCCGAAACACATTATTGAGTTAAAACTAGACGAAATAGCAAAAGATTTAACGTATGAACTGTTAAAATCTTGGATAAGAAGGAACATATTCTACGCTCCAAGATTATACCTCAAGTTAAAATTTTATGGAGAAACTACGATGTTGAGGAAATGACCTGGGAGTTAGAATCTGAAATGAGATCAATGTATCCTCACCTCTTCGTCATACCAGGCATGTACCCTAATTTTGAGGGCAAAATTTCATAAGAAGGGGAGGTTTTAAGACTCCAACTTTTATGAATAAAGATGAATTTTCTATAAATATCATTTTTGAATATTAAGGAGTAAATTTGATATAATGTTATAGTTGTGGGTACTATTTATAAATTTTGCAAAGTACGCAAGTTGTTATATTATATTCGATTGGTCGGGAAATATTCGTTTTAACAGGGAATATTCGTACTACGGCACAATCATTGGTGGACCCCACAACGAAATTATTGTCAGATTAAGAAAATGACAAAAATATCATTTTATAAAAATAACGACGAAAGTTTTACCGTTAACTGTTGAAATACCCGGTGTTAAAAGTACAGTAATACGTGTGGTTGCATTACTGCACACGGTATTGATTATTGATGCTTACGTGAGAAGTCACTCAGTTATATTCAATTATTGCTGCAGTAATTGCTGCATAGTATCTCACATTATTTGATTCAATTATTGTCTATATTTTATATATTATTAAAATAATAATTGAGATGACAAAGTTATTTGTATTATTATTTGCAATGTTGACGATGTTTAAAAAGTTCTGTCGAGGAGAGGTTTGGTCACCTAATTGCGCGCCAATAGGGAGAAATCCTTATTAGAAAGCCCCCTCTTTCCTAGGAATGATTTGGTTGATAAATATTATAATTATAATAACGATGATAAATGTTGTTAAAAATATTGAGGGGATTTTTATGAAATATTTGATGTAAATTTTGCTTATTTTATGGACCCCCATTTACCCATTTTTTAAAATAATCGGTAGAAAATTATTTAATATAATAAAGGTGGGGGCCACATGTAGGGGCTACATGTGTTGAAAAATGAATGTCAGGAAATGGGGGAGGGGTGTAGTAACGTAGGAATGAGGGAGTTTATTTGTTATTATTATTATTATTATTATTATTATTATATGTTTTGTTATATATATATATATATATATATATATATATATATATATATATATATATATATATATATATATATATGCTAATGATGTTGATAGGGGGAACAAACTTGCCTGGGAGAGAAAAAATAAAGGGGGGGGGGAATGGGTTTACGTGAGGTAGAGGGAGTATATATATAATTATATTATAATAAGTTTTATTTTTTATGAAAAATAGAATATATTATATTTTATTGAATACTATATTAATAAATTGAAAAATGGGCGTCTGATTTTCATTTTCTTCCGCCCGTGATTTTTTGTCTGAGGTCTTACTGTGCGGTCCGTGATTTCTAAATTCAAATAGTATCCTTTTCATTCTCTTATAAATAGGATGCTTATTTAGAATTGAAAATCACACCAGAATCAGAGAATTCTTCTTCTATAATATTGAGCGTATTTCTTTAGAGTTTTAGAAAGCTTTGAGCGTAGAAAACAGTGAAAGTTTTCTTCAAGAATATCTCCGCTATACCAGTTGGAATACTCTTCTTTTCAAGGTAAGAGATATTATTTTTGTTCAGTATTCGTATGAAATAATATTTTCTTCCATACTTTGTATTATGTAAGTAATATTATTTCGTTTCAGATTTCGAATTTTATATTCATTTTTGTTAAAGTTTTGGCTTCTATACTCCATAAAATTAGTAGAATATCCTTGATATTTGCGCTTCATCTAGTATCTTTTCATGAAAATAATATTCTGAGCATTCTTGATAAGTTTTAACTTTTTCATGCCGAAGTACTATTCACGGGGTTACTATTTTCGAATTACTATTCACGGGATACTATTCACTTGAGTACTATTCACCCGGGATACTATTCATGATAAAAATTGATTCATTTTTGGTCCAAATTATTTTTGGTATAATATTATTCTTGAATTTTACTCCACAAAGCAGTATCATATTGACAATTTGGACATTATCGAATTATGGATAAATTAAATTATAAATCTTTAAAAATTTATCCTTTGTTTTCATTTAATTGAATTCTTATATCATTGTTATCATCCTCATGCTTATATTATTATGAAAGTCATCTTTGGCCCGTAGTGCATAGATAGACTTGGTATGATTATGACCTGAGATTATTCGGTATAATCATGACCGTAATGTTACAAATGATGTGGTAAAAGTCCTCATTGGCCCGTAGTGCATTGATGGACAGTTGTTGGCATGATCATGACCATTGATGAAAACACGAATATCCTTGGCCCGTAGTGCATGGATAATTTGTGGTTGTGATACTAATGAATATCCTTGGTTGTTGTGCAAGGATGATGTAGATTATTTATTAAGCTGAGTCTCAACGATCAAATTGATAATAAATTCTTTTAAATCATAGAAGATAGTAGATATCATGCTCTACTTTGACTCTTCTAATGGATTGCTTATTCCGCTACACTTAAACTTGATGTTTATTATATTTTATCAGTTTAACACTGTTGAAGGCTAACGATAATTTATTCTGCATTATCTTAGTCATAATATTTCTTACTGGGCTAGTTGAGCTCACCCTTTGCTTTCATTGTTCTCTTTAGGAAATGAGAATATAGCTGGGACTAGTCGGGGAACGGAGTGACAGTCCAGGTGTTTGCATTAGTAGTCCTCGCTATTCTGTAAAATAGTGTGATAATAAATGTATTAAGGACTTATTTTGAGTTTTAATACTATCTAGAAGATAATATTTGTATTAAAACTCACAACTCATGTTGTATATTTAAGTTTGTATTTGTATTTTGTACCATGTATTTGGCGACTCAGAATGGGTGATGTATACCTATTTTGGGTCGGGGCATCACAGTTACCGTCTACATATATTCGAGTGGTTAAGGTGTTGCAAGCAATTCACCCAAAAATTGTGCTAGAAACGATCCAGGCAAAGACCACCACACGCAAGCATGCCGTGGAGTCTATCATTTGGTATCAAAGCTAAGTCTTTCTAGCGAGTTACTTATCTTTAATTTTCTGTCGAAATATATATTGAAAAAAAAGAAGAAAAAAAATTCAGATTCTATTTCCATTGTGCTAACCAAACTTGTAGCACAACATAAAATCATCAAATTCCAACCAAGAGTTCATACGGTTCCATCATCATCAATTCTAAAACGGAGCTACAATTTACAAATCTGAAGCATACAAGAGGAGTACAATGCAATCAATCTGTGATTTTGTGGTACTCTGATAGTCATACCTTCTATATTTTGTTCTTAATAAGTTACTTTTGAATTGCATTGTAAAAACTATGAATTTATTTAGTGAATTCAAAAAGAACATATAAGAAAGAATATTAGAGGTAAAAGGCAAGAGTGTAAGATTATTAGAAGGTAAAAGCCAAATTTGAGCGATACACGAGTGATTTTTATCTACTAACCTTTGTTTTGTAGCAAACATGTATGACTACAATTATGAAAGTTCTTATAGGTCTCGAAGGAATACTTTCCAAGGCAATATTGATACAGAGGCTGTGACACCCCCAAATTTGGGTACTTCATTCCCACAAGATTTGGTCCTCACTATCCAAAACTATTACATCTAACTAACCATAATCAAGGATAAAGACATAACTTAAATAACTTAAACAATAATCCTCCCCATTAAAGGGTTACATTAACTTAAAACAAATCCCAGGTAATTTAACCTTAAATTATTACATAAGTCTGCGGAATACATCATATAATTAAATAAGTCTTATAACGTAGATTCAATTAAGTAAAATCAAACAAGTCTTCATCATTTGGACATCTTTCCCTTGCCCTTGCTAGTAGACGGCTCGTCAATTTTCTCAACTTTGGCTACAGTATTAAATGCAAGAGTGAGCAAACAATTGCTCACAAATATAATGATGGCAATAGCAATAACATAAGAGTAAGCAACGAATACTGAATAATAAAGAACTCGTTCTTTGAATCAAGATTAGGAAACAAGTTTAAGATTGATATCTAAGGGTCTTAAAACCATGAACTATATCTCAGGTTACTAAGTATTTCTACCTCAACCTTTAACAATTATTAGACTATACGGACCTTTCATTTCGTACTTAGGGGGATCAGCCATTCGTACCATGTATTGTACACAAATATCTAAATGCTAATGCGTATATAATCCCCTATATTACGGTTGTTCATCTTAGTGCTCAAAACCCAAAACCCAGAACGCTCTTTTGACGATCCCCTTGGCACAGGCACAGCTGCGCTAGTGCTCAAAACCCAGAACGCTCAGCAGGCGTAGCTGCGATGTTTTTGGCTTTGGTACTGGCGCAGCTGCGCCAGTACACAGACAGAAACTGCAGACTGCGTACCCTGCTTCACAGTTCATTCCAAGCAACCCAATTTTACCCTAATAAAATAGAAATTCACAAATCCAGAAGCTATAAACTAACTAACAACACCACTAAGCATGCATATCATGATTCTAATAATATAAACATCATACACAATCAACTTTTAAGGATTAAAATCATGTTTTTACTAGTTTTCTTCATTTTCCAATATGTTTAGCGAATTCAATCACCAAATCTTAGTTTCTTAACCAAATTAAACCATTTCAATTGCATTCTTTTCATAATTCATCATACTAACATATTCTAAAATCAATTTAAAGATTACAATAATAATTGAACATCAATTTTGGTCTCAAATAAGTCACTTTCACTATAAACTTAAATTTTCTTCTTCAAACAAAATTCCATGAATTTGATCACTAAAAAATTATTTATAGATGATAACTATCATATTTAACAAGATTATACATACATATAATCAACATTTTAAACAACAATCTGTTAGTTCCCGGAGGCACAATAGTTATCTAGAAGGGGAGGTTGAATAGATAATTAAAATTCTTTTCGTTTTACTTTGTTCGGTTTGATAATGATTGTGACGCCCCCAAACTTAGGTATACATCACCCATCTTGGGTCGTCAGATACATGGTACAGAATACAAACACAACTTACTAATACAACTGTCGGGTACAATACGACAAAACATAACTGTGAGTTTGAATACAATTATTGTTTACTAGAGACTATACAAACTCAAAAGGAGTCCTCATTACAATTATTGTCACACTATTTAATAGAATAGTGAGGACTACTAATACTATCATCTGGTCCATCACTCTGTTCCCCGACTTGTCCCAGCTATATTCTCATTTTCTGAAGAGAACAGTGAAAGAAAGGGTGAGCTCAACTAGCCCAGTAAGAAATATTATGACTAAGATAATGCAAAATAAATTATCATTAGTCTTCAACAGTATTAAACTGATAAAATATAACGAACATCAAGTTTAACTACAGTGGAACAAGCAATCCATTAAAAGAGTCAAGTAGAGAATAAAATCTACTATCTTCTATGATTTAAAAGGTTTTTCAACACTGTTATCGCTGGGACTCAGCTTAATAAAATAATCCACATCATCGAATCACCCCTGCACTACGGCCAAGGATATTCATGTATTCATTAATGGTCATGATCATGCCAACAACTGTCCATCAATGCACTACGGGCCAATGATGACTTTTACCACATTATTTGTAACATTACGGTCATGATTACACCGAATAATCCCTAGTTATAATCATACCAAGTCCATCTATGCATTACATGTCATAGATGACTTTTAACATTTTATAAACATGAGTATGATGACAATGATATAAGAATTCAATAAAACAAGTTCAAAAATTAATTTATCCAAGAATTTATAACGTCCAAATTATCAACATGATACTGCTTTGTGGAGTAAAATTCAAGAATGCTTAGAAGAATATTTTCATGAAAAGATACTGGATGAACCGCAATTATCAAGGATATTCCACTAATTTCATGGAGTATAGAAGTTAAAACTTAACCAACTGAGTATAATAAAGAATAGAATAACAAAAGAAATCACCCGGCATGCGATAGACCGCACAGACAGGTTATTCCAACAGAATAATAAATAATGGAACTAGGTCCGGCGTAAACGCACAGACAGGATATTCTGACAGAATAATAAATAATGGAACCAAGTCCGGCGTAAACGCACAGACAGGATATTCCGATAGAATAATAAATAATGGAACCAGGTCTGGTGTAAACGCACAGACGGGATATTCCGACAGAATAATAAATAATGAAACCAGGTCCGGTGTAAAACACACAGACATGATGTTCCAACAGAATAATAACAAGACGGAACTAGGTCCGGCGTAAACGCACAGACAGGATATTTCGACAGAATAATAATAAAAATGGAACCAGGTCCGGTGTAAAACACACAGACAGGATGTTCCAACAGAATAATAGAAGAATGTCACCAAGTATAGGGTAGACCACATATACAAGTTATTCCAATAGAATAATAAGAAATAGAATAACAACAGTTCTCTTCATGAATAAGAAAGAATAACACCCCTTACCGTTTTAAAGAAGAACTGAAATAAGGAAGTAGTTAAGTAGCATAATACTTTTCTTCTCTCTCTCTATATTTTCTCTCTATAATTTCTATCTCTAGAGTTCAGTGAATTCGTAAGAAATAATGAAGGAATGAGCTGCTATTTATAGAAAAATGGAATGCATAGTAACTAATCCATGAACGGTCTAGATTGATTACTTTAATTTGACGGTCCATATTTAAAGTAAAATCTTTTAAATAAAATATAATATATTCTATTTATAGAATAACTTTAATAAAGTATTTTGTTTTATATAAAAAGATGTTTCTGTTTTATTACGTTAATAATACGAATAAAACAAAACTTCATTATCGTTAAATAATTCATATTATTAACTGATAATAATTGAATCAAACTGAGTGACTTCTCACATAAGTATTAATAATCAATACCATGTGCTACTATGCAACCACACGTATTACTGTACTTTTACTACCGAGTAGTTCAACAGTATCAATGGTAAAACTTCCGCCTTTATTTTTAATAAAATATTTTTGTCGTTTTCTCAATCCGACAATAATTCCGTTGTGGGGTCCACCAATAATTGTGCCGTTGTACGAATATTCCCTGTTAAAACAAATATTCCCCGACCAATCAAATATTATATAACAACTTGCGTACTTTGCAAAATTTATAAATATTACCCACAACTATAACATTATATTAAATTAACTCAATAATATTTAAAAATGATATTTATAAAAAATTCATCTTTATTTATAAAAGTTGGGGTCTTACAATGATTCAAATACAGCGGAATTAATATTTATTTGTATTCCCTTTTAGATATAGTGGGTTAATAAGAGTGAGGCAATTATAACAGTTATAGCAGTTATAGTAAGAATGTAAGAGACACAACAGTTTTAAGTGGTTCAGAACACTTAAAGCTCTTAGTCCACTCTTCTACTCATTGAGTAGGAAATCCACTAAGGATATCTTTTACACTTTCTGAATCTCACAGATTCCTTCTAGACCAACAATCTAGGCACTTCTTAGTTCACTCTTGAACTCTTCAAGTCCAGCAGACTTAGTTTTTCACAATTCACTTAGAACTCTTCAAGTCCTTCTGACTTGGAACTCTTACTTCAGTTGATTGGTAGTTATTGAGTTCTTGGTTGGTGCTACTCAATTGCCGTTAAGCACTTGTTCAAAAGAACTGAGTAGCTAAGCAAGCTTTCTCTTTTTCTCAGATCGTAGAGTTGAGCGTTGAGTGTTCTTTAGTGTTTTTGTTCAATGCTTGCTTATTTCATTTCATCTATAGATGTTTGGCATATATGTAATCCTTGAAATCTATCCGTTGGATCCATCCGTTAAGGCATTAAATGCGTTTGACATTTCTACATTTTGATGGAGATTTTTCTGCACATCTTCTGAATTGCATTCTGGCCCACTAACACAGCAGACTGCTTTCTCACTTAACACCTGAAAAGGTGTTTTCCTCTGACCCATGGTCCTTTCTATAGCTTCTTCAATATGCTTCTTTGTTGCATACTAAGGATATCTTTTATGCCATCGAGACTGGTGAGTACTTCAACGTTAATAACATATTCCATATTTGTTGAGATTTATCTTTAAACAGATGGTCAGGGCTCGATGCTTCTGACATAGGTAGATGATACTCTACGATTCAGATCGTGGTGTCTTGCCACCTTAATGCTTGATCTGATGTGAGAACACTACGATTTCTCTTAAGGTCTGGCACACTACTATCTTCACTTGCTTATCTTGTAGACTTTACGTTTCTGAGAGCACACTACGATCTCTGAGTTGGCTCGGCAAATGTTGGGACCACTCTACGATTTTCGAAGAGGCCCTTTAAGGCAGGCACACTACGATCCTCGAAGCTCTATGATTCTGCCTTGGTTTTATGCAATCTCTTGATCAGCTTGATAGACTACGATCTCATTGAAGCATATCTATTACATCTCAAGATATAGATCAACCTAACATCTTTGATCTCTTCATCTATACATTCATTTACAGAATGATAAACATTAAAATCTTTGATCAACCTAATAAATTTGATCTATCACTAAGTCCTTGTATAAATATTCCTTGAAGGACTTTACATATAATCATGAGCATTTACTTTAAAACATCAAATCAACATATGTAATCTCCCAAAAATCTCCCCCTATTTGATGTTGACGTAACCAAGAAGATTTGTTGTTATGATTATTGATTTCTAGATGCAGTTTGCAGAAAAGAAAATATGACTTAATATTTTAGTGAGCAGCTGAAATTTCTAGAGAATAAGCATGAATTTATTGATGTTTGAAGATAGATATTACAATTAAGCTTTACATCAATAGGAATTAAATTGCAACTTCTCTCTATTTCTTTGGCCTTTTGCGTGGAGGATTGGCATACTCCTCAGCTCTTCTTTTCCTGCTAGCTTCATCTCTTCTGGCTAGATCTTCCAACTCACTTTGACTTAGCCTTGGATTGTTATCATGTCTATTCATGAATGCAGGATCTCTAATTGGCATTCTTAGGCCTATGGTGGTCACTTCTTATGAGCTGGAAGATGGCCCTTGACTCCTTAATGGTTGAGCTATGATGATTGGCTGCTGTAAAGATCGTTGTGTCTGATGGTGAGACTGCCTTAGAGGAGGACTCCTTGATGATTGAGCTATGAACGTGCCTCTGCCTCTGCCTATGCCCTTTTCTCCTTTCCCTTTATTCTCCCCCTTTATGTCAGCATCAAGGGTTTGAATGTCTTCTGAGAGGCGAGTAATTCCTTCGACAAGCTCGTTGAGCTGACTTTGGGTTTGAGCAATGTCTTCTCGATTCTCTTTGATTAGAGCATCAGATCAAGCTTCCCTTTGTTTGAGGATGTCCAAGACATTGTCAGTCTGCTTCCCTTGGCTCATGAAAAATCCTTAGAATTCCTTCACAGTAGTTTGCAAATTTGTGATGCTGTCCATCATGAGTTTGTTCTGCGATTCCTGAGTCATTTGTAAGAGAAGAACATCCCTGTGTCTCTTACCAGCTTGAAAGTGGATCTGATCCCTTTCATTTATGCTCGTAAGCATCTCTTTTATGATCACCCTAATCTTCTTTGTGAGCTCAGAGCTTAGGGTTCCTGGGAGAGAATTGGCAGTATTGATTATTTTAGTCAGTCTCATTTGAATGAGTTCAGTGTGAGCTTCAAGACTGTCATCTATGTCCTTGATCACTTTCTTCGACATCTTTGACAACTCAGCTTTGGTGGCCAGATCTGAAAGGAGTTCACAGAGTTGTGGATTGTTTGGAGGTGGAGGAGGGTGTTCTTATGTATTGATCTTGCAAGGTGTAGAGAGCAAGATCAAGGTTGAAGTATTCATTTGAGGATGAGGAGGGAATATATGATGGAGGGGCTTGTGTTTGGGCTTCTTGAGTAGGTGGCTCTACGGCTTGAGCGTGTGACTCTTTGATTGGGCTCGAGTCAGTAATCATAGAGACGATAGGAGATGGGATCAAAATGAAGTTGGGCATATTTGGTTCATCAGCTACAGAATGTTGGGATTCTACAACTGGAAATTGATTTAGTGGATTGAGGATCACTTCTAACTAGCTTGGAAATTCATAGAATTGGCTGAAAAATGATGTTGGATAGTGATTAACCCTGAAAGAGATTAGGACAGATAGTACCTCATGCCCATTCTTTAAAGAAGGGTCATTTGTGATCAACTTCTTGGCAAATTTGAAGTTGCCTGGAAATCCATGAGCTAGCACTGAGATTGCTGGATATACTTTGAAGCTCCAGAACATGTGATTCCAGGAATTGAGAATTTGAGCTCTATAAAAGGGCATCATGGGTAGATAGGAGAACATCTGATTGTAGTTAGCTCTTCTATACCCATCACAACCCACAGCTATGATCTCGACCTTATCATCATCTTCTTCTTCTTTATGTTCTTTCGAGGATTCCATTACTTCAATTACCTCCTTGTGACTTTCTTGTTCTGGTGCTCTCTTATTTTCTTCAGGAGCAGCCTCTTCTATCATAAGGATGTCATGAGGCTTCCCCTTAACATGATCATCCATCTGCATTTTGAATAGCTCCCCCTCAGCTGGAGCATTCTCTAGAGTGGGAAATTCATGAAGCTCTTCCTCAGCTGGAGCATTCTCTAGAGTGAGAACTTCAGGTAGCTCCCCCTCAGCTTGAGCAGTGTTCTCTTGTCTTTCTTCGGATAGCCCCTTCT
Source organism: Panax notoginseng (assembly GCA_016801055.1). NCBI lineage: Eukaryota > Viridiplantae > Streptophyta > Magnoliopsida > Apiales > Araliaceae > Panax > Panax notoginseng. The sequence continues at coordinate 149,273,664 of CM029015.1, read as the reverse complement.
CGGTGGCTATCTTTTTGTCTTCTTCTTTTAGTACTCCTTCATTGACAAGGATGTACTTTTTAACCAACTTTCTTCTTGTTTTTCTATGTTGAGCCACAGCCTCAGGACTTTCTTCAACTTCAGCTCTGAAATGTTGATCAGCCAGAGTATCTGTTACGGCAACATCTTTGGGAGAGGCATCCAGTCTGGTCTCTATGATCGGTAGAGACTCTACGATCGAGGAGATAGAGGACCTCTTGGACTTGTGGTTTTGTTCTTCTTCAGCAGCTGAGAAATGGTGGCTCTGTCTTCATCTGCCTCAGCCTGCTGTTCTTTCCTTCTCAAGATCCTTAGAGTTTCAATGTCAGAAAGCTCTTGAGGTATATCAGTGGCTGGGGTTCCTCTGCTATTTGAGCCTTCAGTTTTCTATTGCCCTTGCTTTTTCTGACTAAAGCAATGAGTTCTTCTTTGTTGATCTCTTCCTCTTCTTCTTCAGTCTCCTTGACAACTGACATGTTTCCTAGAATCCCTGATTCCTTCATATCACCAGTCCTTCAACTGGACTCAGACATCATTCATACATTTTTTGCTGGATTCTTTTTCCAGTTCTCGAACAGTTGCTGGGTCATTCGTCTGTTCAGATTGATGGACTCTCCTTCATCATCCCCATTTTTATCACCCAAAGCATACTGTAGGATGATACTTATGAATTGCTCGTAGAGCATTTTTCCAGAGCTCTTTGACTTCTTCGAGCTTAGAATCCACTTCCCAATCCATTCAAGTAGTAGGGCTCCAAAGTTAAGTTGTGTCCCACAACTGATGGTTGTCATGAGCTTGAGCTGCACTTTGTTTACAGAGTCATGGCTGGAGCTCTTGCAGCATATGCATTTTTCAATAATGTTTGCCAAAAATTCATACCTTTGAGAGAACTCCTTCTTCTTATACCCTTTGACAATGGGGAACTTTTTGTGATGCATCTTCTTTAAGCCTTCATGAAAATCAATGCCCTCTATAAACGAAAATCCTTCTGATTTGAAGCCTAAGGCTAGATTTATGTCCTCAGCCTTGAGCTTGATTTCCACTTTCCTGACCCTCGTAGTGATGACTTCGTTCTTGAACTCCCCATTTCTATAGAATTCCTTTATCAGCTTAGGGTAGATCCATGTGCTCGTACCCAGTGCCTCATCAAGACCAGTTTTCTTTATCGCAGACAGAGTTTTCTAAAATTTGGGGTCAGCTATCTTGAATTCATCGAAATAGAGTCTGTAACCAGAGACGACATTGGAGTCTGCCATTGATTTCTTTGTAGGGAGAATGGTTGTTTGAGCTTTTCGGAGAGTTAGGGTTTCTATTTGTAGATAGAGAGAGGGAGAGAGATGAGCTTTTTAAACTTCTGATTTTAAAAAGGCATTTTCAAACTGTACTTATAACTTCCCTCTCTCCATTTGCTTAGTGGGACATGTGTCAAATTCTGCTTGGCTCTACGAATTTGACTAAGGAGGAATGTACTGTTTTGCCCTTAGCTCCTTCTGAGCTAATGTATCCATTGGGAAGACTACAATCGTTGAGGTAGTCTTTATGATCGTTGAGTCTACTGTGCAATCGTCGTGTCTGTTGTGCAATCGTCGAGTCTGAACTGCGATCGTCGAGTCTGCTCTGCGATCATCATGTCTGTCCGGGTCCTTGTGATAAACTTTTGACTTAGCATTCTTCTCGGTTTAAGGTAGCTCAGGAAGGGCCAACCTCATAGAGTGAATCAAGGGTTAGGTTTGTTCCTGAGGCGCTTGACAGAGAGAGATTGCTTAGATTTGTTGAACTTTGTCATCACAGGATGATTCTTTGTTCTGTTTATGGAGCTCTGCTATCGTTGAGTTGACACTACGATTGTTGAGTCTGTACTACGATCGTTGTCTTTCATGTTACTGTAGCTCTACGATCATGGACTTCCTTTGCTCATGTCTACGATTTCAAACATAGCCTTTATATCTGCATGGTTAGCACAAACTCAAGCATTGATTTCATGGTTGTAAATTTAGCATGCCTAGCTCACTTATTAATTTGTTAAACCTGGATTCATCTAGAGGCTTTGTAAAGACATCAGCAAGTTAATTTTTAGTAGGGATATAGTGTAAAGATATGGTTTCATTTTAGACATGATCCCTAATGAAATGATACCTTATTTCTATATGCTTAGTTCTAGAATACATGACAGGATTATGAGTTATTGCTATGCCACTAGTGTTATCATAGTGAACAGGTATATATTTGAATTCAAACCCATAGTCTGCTAGCTGATTCTTCATCCATAGGATTTGAGCACAGCAGCTGCCAGCAGCAATGTATTCAACTTTTGCAGTTGAAGTAGATACTGAGTTTTGCTTCTTGCAAAACTAAGACACAAGTCTATTTCCTAGCAACTGACAGGTGCCACTGGTACTTTTTCTGTCTATTTTGTAACCTGCAAAGTCAGCATCTGTATATCCTGTTAGTTCAAATGAGGACTCCTTGGGATACCAAAGCCCCAAGTGAGGTGTGCCTTTGAGGTACTTAAAAATTCTTTTTACAATAGTTAAGTGTGATTCCTTAGGATTAGCTTGAAATCTAGTACATATGCATGTTGCAAATATTATGTCTGGTCTACTGGCAGTTAGATATAGAAGAGAGCCAATCATACCTCTGTATTGAGTTATATCAATACTTTTTACCTTTTTCATCTTTGTCAAGCTTGGTTGCAGAAGCAATTGGGATTTTCATGGGAGAGGCTGATTCCATGCCATACTTTTTAAGTAAGTCTTTAATGTACTTGGCTTGGTTTATGAAGATTCCTTCATCAGTCTGCTTTACTTGCAGTCCAAGAAAGAAGTTTAGCTTATTTCAAACTTGCTCTGCATAAGCTTGGAGAATCTCTTACATAACTTTTCATCAGTAGATCCAAAAATAATGTCATCAACATATATTTAAACTAATAAGACTTTGTCTTTATGCTTTCTAAGAAATAATGTGGTATCTACTCTACCTCTAGTTAACCCATTTTCAATAAGAAAGTTAGTTAGTGTTTCATGCCATACTCTAGGTGCTTGTTTAAGACCATATAAGGCTTTGTCTAATCTATAGACATAATTAGAAAGAGATGGATTGATGAAACCTGGAGGTTGCTCTACATATACTTCTTCTTGAAGTTCACCATTTAGGAATGTACTTTTGACATCCATCTGAAAGACTTTGAACTTCATATGAGCAGCAAAGGCAAGGAATATTCTGATGGCTTCGAGTCTGGCAACAGGTGCAAATGTCTCATCGTAGTCAATACCTTCCTCCTGTGAGTAACCCTTGGCCACTAGTCTTGCTTTATTCCTGGTTATTACTCCATCTTCATCCATCTTGTTTCTAAAGACCCACTTGGTTCTAATGACAGGATGACTCTTTGGTCTTGGTACCAATCTCCATACTTTGCTTCTTTTAAACTGATTGAGTTCTTCCTGTATGGCTTCTATCCAGCTGGAGTCTTCCACAGCATCCTCTATCTTCTTAGGTTCCATTTGTGACAGGAAGCTTAGATAGAAACATTCATTTTGGGTGGCAGCTCTTGTTTTGACTTTTGCACTAGGATCCCCAATAATTAAGTCTTGAGTGTGATCTCTTGCCCATTTGTTCCCTGTTGGAACATCTGTCCTAATGCCTTCTTATCTAAGATCTTCAAGATCAATTTTTGCTTCCTTATGTGGTGGTTCGTTGTCTTGTGCAGACCTCTCTACGATCTCACTTCCTTGCTCAACGATTTCATTGTTTAGCACTACGATCGTGGTGTTGGGCTCAACGACTTCATTCGTTGAGTCTAGACTGTCGTTCGTAGTGTCTTGAGACACTGTTTTGTCCAAGTCTGTTTCATCAAAGATGATGTGGATCGAGACTTCCACACTTAGTGTTTTCTTGTTGAACACTCTATAGGCCTTACTATCTGTGGGATATCCAAGAAAGATTCCTTCGTCTGACTTGGGTTGGAACTTTGTCAGATACTGCTTCCCATTGTTGAGAATGTAACATGCACAGCCGAAATACATGAAAGTAGCTGACATTTGGCTTTTTTCCTTTCCACAGTTCATAGGGTGTCTTCTTAATCGTAGAGTGTATCAGTGATATGTTCTGAGTGTAGCATGCAGTGTTTACAGCTTCTGCCCAGAAGTATTCAGGCAGATGTGCTGTTGCTAGTAGAGTTCTTTCAGCCTCTATCAACGTTCTATAATTTCTCTCAACTACTCCATTTTGTTGAGGAGTTCGTGGAGCTGAGAAGTTATGGCTGATGCCATTGTCTGTGCAGAATTGGTCCATTTCTGAGAAGTCAAATTCTCTGCCATGATCACTTCGTATGGCCTTGATTTTCTCCCCTTTCTCGTTCATCACTTGACTGAACATCTTGATCAATTGGGAGCTTATTTCATCCTTTGAGGTTAGAAAGAATACCCATGTGAATCTGGTGTAGTCGTCCACTACGACTAGTGAGTATCTCTTCTCTCCAAGGCTCGTTGTTGGAATTGGTCCAAATAGATCCATGTGAAGCAGCTGCATGGGCTTGTAAATTGAGTTGGCAGTCTTGCTCTTGAATGAGCTTCTGGTTTGCTTTCCAAGTTAACAGGCATTGCACGACCTTTCTTTGACGAAGCTTAACTTGGGTAAGCCTGCAATTAGATCTTTTGAGACTAGTTTGGACATGCTTTTGAAGTTGAGATGAGACAGTCTTCTATGCCACAGCCTGTTCATTTCTTCAGATGCTTTAGCCAGAAAGCCTATTGTCTCATCTGAGCTTAGTTGACCAAGATTTACTGTGTAGACATTTCCTTCTCTTGTTCTGGTTAGCTTTATAGCAGATGTTTTCAAATCTCTGACTTGACACTGATTGTTGAGGAATGTTACTTGATGACCCTTGTCGCAGAGTTGGCTGATGCTTAGGAGATTGTGTTTTAGTCCTTCCACATAGGCCACTTTACTGAAAGACACTGCACTATTCCCAGTTGAGCCATATCCTCTTGTCTTGCCAGAGCCATTGTCTCCAAAGATGACTGAAGGACCATCCTTCTTTATGTAGTTGAACAGAAGGGCCTTGTTCCCGGTTATGTGCCTTGAGCATCCACTGTCCAGATACCAGGTTGTGATCGTGGAGCTCGGTTCCTGTGGTGACATTAAACTTTCATTTTGGTACCCATACTTGCACCGGTCCTACTTGTTAGTACCCTTGGGAACACAAATTTGCTTAATTTTGGGTCTCACATGCATAGGATTATAATAGCATTTTGCTGCCTTGTGACCGACCTAATTGTACACAAAACAGCTAATATGATGCATGCTTGTGTGTGTATGAGGATTCTTCATTTGGACTTGTGTGGGTTCTCAGCCATCCTTCTGTTAAACTGATTCTCCTTCTTCCATGTGCCCTTGTGTCTCATAATTTGAGAGGAGTGTACCTTTCCTCTACTGTTCCTTCCCAGTTGACTCGTGGAGTTGATTTTACTCGACTCTACGATCTTTCGAGGTTGGACAGTAGTGGCTGGGTTACTTTTCTCCTTTCTGAAACCCAGGCTAGCACGAGATCCTTTATTCCTTAGAATATGGATTGAATCAGAAGAACAGGGTTGGGCTGGTTCTTCCTTCTGTGAGGATTTCACAAATATAATGCCTCTACTAAAACTTGAAGCATTACTAGTGCTAGTTTCCTTTACTTTTTCCACACATGGCTCTGAGGTGGATTCCCCAAAGCCTAAACATGTTCTGTCAGATGCACTTCTCTGACTAGAGAGCAGGTAGTCCATGGATGAAGAGGATTTATTCCATGTAGAGATAGTCTTTTCTAGTTCCTCAATTTTAGAGGTTAGATTTGACTCTCTTTTTGCATTGAGTTCATTGGTCTGTTTTAAGAGCTTATTCTCAGCCTCAAGCTTGGAGAGAGAGTCAGTACTTAGAAGGGTTGTTTCCAGTTCTTCTTGAACTTTCTTTTTCTCCTCTTGAAGAAGTGAATAATCCTTTGACACTACTCTGAACCATTTCATATATTAATGCAGATCAGATGTTATGCCATGTAATACAGTTCTTAAATCATCAATGTCTACATTAGGAGAGTTAAAATTAAATACCTCATCTATACTTACTTCATGTATGTTGGAGTTCTGTTTATCCTTTGCATGCTTGGCCATCAGGCAGAGATTAGCCATTTGAGGATCTTCATCATCTCCAGATTTGGGAGTTGAGTCATTGTCTGAATCACTCCACGATCCTCCAGCTACAAGGCCCTTGTCTCTGTTCTGAGGCCTTTTATTGCCTTTGAATTCCTTCTTTGGATATGATTTCTTCTTTAGTTCTTCTCTAAGAGGTTTGTTATAGTTAGCAATGAAATGGCCAGGCTTCTTGCAGTTGTAGCATAGATCATTAATTTGCTCATGGCTGCTGTAGTTGAATTTCTTTGGTTTGCTAATTTTGCCTTGACGCATGAATCTTCTGAGTCTTTTCACCAGCATTGCAAAGTCCTCATCATCATCTTCATCATAGTCAGTCATTTTCAGTGTTGACTTTGGAGATGTTTTCAGTTGCTTTGAGAGCAACACCCTTATCCTTCTTTCTTCCTTCAGATAAAGTTTCTGGTCGTTGAGTCAGCTCCAGTTCGTATGTAAAAAGGTTTCCATATAACTGTTAGACAGTCATTTCATGGAGATTCTTTGATTCTCTAATGGCAGTGGTTTTGTCATCCCACTTGCTTGGTAAGGCTCTCATGAACTTTATGATTAGATCTTTATTTGGATAAATCTTTTCATAGGCTCGTAGAGAGTTGAGCAGAACATTGAATCTCTCGTTGGTGACAGTGACGTTTTCTCCTTGAACGTGTGCAAACATCTCATATTGCTGAGTCAAAAGAGATTGTTTGTTTTCTCTGACTTCTTCTGTTCCTTCGTGCATGATGAGCAATGCTTCCCAAACCTCCTTTGCTATTTTGCTGTTGACCACATTTTTGAACAGATCATCTTCTAAGGATTGAAACAGAATGTTCTTGGCCTTTTTGTCGAGTTGAACAGCTCTCTTTTCGTTGTCTGTCCATTCCTCTTTGACTTTGATTTGTATTCTATTTTGATCGTCTGTAGTTGGTGCAAGCTTTGTTGGAATGTAGGGCCCATTTTGAACAGTTTCAAATAGATCTTCATCTATTGAATCCATGTATGCTTGCATTCGAACTTTCCAGTAGGCGAATTTATCTTTGTTGGACATAGGTGGCTTGCTGCCTCCTCCAGTCTTTGATTCGCTTGGTAGATGTGCCATTGGATCTACTTAAGTTTTGTAGGCTATATGGTAGAACCTGCTCTGATGCCAATTGTTAGTTCCTGGAGGCACAATAGTTATCTAGAAGGGGGGGTTGAATAGATAATTAAAATTCTTTTCGTTTTACTTTGTTCGGTTTGATAATGATTCATACACAGCGGAATTAATATTTGTTTGTTTTCCTTTTTAGATATAGTGGGTTAATGAGAGTGAGGCAGTTATAGCAGTTATAGTAAGAATGTAAGAGACACAACAGTTTTAAGTGGTTCAGAGCACTTAAAGCTCCTAGTCCACTCTTCTACTCCTCGAGTAGGAAATCTACTAAGGATATCTTTTGCACTTTCTGAATCTCACATATTCCTTCTAGACCAGCAGTCTAGGAACTTCTTAGTTCACTCTTGAACTTTTCAAGTCCAGCAGACTGGGTTCTTCACGGTTCACTTAGAACTCTCTAAGTCCTTCTGACTTGGAACTCTTACTTCAGTTGATTGGTAGTTATTGAGTTCTTGGTTGGTGCTACTCAATTGCCGTTAAGCACTCGTTCAAAAGAACTGAGTAGCTAAGCAAGCTTTCTCTTTTTCTCAGATCGTAGAGTTGAGCGTTGAGTGTTCTTCAGTGTTTTTGTTCAATGCTTTCTTGTTTCATTTCATCTGCAGATGTTTGACATATATGTAATCCTTGAAATCTATCCATTGGATCCATCCGTTGAGGCATTAAATGCGTTTGACATTTCTAAACTTTGATGGAGACTTTTCTGCACATCTTCTGAATTGCATTCTGGCCCACTGACACAACAGACCGCTTTCTCACCTAACACTTGAAAAGGTGTTTTCCTCTGACCCATGGTCCTTTCCTTAGCTACTTCAATGCGCTTCTTTGTTGCATACTAAGGATATCTTTTATGCCATCAGGACTGGTGAGTACTTTAACGTTTATAACCTATTTCACATTTGTTGAGATTTATCTTTAAACAAATTGTCAGGGCTCGATGCTTCTGACACAGGCAGATGATACTCTACGATTCAGATTGTGGTGTCTTGCCACCTTAGTGCTTGATCTGATGTGAGAACACTACGATTTCTCTTAAGGTCTGGCACACTACGATCTTCACTCGCTTATCTTGCAGACTCTACGTTTTCGAGGGCACACTACGATCTCTGAGTTGACTCGGTAAACGTTGGGACCACTCTATGATTTTCGAAGAGGCCCTTCAAGGCAGACACACTACGATCCTCGAAGCTCTACGATTCTGCCTTGGTTTTCTGCAATCTCTTGATCGGCTTGATAGACTACAATCTCATTGAAGCCTATCTATTACATCTCAAGATATAGATCAACCTAACATCTTTGATCTCTTCATCTATACATTCATTTACAGAATGATAAATATTAAAAGCTTAGATCAACCTAACACATTTGATCTATCACTAAGTCCTTGTACAAATATTCCTTGAAGGACTTTACATATAATCATGAGCATTTACTTTAAAACATCAAATCAACATATGCAATCGCCCAACACAATCTAACAAAAAATCCAAATCATAGAGAATAAATATTAAAAAACCAAGACTTGGAATTAGTAATAGATTATTACCCTTAATCCTTTGTTTATACTAGCAAAGATGATGATTACAAGGTTTTGACAAAACCTTCTTCTTCCTCTTGACTCCCAATTCTAAGCGAACTCTCAATTTTCTCTCTAACTCTCTCAATTTTCTCTACATTTCCCTCTAAGTCTTGAAACAAAAGTACGCATATTATAAAAATAACAAAACCCAATACGCGTAATATAAACTAATAAAACGTGGGTTATCAGTTTCACTAAGCAAAGGTCATCAACTGTTATATTAACCAAAAGCCACAAGGCCATGTTTGATTGGCTTACAATATCCTCCTCTTTAATTTATTTTTATATTTCCCCTGTATTATAGTTAACTTGTCACACCCTTAATTAATTAATTTAACTAAATCACAAATCAAATTAACATTTGCCTTATAATTATTATTTCCATTATAAATTAAATTTTATTTAACAAACTAATAAATCTCTAATTTAGATATTAAATTAAATTAGAACGACATTATAATTATTTAATAATTCATTTAATTTAATTATCTCATTAAATTAAATCTTCAAATCATAAAACTATCATACATTAATTTAATTATTATAACACACTTAACTAAATTATTGCACAACAATTTCATCAATATTTATTTATCTCAAAAAATAAATCAATTAAAATATTTATTTAATTCAATAAATATTTATTATTAATTACAAAATTCATATTCGTTACATCATTCCCTCCTTAAAAGGATTCTGTCCCTAGAATCACGACTCAATAAATTCATTCGTCACATTCTTCCCTCCTTAAAAAGATTATGTCCCCAGAATCGCTATACAAAATTAAGCAAATAACTGAAGATAATTTTTTATCATAACATCTTTAAGTTCTCACGTAATTTCTTCAGCATTGTTGTTCCTCCAAATTACCTTAACAGAAGGTATTGTTTTATTTTTGAGAACCTGCTCTTTAATATCAACTATTTGAATAGGAACTTCTTTATAAGACAAATCTTTTTCAAACTGTAACGATTCATATTTGTTGGGTAAAATCTAATTACGCACAACACGCAAGTATACGTGGTCAACAAGTAATACAGTGAAAGTAGAGTATCGTTCCCACGAGGAATTGTTTAATAAAAATCACCAAGTACTAACCCGTAACCAACTCAATCTTATTTAAACGAATGAATTTTAAATTATATAAATTAAATTATTTAATTACACTAATTCTAATTACCACTAATTAAAAATCAGATTACGGAGATTTAAGATCACAACTTCACTTATTGCTTCATTTAAGTTAACACACTTCTCATAAATTATTTTCTATCTTGAATTGTTAATCAAGAACACTAAAGCAGATAAAACCACCTCTCGATGCATAATACACATACTCACTTAAATTCACAGATGATAGAATTAAGCAAGACACCCTAATTAACTAATCAACTATATCCCTATGTGAATTATAATTAAAAAGAATTTAAAGCACAAGTTCTCTATAAGATTATATATGACATAAAGGCATATCTCTATCCTAAACATGAATCATGAATTCCATCTATGCAGAAATCACAAACACATGCTATCATGATCAGATCTAAATCTAAACTTCATATCTCGAGTTCATATAGATTATTACGGTAATTGATGACCAATCAATTAAATAATTAAGTCCAAATCACAATAGACAATCCTCACAATAGAACATAATAATTGCTAGCGAAGCATATTAAAATAAACTACACAATAAGATCCATTGTAATCTCAAACAAAAAATTAGTTCATGATTATTGAATTAAAACTAAGAATCCACAATTGAATACACATTAAAATACAATGATAGAAGAAGATGAGAAGATAGAATCTATTGTCTGTAGATTTGATGCTCTCTCCTTGCTCCTACTTTGAATCTTTAATGGTCCCCAAGTTGCTTCAATCTCCAAATCTAACAAGAACTAGTGTTTTCTCATATTCTACTCTAATCTAATCTAATGGAATCACCTAAAACTCTCTAATCTCATCCTTGTGATTCTCCTCAATTTATAAGCCTCTTCATATGTCTTTAAGTCCTCTTGGAAGTCCTTGAGTCAATCAGATTGAAACAATCCTTCCCGGACTCAAATTTGACCAAAATTCATTTTTTCTGCGCATTCCCCCGCCCCGGCGGGGGTTTATACACTAAAAGGGCCCACCCCGGTGGGGGTCCTTACTATTTTTTAGCTCCAATGCCCGCCCCGATGGGGGTTTTGTTAAGGAAAAGCCTGCCCCGGGGGGGGGGGTCCATTTTCTGCCACAGTGTCCTCTGGTAAAACGGTCATAACGTTTGATCCGGGAAGAGTTACGTGGCCTGTCACCTATCAAATCGAAGATATCGACAAGCTATACAACTTTAATTCTTTGAGATTTGACAGATTCGGATTGGATGAAGGTCGAAATTGAGCTTGAAGTAGATGTTGTGTAAATTGCAAGTATGAGAACTCTTAGCTTTGATCTTCGTTGATAAAAAGGCCACAGCTCTTGCATCTGAACTCCGATTGGGATGATTTAAGATGTTTCGGAAAGCTAAGAAGAAGCTCTACAGTATAATCCAAGTTTCAAGCCAAGAACATACATCCAACTTGGTGTTAAAAGTCCTTCAATCTTCCCTTCTTGCATTTGCTTGTGTATTTTAGCCCAAAAGATTTTCGAATTGCTTTCCCTTGCTTCTTCATGCCAATGTTATGTCATAGCCTACAAAATAACATAAAATGTATGAAAAGTAACTAATAAACATGAGTTTGAGCAACTAATTCATGTAACAGATACCGGATAAGTAGGTATAAAACCTACTTATCAATATTCTATAACATGTTTATAATCTGACTTATATGGTCGTAAGACCGAAACATGGAAAATGTTATGAATATGTTCAAGTTTCGGAGGTAAAGCTACCTCATATGCCACTTCACCAACCCGGTGTAGTAGTTCAAAAGGTCTTATAAACCTATGGCTTAGTTTTCCCGTTTTACCAAACCATATTTTCCCTTTCCAGCTAGACACCTTCAAGAAAACAAAACTACCGATATCAAATTCCCGATTTTGTCGATGTTTATCAGTATATATCTTCTGCCTATCCTGTGTAGCTATCAATCTTGCCCGAATCACCTTGACGATTTTGATAGTCTGCTGTACCAATTCTGGACCTAATAGCTGACGTTCACCAATTTCGTTCCAGCATAACGGAGTTCTGCATTTCCTATCGTACAACGCTTCGTAAGGCGACATGCCAATACTTCAATGATAACTGTTATCATAGACAAATTCAACCAACGGTAGATGGTCATCCCAATTCTATTTAAAATTCATAATACATGCTCTAAGCATATCCTCCAATGTCTGGATTGTCCTCTCACTTTATATGTCGGTTTGAGGATGATACGCTGTGCTCATTCTCAACTGCGTTCCCAAGCATTCCTATAGTCGTTTCCAGAAATTTGATGTGAAACGTGGATCTCTATCTGATACAATGGACACCAGGACACCGTGTCTTGATACAATCTCCTTCACGTACAATTTTGCCAACTAATCTAGGTTAAATCTAATTTTTATTGTCAAAAAGTGTGCCAACTTCGTCAATCGATCAACAATCACCAAGATTACATCATAACCTTGCCGAGTCGTTGGAAGACCTACCACAAAATCCATTGTGATATGCTCCCATTTCCATTCTGGTATCTCTAATGGTTGCACTAATCCACTTGGCCTTTGATGTTCAGCTTTAACTTTCTGACACGCTAGGCATTTTGCTACACATTCAGTAACGCCCTTTTTCATATTCGACCACCAGAAATTGTGACGATCCAAGATTTTAGTAATTATAATTTAAAATATTTATTAAATGAAATAAATATTTTATTGATGTCGTTATTATTAATAAATAGTTATGGCTAGATAATATTCTAAATTAAATTAATTTATAATTTAGAGAGCTGTAATATAACATGAGATGTTATATTGTTGTTTTAATTTAATAATTTAAGATGGTATGATAAGTTATTAAATAAAAATTATAATGAGATTATAATTTTGTGATATTTGTTTAAGTGAAATATTTATTTTAAATATAGTACGTGTAATTAATTTATTTGATTATTATTGGATATGAAAATCCAAATAAATAATATGTGATTATAAATAATAAACTAAATTGCTTATTAAATAATTTAGTTTTTTGCCAAACAAGGTTTAAAATATTAAGTCTTTAATATTTAAAAGGGTTTTGCCAAACAAAGCCTTATGGCTTTTGTTTTTTTTAATTTTTGAATTTGTAAATAATATAAATAAAATAAATTAAATAATAAGTATAATATATTTATAACTTAGACGTTATAACTGATATCCTAATTAGTATTAGTATTGAGGTTTATCAGTTTATTTGTTTACGCTTAACTAAGAGTTTACTCTACTGAGAAGAGAGAAAAGAGGTTCTACAAAGAATTGGAGAGAGAACATAGAGAGTTTGAGAGGAAGATTTCTGAGAATTCTAAAGAAATTCGTTGTGTTTTAGCAAGAATTACCGAGCAATTGAAGGTATTGTCCATAACTTTGATATATATATATATATATATATATATATATATATATATATATATATATGGGTATGTTTTACAACATAAAGTTTCTAATCTCTGTGAATCCAATTTGTCTAAAATGGTAGTTATGAACTGAATTATTGAATCTATATGTATGTGTGGTGTTAGAATTAGTATTTAGTTAAGAATTATTATGCTAATTGTGTTTAAAGGAAGAAAACTAATTGTAGTGTATAAGTTTTTCATAGGGCTTGTAAGTACCAATGTTGATAGTCAATTTGTATGTGAAATTATAAATTGAAACTTGATTATGTTAGTTCATTAAGAAACGAGCATAGCGTAATTTGAATGGAGTGATTTGGTCAAGTATTGAATTCATAGTGATAATTTTTGGGATGAATATCAAAAAATGAGTTTTTATATGAAAACTTGAAATTTGAGAAATTAAACTAGTTTTAGTTAATGTTAAATTGTTTTAATTGGTGGAATATGTTCCCAAATATGTTTGTGATGGTTCTATACCATTTTTACGTGTTAATATTACTGTTTGGTGGGTGAAATTCGTGTTAGTTGGGCTAAAAACGGCTACTATTCATGCCGTGTCTGCGTCTGTCTGTGCACCAGCGCAGCTGCGCTGGTGCCAAGGCTAAAAACTGCGCAGCTGCGCCGGTGCAGCTGCGCCAGTTCCAAGCCTATGTATGGCACAGCTGCGCCATACACTGATCTGAGGCAGAGATGTCTGTTGCTGCTGCAGAGTTTGGGAAGCCATACCACTTGGTCTAAGGTTATGATTAAGTGTCATACATGTAGTAAGAAGGTTAAAATAGAACTGTGATATGTAATTGATAATTCAAAGTTATGAGAATGGTTAATAAGTTACAAACGCGTTATGTGATAACTTAGTATACACAATGGATGTTAGACAAGTGTTGTGAAGTCCACACTTGGAATTTTTGAAATGTAAATGGTAATGTAAGACTTGTACCGAAATAACAAGTTTAACTAGAAATGAGTGTTATGTTGGAAAAAGGATGTTAATACGTTGTGTATTGATTAATAAGAAGGGTTATGTGTTGCATTATAGCTGATAGTTAATGTGAATGATTATATAACTGTGTAGGAATACACGAAGTGAAGATAAGCGATAAGTAGTTAAGTCCTAGTTCATAAACTATGAATCAGACAAGTATTTCAGTTCCTAATTGCTATGTGAACATAATGATTAACTATTTTAAATTGTTATTGCAAAATGTATGATGTGTTATATATATGTTGAATGTATGAAATGTTAAAATCAACTTATGACTACATGGATTGAGTAAAGCATGCTGATTGAGTAAGGAACTCAATCTTTATACTTGTAATATGAACTATAGTCTGTATGTTATTACAATCCAATGTTTAAGAGATGTATGTTGAATATGTTATTATATGCTATGTGATGTATGAAAACTGTTAGATTTTGCTGGGCTGTCAAGTTCAACCTTGAAAATAACCATTTTTACAGGTAAAGATTTCGAGGTAAAGTTATGTGTTACTTGAAAGACCTGAACCAGATGTGATGCTTGAATATTCATACACTTTAGTTGTGTTAGTACTATTTGAACCATGCTTAAGGTTCTGAAGGATGTATTAATGTTGAGTTATAATATCGTTTCGCAATGTAAACTATTGTAGTATTAAATTGATTTTGAGATATTTACATGTAAAGGTTGAAGGTTTTGGGAACGAAAATAGTTTGTAATAGAAAATTTTAATTATTCTGCAAAATTTCAATGGTAGTATTATCATTTAATGATGAAAAATTTGAGGTTGAATGTATTATTAACGACTGAAATCGAGAATTAAATTTTATAAATTTTGGGGTCATTACAGTTGGTATCAAAGCTGTAGGTTATAAACCTTAGGTAGGAGTACCGTATGCTATAACCTTAGAGAAGAGATGTGAAGATAATGAAAGAATAAGCTCAGATAGAGTTTGAACAATAAGAAGTAATGTAAGAAACGTATAGAGAAGGGATTAAAACTTGCGTGAGAGGATTCAAAGAAGAATCTCGCATAGTTATAAGAAATATAAATGTGGGGTTACCTAACTCCAATAATAAGGATGTAAGGTGATAATAAATAGACAATGTCTATAAGAAGAGTTTGGTAAGGAAGTTAAGAATAGAAAGTTATATCTAAGTATGGTATAATTGTACTCTTTAATAGTTGATGTATGGCATCTGGACTAAACGATTCCTTCATAGAGCGGAGGTATATACGAACTGGCAACTCGGAACCTAGTTTGTTGGTTATTTGTGGGAAACCACTTAGCGTACCATATTGAAATTGTTAGAGACTTGATGTATACCAAGTATAAAAAATGGATGCGTATGATGAAAATGTAGAACTTGAATGAAATGTTGAACGATATAAACGAAGTTGGAAATTCTTAAAGCAAGAATTGTTATATGAACAAGAAGATTCAAAGAAGAATCTTGAAGTGATATAAAGATAAGAATTGGGAGTTTCCTAACTCTAATAGCTAAGATAATGAATAATGTCGTAAATGATGAAAAAGGAAAGGAAGAGGATCGTAAAATAAAGCGATCACGAGTTAAGAAAAGAATTTTAAGGGAGATGATTATAGAATAAGATCACGTCGTGATCTGTTTAAGTTATAGAAGAAAGATGGTCTGTAATATTTGAATAATTATAGCTTAATGCTATGAAGATGGTGTACTATGAAATAGTACGAGATAAACTTATGAGGAGTTATAGATAATGTGATACGAGGAATTCATATCGAGCAAAGAGCAAGTTAAGAGTAAGATAGAGTTAGGTGGGATTTTAATTGAGGACACATGTGATAGTTGAGTTGTACAAACCTTTGTATGGGCGAGAGTTTTATGCTTGCACTTAGTTTATCATATTGATAATCATTGGAATGTTGGTGTCGCGCTATCAATGTATATGTGGTGAAAACATGATTCTTTTCTCATGTGTATATTTGATAGTTAGAAACTATTAAGATTAGTCAGATATTATTAGGATTAGGTGCGGTTCTTAAAACTAATGCATATGGTAAGTTCGTGACTCATAATAATTTGGTGTGTTTGAACCCCTCAGCGAATGGACGCCTATGGTCTGACTAGGATAAGTTCTTGAACTCATATTATTGTGGCAAGCTTCTGAACTTCCAATGTTCGGTAAGTTTGATGAACTATATTTGGTAGAAAACGGTTATAGTATAAGAGAGCATTGATAAAGTTAAAGATTGATAGAATGGTTAAGTAATGAAGTAATGAAGTAAAGATTGAAGTTGATGGATACCTGGATATTCTATATCTACTAGCTATGCTAGACTTTTAAAATTTATTGACTTCGTGCTAATGTTTGCACTTCTATTTTCTTGAAAAATATTGGATCAAATGATGAAACCAATGAGTTTTAAAAATAATACCATTATTCGTATGTCTATGCTAATTGCTTTGGCTAGACAAAAATGATTTGAAATATATCAAAATGTATTTTTATATATTATCAATGTATCATGGAACCTGGTGCAAAGATGATAAAAAACGATGAAATCATCAATGCAGTATTACTTAGTGTTGGATGTGATCTAAGGATCGTCAGCCCACTAAGGTATGATGTAGTATGACAAAATCATCAAATGACGGAATCCTCAAACAGACTGTAAATACAGTGCTGTATCATAAAGTCATAAAAAGATTTTTGAGATTTCTTTAAGATATGAGAGTATATATATGGATATGTATATTTTGATTGATGTTCGAATTGTTGTAGAAGTCTATGCTATTTGATTCAGCTAGACGATTATTGAAAGATGTTCATGAAATTCAAGCGTTTATTGAAAAGTTATGCCAAACCAAATTATTTTGGTGCGGATTCAGATGTTGAAAAGCTGAGGTGAACAACCCTATAAGGGGACATGTTTTCGGGGACAATGGTTCCGAGCGTAACGCATATAGTCGTTACAAAACACTACGTTGTGGCCCAACGTAGTGGTACAATAGGCTGGCCACCTAGTGTACGTGAGGAGGGTGTTTTCAGTCTTTGTGATTGATAAACACTCTGGTTTGCAGTGTGAAGGATTTAGTTAAAGCACTAGTAAATCGAGAATAGAGTTCACGGTCTTGTGACCCCTCAGCATGATTTGAAATCTTTTAAATTCCTGAGTTATTCATACTTCTTCCCAATTATTGAGCAATTGTGGAAGATTCTTACTATTCTAAAAGGCGAATGTGGTAAGGATGATATTCCTTAGAAAGAAATATGTCGTAGAATGCGACACTGAAAGATGAATATATTGAATAAGTAAGAAAATAAATTTTGAAATGAGAAGGAGATAAGTTATCAAGAATAATGTTAAACTTTTAATAGAAAAGTTTAATAATTATAGAAAGATCTTTGTGGGAAGAAGTGGTTATAGAAATCAATGAATGAATAAAGTATTAACGTAAAATCTATTTTGATAGATTGAATGAATGAGGATTAATAAATAAAATTTCGAGGACGAAATTCTTAGAAGAATGGGTGAATGTAATATCCCGATGGTTTGTGTATCGATCCTTATAAAAAGAAATTAATGAATATATAATACTCAAAATAAAATTGAGTCTAAGTAAAAGGTTCTGAAATAAAAATCACTAGAATTTTTATCAAGAATGGTGGGGGTAGGAAATATAAAACCTATATTAAGGTAATGTGTTGAAAATATTCAACGATAAATTTTAAAAAGAGATTTGATGAAAACCAAGTAAGGGAGGTTTCGTTGATTCCGAGGACGGAATCCTTATACGGGGGGAAGGATGTGACAACCCGAATTTTTATAAGTTATTAAAATAGAAATTTAATAATTTAAAATTCTTATTACGAGATACTTTGAGTTTGAGTATGTATATGTATGTGCTGAATATTATGAAATATGTGATCTGGTGTTAAGAGAAATATATATTGGGAAAGTGAGGTTTAATACTACCCTGAGTTATTTGTTTTATTTTATCTGTATTTTCGATTCTGGGAACATAATATTTGTAAGGAGGGAAGAATGTGACAATCCAAGATTTTAGTAATTATAATTTAAAATATTTATTAAATGAAATAAATATTTTATTGATGTGGTTATTATTAATAAATAGTTATGGCTAGATAATATTCTAAATTAAATTAATTTATAGTTTAGAGAGCTGTAATATAACATGAAATGTTATATTGTTGTTTTAATTTAATAATTTAAGATGGTATGATAAGTTATTAAATAAAAATTATAATGAGATTATAATTTTGTGATATTTGTTTAAGTGGAATATTTATTTTAAATATAGTATGTGTAATTAATTTATTTGATTATTATTGGATATGGAAATCCAAATAAATAATATGTGATTATAAATAATAAACTAAATTGCTTATTAAATAATTTAGTTTTTTGCCAAACAAGGTTTAAAATATTAAGTCTTTAATATTTAAAAGGGTTTTGCCAAACAAAGCCTTATGGCTTTTGTTTTTTTTTTAATTTTTGAATTTGTAAATAATATAAATAAAATAAATAAAATAATAAGTATAATATATTTATAACTTATACGTTATAACTGATATCCTAATTAGTATTAGTATTGAGGTTTATCAGTTTATTTATTTACGTTTAACTAAGAGTTTACTCTACTGAGAAGAGAGAAAAGAGGTTCTACAAAGAATTGGAGAGAGAACATAGAGAGTTTGAGAGGAAGATTTCTGAGAATTCCAAAGAAATTCGTTGTGTTTTAGCAAGAATTACCGAGCAATTGAAGGTATTGTCCATAACTTTGATATTATATACATATATATATATATATATATATATATATATATATATATATATATATATATATATATATATATATATGGGTATGTTTTACAACATAAAGTTTCTAATCTCTGTGAATCCAATTTGTCTAAAATGGTAGTTATGAACTGAATTATTAAATCTATATGTATGTGTGGTGTTAGAATTAGTATTTAGTTAAGAATTATTATGCTGATTGTGTTTAAAGGAAGAAAACTAATTGTAGTGTATAAGTTTTTCATAGGTCTCATGTAAGTACCAATGTTGATAGTCAATTTTATGTGAAATTGTAAATTGAAGCTTGATTATGTTAGTTCATTAAGAAACGAGCATAGCGTAATTTGGATGGAGTGATTTGGCCAAATATTGAATTCATAGTGATGATTTTTGGGATGAATACCAAAAAATGAGTTTTTATATGAAAACTTGAAATTTGAGAAATTAAACTAGTTTTAGTTGATGTTAAATTATTTTAATTGGTGGAATATGTTCCCAAATATGTTTGTGATGGTTCTATACCATTTTTACGTGTTAATATTACTGTTTGGTGGGTGAAATTCGTGTTAGTTGGGCTAAAAACGGCTACTGTTCATGCCATGTCTGTGTCTGTCTGTGCACCAGCGCAGCTACGCTGGTGCCAAGTCTAAAAACTGCGCAGCTGCGCCGGTTCCAAGCCTATGTATGGCGCAGCTGCGCCATACACTAATCTGAGGCAGAGATGTCTGCTGCTGCTGTAGAGTTTGGGAAGCCTTACCACTTGGTCTAAGGTTATGATTAAGTGTCATACATGTAGTAAGAAGGTTAAAACAGAACTATGATATGTAATTGATAATTCAAAGTTATGAGAATGGTTAGTAAGTTACAAACGCGTTATGTGATAACTTAGTATACACAATGAGTATTAGACAAGTGTTGTGAAGTCCACACTTAGAATTTCTGAAATGTAAATGGTAATGTAAGACTTGTACCGAAATAACAAGTTTAACTAGAAATGAGTGTTATGTTGGAAAAAGGATGTTAGTACGTTGTGTATTGATTAATAAGAAGGGTTATGTGTTGCATTATAGCTGATAGTTAATGTGAATGATTATATAACTGTGTAGGAATACACGAAGTGAAGATAAGCGATAAGTAGTTAAGTCATAGTTCATAAACTACGAATCATGCAAGTTTTTCAGTTCCTAATTGCTATGTGAACATAATGATTAACTATTTTAAATTGTTATTGCAAAATGTATGATGTGTTATATATATGTTGAATGCATGAAATGTTAAAGTCAACTTATGACTACGTGGATTGAGTAAAGCATGCTGATTGAGTAAGGAACTCAATCTTTATTCTTGTTATATGAACTGTAGTCTGTATGTTATTATAATCCAATGTTTAAGAGATGTATGTTGAACATGTTATTATATACTATGTGATGCATAAAAACTATTAGATTTTGTTGGGCTGTCGAGCTCAACCTTGCAAATAATCATTTTTACAGGTAAAGATTTCGAGGTAAAGTTATGTGTTACTTGAAAGACCTGAACCAGATGTGATGCTTGAATATTCATACACTTTAGTTGTGTTAGTACTATTTGAACCATGTTTAAGGTTCTGAAGGATGTATTAATGTTGAGATGTAATATCGTTTCGCTATGTAAACTATTGTAGTATTAAATTGATTCTGAGATATTTAGATGTAATGGTTGAAGGTTTTGGGAACTAGAATAGTTTGTAATAGAAAATTTTAATTATTCTGCAAAATTTCAATGGTTGTATTATCATTTAATGATGAAAAATTTGAGATTGAATGTATTATTAACGACTGAAATCGATAATTAAATTGTATGAATTTTGGGATCGTTACAGAAATGGTGTCTGAGATCCTGGTACATTTTCGTACTTCTGGGGTGAATCGAATATTGTGAATTATGGGCCTCACTCAAATTTTAATCTTTAATTTCCAGTGCTAGCGGAACTCAAATTCTCCCTTCAAATCGAAGTAACCCTTCCGTATCAACTTTAAATTTGTCTTCTTCACCTTTAGACACTTTTCTTTTTATCTTGTCACAGTTTTCATCTTGAAGTTGTGCATTCCTTACCTTATCCACCAAAATTGAACTGCTCCCCATCTGAAATAATTTTTCATCTAATTCTGTCTGATATTTATATTCTAGCTCCATCTTGACCATTTCTGCTACAAGGTTTTCCTGAGCAGTTATCATCATTAATTTATCTGGACCTTTTCTATTTCAGGCATCGGCAACAACATTCGCCTAGGGATGTTCATCAGTAAAAAACCGAACCGGTACCGAAAATACCGAACCGGTACTGATCCGAAATTACAAGAAAAGTAAGAACCGAAGCCGGTACCGAATTACCGATTTCGGTACCGATTTTTTCGGTTCAGTTTTCAATTATACCGCATGGTAATATATATAATTATTAATAATAATTAAATAATTTTTTTTATATATTAGCAATTTTTTAAAAACTAAGAAATCATTAACTGTTAATAATAATTAATATATAAAATAAAACTACAAAACATTATTTATATATATATATATATATATATATATATATATATATATATAATTAATAAAACTACTATTATATAAAAATTATTAATATATAAAAAATTATTTAATATATAAAATTACAAAACATTAACTATTAATTATTAAATTTTTGTATTTTCGGTATTTCGGTTTTTATCAAATACAAAAAAGTCATTACCGGTACCGAAAAGTGTTAAAATACCGATAAGCCGGTACCGGTATCAACCGGTTCGGTAAAAAACCGAAAAAATTAAAAATTTTGAGCACCTCTACATTCGCCTTTCCGGGATGATAAAGAATCTCGTAGTCATAATCTTTAATCAACTCCAGCTATCTTCTTTGTCGCATATTCAAATCCTTCCGTGTAAAGATATACTTCAGACTTTTATGGTCTGTATATATCTCACACCTCTCTCCATACAGATAGTTCCTCCAAATCTTTAGAGTAAACACTACCGCAACCAACTCCAAATCATGAGTCGGATACCCTTTTTCGTAATCCTTCAATTGACGCGATAAATACGCAATGACCCTATCGTTCTGCATAAGCACACAACCTAGTCCTTTATGCGATGTGTCACTATATACCACAAAATTCCCTGTATCATCAGGCAATGACAACACAGGTGTTGAACTCAATCCCTTCTTTAATTCCTGGAAACTTTCCTCACATTTTTCCGTCCAAACAAACTTAACTGCCTTTCTAGTCAAATTTGTCAACGGAGTTGCGATCTTGGAAAAATCCTGAATAAATCGCCTATAGTAACCTGCCAATCCTAAGAAACTTCTTACTTCTGACGGCATCTTTGGCTGATCCCAGTTTATTACAGCTTCAACTTTTGATGGATCTACCGAGATTCCATCTTTGTCAATAACGTGCCCAAGAAACCGCACACGTTCTAACCAAAACTCACATTTCAAAAATTTCACGTATAACTTCTCTCTTCTCAATGTCTCCTTGGTTTTAGAATACACCAATATATCATCAATAAACACCACTACAAATTTATCTAAGAAAGGTTTAAACACACTGTTCATCAAATCCATTAATGTTGCAGATGCATTGGTTAAACCAAATGACATAATCGAAACTTGTAATGACCATACTGAGTTCTGAATGTTATTTTCGGTACATCCTCCTTCCTTACCTTCAACTGATGATATCCACTTCTTAAGTCTATTTTTGAAAAGTACCTAGCTCATTTCAGTTGATCGAACAAGTCATCGATTCTCGGTAACGAATACTTATTTTTAATCGTGACCTTATTCAATTCTATGTAATCAATGCAGAGCCGCATTGATCCATCTTTCTTCTTAACAAACAATACCAACGCTCTCCACGGTGACACGTTCGACTGGATATACTTCTTATTTAATAATTCTTGCAACTGCACCATCAGCTCTTTCACCTCTACTAGGGCAATTCTATATGGGGTTTTAGATATCGGGGTCATTCCTGGAGCTAAATCAATCACGGACACAACCTCTCTATCTGGCAGAAGTCCAGGCAAATCGTTTGGAAATACATCTGCTAAATCTCTAATGACCGATATCTCTTCCAATTGCGCATTTTTCTTCTGAGTATCGACTATGTAGGCTAAGTATCCTACACATCCTTGTCGTAGTAACTTCTTGGCTTGCATCACTGTCAGACAACTTGTGACGCCCCCAAATCCTTGTAACATCGCTTACAGGACATGGTGCTCATGATACAACATACATAATCATCTAACTACATAAACTTCGAAAATAATAATAATAATAATAATAATAATAATAATAATAATAATAATAATAATAATAATAATAATAATAATAATAATAATAATAACTACTATTGCATATCTATTCAAATAAAATCCTAAGTCTTTACAACCTTAAATAAACTAAAAATTAAACTTAGCATTTGTCGCTACATTACATCATATGCGAAAATATAACTTATTACATAAATAACTCTCATTATTTCATCTTAGACTTCCCCTTATCCTTGCCCGAGCCCTCAACGTTCTCAGCCCTAACTAAAAGGTTTAAGCAAGAATAAGCACAAATTGCCCAGCAAGTATACAAAGTAGTTTGCAAACATACATCAGGAGTAAAAGCATTTGTATGAATATTTCTCAACAATTGAAATAATTATCAAGAGATAAACAGGAACATCAAGATAAGAGTTCTGGAATTCTCAATAGCATACTAAGGGGTGTTAGATACCCTGAACATTACTTTATTTCATAGAAAATCATCAGACGGTTTAACAATCAAATTGATTATAACCAGTCTTTGCAAGTACTCCAGGTGATCAACCTATCATACCCTACATTGTGCACAAGCATGAATTTTATCTGCATAAGCATAAATGGGACTATATGCCCGACATCTGTTTGCCTAATTATTTGGGATGTTCATCTTAGTTATTTATGCGAGACCGCACCAAAGCAATTTGGATTGGTAAACATTAAATAGCTTCAAAGGATTTTGAATTGTTCAAACGTTATATCATTTATCATCAATAATATCTAGCCGAAACAAAAAGCCAGAAAGCATACTTGGAAACAATTAGTTAAAGAAATAGAACTTTAAAGTATAGCAGTTGTAATACTAACTGAATAATCATCAATAACGCTTGCAAAGAAATTGCAGTTATATAACTTTACGGCAAAGGAACTTGTACGAAAAAGTAAATAGCACAAGTTCGATACTAACCCTCAGTGCAATAACAATGAGTAAAGATTGAATAATTGCTTAATAGAAACTTAGGGTTAAGAAACTTGCCTGATACGTCTTCTACAATTAACGCTATCTACTAGCCCTTCACGTAACCTATTCACACGTGTCATGTTAAGCAATTAAGTTCTCGAACACCACTTCGAAGTGTAATGGTTTCTTTTTATTTTAATAAGATTATTAAACTCACACATATCCAAATACAATTCAATTACATAACATGTTGCTTTGTATAGGCCAAGTGGTTCAATAATAGAATCTGGGAAAAATAAAGTTTCTGACATTTTCTGACCCAACCCGACCCGGATCCGACCCCTCCCGGACCAGCGCAGCTGTGCAGGTCTAAGCCTTATGAGCGGCGCAGCTGCGCTGCTCATCAAGCCCAGAATTTTTTTCCTGCTTCGAGCAGCCCACATTCCGATTTAATTCCTACCAAACTACAGTGCATCTGACCATGAAATTTGGACACAATAAACTTCATATAGCATAGTATTTTACAAAAATATAACATACATCAAACTAGCATGTTAAGACCACAAACTAACTGCCTAGATAAGAGTGACTGGACTGATTTAGGACTTAAATTTTTTTTTGGAAATCCTAGAATCTGTAGATTTTTCCCTATGAACATGCTTGCTACCGAATTTCATATCTTGCTCAATTCAACTCTGTTTCTTATGAAATTTGGTAAAGTTATACATCATAGTACATAGTATTTTACAAAATTATTACCTAACATTATCGGGTCACAGAAACAATGATTCCAAGGCTCCAAAAAACCCAAAAAGTCACAGATTTTGATTCTAGCATGCAAGGAATTAGTTCCTACTATCCAGATCATATATACTCATATAAATACACATGTTACAACAATCGAACTCACTAAATTTCCATGATTTGATCAAATTAGCATCATTGATGCATATTATCAAATATTTGGCATGCATGACATAATTTCTTGATTCTCTACGATATTGAGGCATGATTAAACCAGAAATTTCATTCTTAACATCCATCCACATATCAGCAACTAACAGTAGCATGGCATCACAAGGTCCAAAACAAATTGTTTGCAAAAAGTCTCATAAGCATATTCTCTCATTTTTACTTAAGAACATGAAAAAGAGAGTTCATGGCTTACCTCTTTGATGAATTCTTCTTACTCAAATTTCTCCAATGATTTTCCTTGCTTGATTAGTTTTTGAAACTCCAAAATTCGCCACCCTCTCAAGCCCTTTCCTCTCTCACTCTCAACTTCACTCATGGTAGGATTTTTTTACAAAAGGAAGAAGAGACTTCGATTGGGAGTATATATAAAACATTATATCCCATGATTTCCCCAGTCCTTCAATCTCCAACATCAGTTATATGTATTATGTATATTGTATCAATTCAATTTAGTATGGGGTGGGGGTTAAAGAAAGGAAGAGTCTTGGTTTGTAAAGAGTTTGTAACTCCCTCCCCCCTCATTACCTTATAATATGAATACTCCCTCTCTTGTCCCAATTTGGTTATCACTTGGGCCCCACGGCTGCTGCACTTTTCTATTAAAATATTACTATAATCAATTTAATCGCTTAATACACTATTTTGACCATTTTACCATCTGTAGCCAAATGTTTCGATACTAATATCGATTTCTACTAATTCGACGTTCTGGACTTCATGGGACTATCCATTTTGTCAAATTAGCCTCCAAAATTCGTGGTTGAATTTTTACCCAAAAAGTCAACCGGTTGACTTTGACCAAAAAGTCAACCGCATCACGTTTTGTGGTTACAATCTATCTTGACTAATTTCGACGTTCCGAACTCAAATACGCAGTCCACGTCTCTAAATTCTGCTCCGAAATCAATCTCATGTTTTAATCCTCTCCCACGCAAATAATCAATTTATTTACATTACTAACTCAAATAGTTAAATTAATCCAAATCAACTATTTACACATACCTCATCTCATAACTTAAAATTAAACATGTATGTATAACACATATACATCTAATAATATAAGTCACACAAGAGTTTTACATAAATTTATTTATTGATAATTAGTAAATTACATAATAATCTCGGATATTACATTCACCCTCCCTTATAAGGATTCCATCCCCGGAATCATTACAAGTTAAACAAAAAGACTAGGGTAATTTTTCATCATTTTTTCCTCGAGTTCCCACGTAGCCTCATCGGTGTTGTAGTTCCTCCATACTACCTTAACAGAAGGTATTATCTTATTTCGTAACACTTGTTCTTTTCTATCAATTATCTGTACAGGAACCTCTTCATAGGTTAAGTCCTTTTCAAACTGGATGGGTTCATACTCAATGACATGCTTGTAGTCTTGCTTATAGGGTCGTAAAACCAATACGTGGAACACATTGTGTACATGATCTAACTCCGGAGGTAAAGCTATTTTTCATAAGCTACCTCACCGACTCGTCTTAGCACTTCAAATGGTCCTATGAATCTGGGACTAAGTTTTCCTTTCTTTCCAAACCTCATTTTCCCTTTCCAAGGTGAAACCTTTAGAAACACATAAGTGCTAACGTCGAAGTCTCGTTGTTACCGATGTTGATTAGCATATTTTTTCTGTCGATCCTGAGCCGTCACTAATCTTGCTCGTATCGTTTTGATCACATACGCAGTTTGTTGCACCAATTTTGGCCCTAGCAATTGATGTTCTCCTACTTCATCCCATCACAATGGCGTTCTACATTTCCTTCCATATAAAGCTTCATAAGGTGGCATACCGATGCTTATGTGATAACTGTTGTTGTATGCAAATTCCACCAACGGTAGGTGGTCATCCCAGCTTCCTTTAAAGTCCATAACACATGCTCTCAGTATGTCTTCCAATATTTAAATAGTTCTCTCACTCTGCCCATCTATTTGAGGATGATACGTTGTGCTCAACCTTAGCTGCGTTCCCATGCGTTCTTGAAATCTTTTCCAAAAATTTGCTGTGAATCGCGGATCGCGATCTGATACAATTGGTACCGACACACCGTGCCTAGAAACGATCTCTTTGATGTAAAGCATTGCCAACTGATCTAAGTTATATCTAATCTTGATTGGCAAGAAATGCGCTGACTTGGTCAATCGATCAACGATCACCCATACTACATCGTAACCCTTTTATGTAGTTGGAAGTCCTACCACGAAGTCCATCATGATATGATCCTACTTCCATTCTAGAATTTCTAAGGGTTGAAGTAACCTGCTCAGTTTTTGATGTTTTGCCTTAACTCTCTGGCATGTTAAACACTTGCTGACGCACTCTGCGACTTCTCTCTTCATATTGGGCCACCAATAATGTTGGCGAAGATCTTGGTACATCTTTGTGCTTCCCAGGTAGATTGAGTAGCTTGAACTATGAGCTTCCTGTAAGATCTCTTCCTTTAATTCAGATACCGCTGGCACCCAAATTCTCTTCTCAAATCTTAATAGTCCATCACCATCCACGCTGAATTTAAGCTCTTCCCCTTCGAAAATTCTTTTCCTCACCTTCTCACATTCTTTATCGCTGCTTTGTGGTTCCTTAATTCTGTCCAATAGAGTTGGGCGAACCTCCATTGTGAATAACTTCTCATTTAACTCCCTCGAGCTCTTTATCTCGAGTTCCAATCTAGCCATCTCCTTAACTAACTCCTCTTGAGTCGTTAGCATTGCCAACTTACCACTTCTCTTTCTACTTAGCACATCTGCTACCACATTAGCTTTCCCCGCATGATACAAAATATCACAATCGTAATCCTTTATAAGTTCCAACCATCTTCTTTGTCTCATATTCAACTCCTTCTGTGTGAAGATATACTTCAAACTTTTATGGTCCGTGTATATTTCACATCTTACACCATATAAATAGTGCCTCCAAATCTTTAGGTCAAATACTACCGCTGCCAATTCCAGGTCATGGGTAGGGTATCCCTTTTCGTAATCCTTGAACTGACATGATGTGTACGCAATAACTTTACCATGTTGCATAAGCACACATCCAAGTTCTTTATGTGACGCATCACTGAAAATCACGAAATCACCTGTATCGCCAGGTAAAGACAACACCGATGATTCACTCAGTCTTTTCTTGATTTCCTTAAAACTTTCTTCACACTTCTCCATCTAGACAAATTTTACCGACTTCTTTATTAGATTCGTCAAAGTTCCTGCTATTTTTGAAAAATCTTGGATAAACCGTCTGTAATAGCCTGCCAATGCTAAGAAACTTCTTACTTCAGTCGGTGTCTGTGGTTGCTCCCAATTCTGCACCACTTTAACCTTTGTCCGATCCACTGAGATTCCGTTCTGGTCGATCGCGTGCCCTAGAAATTAAACTTTCTCTAACCAGAACTCGTACTTCAAAAATTTTGCCTATAACTTATCCTTCCTTAATGCTCCAATACCATTCTTAAATGTTCAGCATAATCTTCCTGAGTCTTGGAATAGATCAAGATATCATCTATGAACACAACTACGAATTTATCTAAGTATTGCTTGAACAGCCGGTTCATCACGTCCATAAATGTTGTTGGCGCGTTTGTTAACCCAAATGACATCTCCATGAACTCATAGTATCCGTAACGAGTCCTGAATGATGTCTTAGGTACATCTTCCTTCCTCACCTTCAACTGGTGATATCCTGTTCTCAAGTCGATCTTGGAAAAATATTTCACTCCTTTCAACTAATCGAACAAATCATCTATCCTGGGTAACGGGTACTTGTTCTTGATCGTCACCTTGTTCAGCTCTCGATAGTCTATGCAAAGTCTCATCGACCCATCCTTTTTTTCACAAATAAAATTGGTGCTCCCCAAGGAGACACACTCAGTTGAATATACTTCCTATCCAATAATTCCTGTAACTGTACCATCAGCTCCTTCATCTCCGCTGGTGCCATTCTGTATGGGACTTTCGAAATCAGGGTCGTTCCCGGTACAAAATCTATAGCAAATTCGACCTCCCTATCTGGTGGAATACCTGGGAATTCCTCCGGAATATATCCAAAAATTCGTTCACTACAGATATCTGTCCCATCCCTGTCCCTACTTTCTGCGTATCGCCGATGTGGGCCAAATAACCTACACATCCCTTTCTTAGCAACTTCCTCGCTTGCATCATCATCAGACAGCTTGAGTGTCTCGGCGACTTACTACCATAGAACACTACCTTAGACTGATTTGGAGTCCTAAGGTTTATACACTTCTTTTGGCAATCTATCATCGCTCCATAGTTAAATAACCAATTCATTCCTAGAATTACATCAAATTCTCCTAATGGAATCGGAATTAAATCCACAAGTAACATATACCCCCTGATATCTACAATACAATTCCTATTAATAAGGCTAACGGGAATGACTTCCTTATTAGCAACTTCTATGTTCATAGGATATTCTAATTCTTCCTGGGGTAAGTTTAATTATTAGGAGAATTCATACGATACGAAGGAAAAAGTAGCACCTAAATCAAATAATACGTAAGTAGATATATCATTGATCGAAATGATACCTGAAACCACGTCCTTGGATGCGATCGCATCCTAAACTGTCATGTTGAAAGTCCTTGCTGTTGGTCGAATCTGAGTTGGTGGTCCAGTAATTGTGAGATTTCCACCACTTGGTCCCCTTCCTCCATTCCCTCCTGCTGAGTTCTTCTTTGGGCAATTCCTTGCCAGATGATCCAGTGCTCCACAGTTGAAACATCCATATCTCTTTGGTACAGAGCAATTGGGAGAAATGTGCCCCTCTTGTCCGCAATTAAAATAGACATTTTTCCCTTTTAGACATGCACCCGAGTGATTTCTCCCACACTCCTTGCACGTCTCAGTCCTCTTCTTTGTTTCCTCTAGTTTGCCCCCAGGGTTTCCCGAATTAAAATTGGTGCTGCTGCTGTTGTTGTTGATGTTCCACTTCCTTTTGTTTGCACCACTGCCGCTGCTACCTTCCCCACGATTCCCTCTTTCATTCTTCTTCTTCTTCTCCTTGTTAAATTTCATCAGGGCTTCGCTTTCGCCCTCAGCGATTATAGCTTTCTCCAGGAGAGTAGTGAAGTTATTCATTTGCAACACCGAAAGTCTACTGTATAACCATGGTTTGAGGCCCTGCTCAAACCTCCTCGTTTTCCTCTCCTCAGTGTCAACCTGATGAGGCGCGAACCTCGCCAGCTCGTTAAACTTCACAGTGTATTGAGGTACTGTTATGTCGTCTTGCTTCAGCTCCAAGAATCGCATCTCCATGCTACTCTGCATACTCACATGAAAGTAATTTTTGAAGAAAATCTTCTAAAACCCCTCCCACGGTATCACACCTTCTCCAGCCCTGGTCTGGTTTGCCTCGCACCAGAAGTTGGCTTTCGCCCTTTAGCATATATGTGGTGAAGATTGTCTTCTGTTCATCTCCAACTCGGGCGATAACGAATGCCTTTTCTATTTCTTTGATCCATGTCTGGGCTTCGATAGGTTCAGTGGTTCCTTTGAACTCAGGGGGTCCCGCGCTCTTGAAGTCCTTAAAGTGTGCCCATTGGGCCGCTGGAGGGTTATTGGTATTCGGGGTTCGATTCTGAAGTGCCCCCACTAACATGTCTACGAATTATTGCATGGGGTTTGGTGGACCCCCAGCATTAACGCCTGACCCCTTCGGTGTTTGACGACGTCTTCCTCTAGCCATCTTTTTGTTTAAATAAACTTAACGTTATCATCTTATAACTTTCTCTACAGCATTTATAATTCATATAAAACTTAATAATCACATCACATATTTAAATAAAAGCATATTTATTTACAAACCATAATAACAAAGTATCTCATCATCTTATGACATTAAGCCATTTACATCACTTTAAACCAAAGTACTTGGTAAAAACTGAAACCAAGTTTTATTTCATAGCTAAGCTTTCTAAATGCTAATAGTAAAAGTTCATCACGAATAAACTAAAGGCTCCGCCTAATGGCGTCTTCATGCTTTTCATCCGTCATCTCCAGCACCAGCCCACGGCTTTTGGTATGTCTAAACTGGTACTCCTTACGTGGAAAGTGAAACACCCTATGCTGGAACCTCCCATGTGCTGACTTAAATGCGTACTTCATCCTGTCCATCCTAACCTTCTTATCTCTCACTTCACCTTCTAACTCGCCTGTTAGCTTCTCGGCCCGAGCACGGCCTCTCCTCTCATCTCCCCAAAACGTAGTAATAATCTGCTTGTCCGTTTGGAGACTCTGTATCCTCAACTCTAACCCATTAATGGTATGTCCCAAGTGGGTCCTCATAGCTTCTTTCTCATCCTCCAGCCTATCCGCCTTTTGGTCTGATGCCCGTAGCTTGTCAGCCAGATCCGCATTCCTAATTACCAGGTGATGCACCAATGCCTCAAGCAATGTTGCAGCCTACGACTCCCCCTGATACAGCTCCTCTAACTTATGGACTCTGTAATCCAACTCTGTAATCCTATCCATCAACTCATCCAACAAAGTATCCTCAGGTGCTTCTTCGGAGTCCTCCTCGGGCTCCTCTTCCTCTTCAGGATACTCCTCTGGGTCTGAGTCAGCTGTTGCCTCAGCTATAGGCTCAGGTACAACTGTCACCAACTGCTCACTCACAACATGGATTTCTCTAACCTCCTCTTCTCCTGACATCCTTCAATCAAGACAAAATAACTCAGTTAGTAGTTTAAAATAGATGTTTTTGTTTTTAGAAAAATATATTTGACACAACCCCTAGAACTCTACGTGAGTTCATCTCCTTATTTCCTCCACTAACTTCCCTAAGGTTATAGTCTAAGGTTCCCCACCTAAGGTTTATAACCTACTGCTTTGATACCAACCTGTGACGCCCCCAAATCCGTGTAACATCGCTTACAGGACATGGTGCTCACGATACAACATGCATAATCATCTAACTATATAAACTCTAGAAATAATAATAATAATAACTATTGCATATCTATTCAAATAAAATCCCAAGTCTTTACAACCTTAAATAAACTGAAACTTAAACTTAGCGTTTGTCGCTACATTACATCATATGCGGAAATATAACTTATTACATAAATAACTCTTATCATTTCATCTTAGACTTCCCCTTGTCCTTGCCCGAGCCCTCAGCGTTCTCAGCCCTAACTGTAAGACTCCAACTTTTTATAAAGAAAATCGAATTTTCTCTAATTATTATTGTGAATAATAAGGTGTTAATTTGATATAATGCTTTGGTTATGGGTGAAATGTGCAAATTTTGCAAAATAAGCAAGTGGTTATAAAATATTCATTGTTGTCGGGGAATATTCGTTTGGTCGTGGAATATTCTTACTGTCGTGGAATATTCGTACGATGGCGCAGCCAATTGTGGGCCCCATAACAAAAAATAGTTGGATGAAGAAAACGACAAGTTTGAGTTTTTATAAATAACGGCGTAATTATTACCGTTAACACTGTTGGAATACCCGATGGTTAAAATACAGTAATACGCGTGGTTGCACAATAGCACACGGTATTGCACAGTATTTTTTCGAGTTATTGATTCTTACGTAAGAAGGGACTACTCAATAATTGTTACAGTAATTACTGTTCAATATTTTATTTTATTGATTCAATAATTGCTACGTTGATATTTTATATTATTGTTGTTTCAATAATTGTCACTGCACATTATTTCCCATTATCAGATCAATAATTCATATTATTTGTATAATATTATTAGATAACATTATTGGCAATGTCTAAGGAAGTTCTGTCTAAGAAAGGGGTTTGGTCTCCTATTTGCGCGCCAATAAGAAGAAATCCTTATCGGAAAACACCCTCTTTCCTAGGAACGATCTGGTTGTCATAATTGTGATTTTGTAATATTATTTATGAATAATTAATTATTGATTTATATGATAAGAAAATATTTACTTTTATGTGGATATAAATGAAGAAATTAATATTGAGGTGTTTTATCAGTATTTTGTCTAAATGAAGATATTAAAAATCATCCGTATGTGAATTTCGGACATTTTTTGATCGAAATTTGGAAAAACTTTCTTCTACAAAGTTGTAGAGAATTAAATTATCTATGAAAAGACATGAGATTTGAATTTTTCTGATAAAAGAGCTATTTATTATGAATTATTGAAGTTTCAAAAATAAATATTTTTATTAAAACATGGGTGGGCCCCACTTTTAGTTGTTATGAAAAAATCTAATTTTTTGGTGGGCCCCACTATGGTGTGCTAAAATTTGATCAAAGGTGACGTGCTTGAAAATTTTAGAAAATATTATTTTATTAATTTAGTCTACTTTGGCGTTCTAAGAATTTTTCTATAAATAGGGTGCTTAGTTAAAATTAAAAATCACCGCAGAATCATAAGCTTTCTCTCTCTATATTATCAAGCATATTTTGTGAGTATTTAGATATTTTGAAAGTTACTATTCAGTGCAAGTTTCCTTCAGCGTTATATTCGATATTTCAGACAGAAGTACTGTTCTTTTGAGGTAAAGGATGTTATTTTATTCGTAAATGATATTTTTCTTTCAATATCATTATGCCGAAATATTGGTATAAATTTTATTGTGAAATTTCTACCTTTTCATGTCGAGCTTATTATTCACGTATACGACACTATTCACAAATATAGTACTATTCACGAGTTCTATTCACGAAGTATGACTTTTCTTGTGAAATTTCTACCTTTTCATGTCAGGGTTAATATTCACATATACGACACTATTCACAAAAAAATGAGATTTTCTCTTCTTTGTCAAAGATGTATATTATGGTTACTATCTTTGATTGTATCCATGTTTTGATCTTCATTCTTGAATTTTATTCAGCTATGGTTTGTTATGGAGTATTTTTGAACTCGGATAAACCGAATTACGAATCCCTAATCTTTAATCTTTTATCTCACTGGATTCGTTTTCTTTAAAATATTTTCATCATCCTCAGTCCTAAATGATGGTATAACTGAATATCTTTGGCATGTAGTGCAAAGATGAATGATTATCTAATGAATATCTTTGGCCCGTAGTGCAAAGATGAACAAGTTTTGAGATGAACATGACCAACTGGTGATACAAATAAATATCTTTAACCCGTAGTGCAAAGATGAATATTTAATTCAAGATGTATATTGATTGATGTTACAGGGATAAAATATTTATGATGGACTTTTTAATTCATAGATGATAGTAGATTTCATTCTCTACTTAAACTCTTCTAATGAATTGTTATTTTCGCTGTGAATATTGATCTAAAACTTGTTGTCCATTATATTTTATCTGATTTGTTGAAGGCTAGCGATAATTTGTTCTATATTATCTTAGTCATAATATTCTTCACTGGGTTAGTTGAGCTCACCCTTTTCTTTTTTGTTCCATTTTTCTTCTAAGGAGGCGAGAGTATAGCGGGAACTAGTCGGGGTGTGGAGATCTGGGTCCAGACAGTTGTTTTAGCAGCCCTCACTATTTTGTAAAATAGTGTACCAATAATTATAACGAGGACTTATTTGAGTTTGAATATTGTCTAGATGACAATATTTGTATTTGAACTCATAGCATATATATTGTCGTATTTTACACGACAATTGTAATAATGAAGTTGTAGTTGTTTCTGTACCATGTATTTGGCGACTCAGAATGGGTGATGTATGCCTATTTTAGGGGCGTCACGGTTGGTATCAGAGCTTAGGGATATGGTCTCTGGCGGAGATCGGGGAATAGAACTAGGAGGGGAGAGACTAGTAAATCCTTTGCTAGTGTGTCCCACCTAAGCTTATTTGTTGGTCGGTCATAATATAGGGGTATTATGTGGTATGTCAATTTCTTTAATTAACCCTTATTTTATGGCAGTATTTGAGAATGACAATTGAGAATGTTAACAATGGAGTGAATGATACCGTAGAGACACCTTTAATCACCAACCAGGGGAACGTGCAATAGGAAGACAATATTCCTCCTATAAACAACACTATCGAACAAGCGATGAATGATGGGATGTTTAGAAACTTTTGACAGTGTATGCAAAATCAGACGAGGGAGACTCGTGTACAAAATACGGGTGGAAATGATAGCAACGCGCGGCTTGTCACAGCCAAGCAGCTTAAAGAGTTTGGACCACCAGAATTTGTGGGAAAGCCTGATCCGATCAAGGAAGAAATGTGGGTTAAGCAAATTACCAAGATATTTGATGTCTTGAGATGCAAGGTGGATCCGAAGGCTCCATTCACCACCTTTATGTTCCGTGGTGAGGCATATTACTGGTGAAAATCTGTGAAGCGTACCCAGCCTGCCGCACTCAACATGTCTTGGGAAACATTTCAAAAATTATTCAATGATAAGTACTTTCCTGAAAGTATTCGTCATATGAAGGAGGTAGAGTTTATTAGACTGGAAAACATGATTGTGTCCTAGTACGAGGCTAAGTTCGTAGACTTATTCAGGTTTACACCTCATTTGGTAGAGAATGAGGAACGTATGACGCGGATGTTTCTGAGAGGTCTGAAACCTGAAATTCGGCAATATCTTATCTCTCATAAATTTTCTCTATATTCAGATGTTATAAACAAGGCTCAATTATTAGAGCGAGATAATGAGTATGTTCAACCGAGGGACCACAACCAGGGTCATACTGGTGGCAGCAGTCATCGGAGCAATAACAACCGGTGGAAAGGAAAATATTCGAACAAAAGTGGTAACCACTCTGGTGGTAATCGTGGTCACGATGGTAAAAGAAGTGAGTTGAGGGGAGATTTTAAAAAGAGAATGTACAACAATAACAACGTGAAGACGTCAGCACCAACATCAACTGTTTCAAGGGGAGGAGATTGATCATCGGTCATATGTTATAAATGTGGGAAAGAAGGACACATCATCCCAAACTGTCCACAACAATCCAAAGTGTGTTATAACTGTGGAAAGGAAGGCCATATAGCTAGAGATTGTCTTGTAGCGAAACCAAGTCGAACGGGGATGGTGACTCCAAAGGCTGTCCCGGACAAGTCAAACTCAGTGGTTCCTGGAAGAGCGTTTATCGTGACTGCTCAAAACGCGAGGAACCCAAACGAGGTGATCCCGGGTAAGCTAATCATAAACTCTTGCGAAGTTTATACCTTATTAGATTCCGATTCTATCTATTCTTTTATATCTCTTGCTTGTGCTCAACGTTTGAACTTGACTTCAGAGAAATTTGACTTTGACTTATCTGTTGAAACTCTGTTAAGAGAAACTGTCATTACATCTACTATTTATAAATCTTGCTTGATTCAAGTTGAAACCATCACATTACCTGCCGATCTTATTTCGTTGAAAATACTTGTATTTGATGTGATTTTAGGGATTGATTATTTAACCACTCATCATGCTAAAATTGATTGTTTTCATATTCCTAACTAACCTGTTATGCGAATTCGAGCAACCAAACCAATAAAGTCAGTCACTGTCATATCAAGCCATAAAGCCATTCATTTATTAAAAAATGGATGTCAAGCTTTCTTAGCCTATGTCATGGACTTGAACAAAAATACGTCAGATTTGAATAATACTTCTGTTGTTAGTGAATTTTCTGACGTATTTCCTAAAGAACTTCCCGGTCTACCCCCAAAACATGAAGTTGAATTCTTTATTGACCTTGAACCTAGTACAAAGCCCATTTCTAAAACTCCATATCGAATGGCTCCTATTGAACTTCAGGAGCTAAAGGTTCAACTATATGAGTTGTTAGACATCGATTTCATTCGTCCTAATACATCTCCTTGGGGTGCTTATGTTTTATTCATAAAGAAGAAAAATGGGAGTATGCGAATTTGTATTGACTACTGGGAATTGAACCATGTCACCATCAAGAATAGGTATCCGCTACCTCACATTGATGACCTGTTTGACCAGTTGCACGGACCACAATTCTTTTTTAAGATTGATCTTCATTTTGGATATCATCAGCTAAAGATTAAAACTGAGAATATTCCAAAGACTGCCTTCAGAACTCGATACGGGTATTATGAATTCTTAGTCATGTCTTTTGGATTGACTAATGCTCCTGCTGCTTTCATGGATATGATGAACAGTGTGTTCAAAGAATATTTGAATCAGTTCGTTGTCGTCTTTATTGATGACATCCTCATCTATTCCAAAAGCCGTGAAGATCATGAGCGCCATTTGAAGCTGGTACTTTGAAGGCTTCGTGATAACAAGCTTTATGCCAAGCTGAAGAAATGTGAGTTCTGGCTTGAGAAAGTAGCATTCCTTGGGTATGTAGTGTCAAAAGATGGAGTATCTGTTGACTCGACCAAGATTGAAGCAATACAAAGTTGGGAGCAATTGAAGACAGTGACCGAAGTACGTAGCTTTCTAGGCTTAGCTGGTTATTATCGGAGATTCGTGGAAGGATTTTCTTGAGTCGCTACTCTATTAACTCAACTGACTCGGAAAGATACAAAATTTATATGGAGCGAGGAATGCGAGAAGCATTTCCAAGAGCTGAAGAGGAGACTCTTTTCATCACCTGTTCTGACAATACCATCTGGTTCGGATGGATTTGTTATCTACAACGATGCTTCAGGCAAAGGGTTAGGATGTGTTCTCATGCAACATGGGAAAGTCATAGCATATACCTCGCGACAACTCAAAGAATATGAGAGAAATTATCTTACTTATGATCTGGAGTTGGCAGTAGTCGTTTTTGCATTGAAGATCTGGAGATACTACCTGTATGGGGAGAAAGTGGAGATTTATACAGATCATAAAAGCCTCAAATATTTCTTCACCCAAAAGGAACTCAACATGCGGCAATGACGTTGGCTCTAGCTGTTGAAAGATTACAATCATACCATCTAATACCATCCTGGAAAAGCGAATGTAGTAGCCAACGCATTGAGTAGAAGATCATATGCGGGTATGAGTGCGATATTGTCAATGCAAAGGGCCATTTTGTATAACTTACAAAGGATGGAGATAGAGTTAAAGGCTCCAAGTTCCCACGTGATGATATTAAATATACGATTAGAACTGACTTTAATCGATAAAGTTAAAGTTGCTCAAGCTACGGACCTGGAGCTGATGCGTATGAAGAAGAAAGTGAAAGAATGTACTATTCCAGAAACAAGAATCGATAAAGAAGGAATACTTTGAGTCAACTCCAGACTTTGCGTTCCTAACGATTCTGACTTGAAGCATAGAATCATGATGGAGGCACACAACACACCGTTTGCAATCCATCCTGGGAGAACTAAAATGTATCATGATCTTCGACATGCATTTTGGTGGAACAATATGAAGAGAGAGATCGCGGAGTTTATCTCGAGGTGTTTAACTTGTCAACATGTAAAGGCGGAGCATCAAATACCAAAGGGTCTATTGCAACCACTTGAGATCCCGAAACAGAAGTGGGAACACATTACCATGGATTTCATTACGGGTCTTCCCAAGGTTTCTCAAGGCATAGATATGATTTGGGTTATTGTTGATAGATTAACCAAGTCTGCTCATTTTTTGCCGATACGGGAGACTTATTCCCTTGAATGTGGCCTATAGACTCGCATTACCTCCAAGCATGTATCGTATTCATAATGTGTTTCACATATCTGTACTTCGTAAATATGTGAAAGACCCAAACTATATTATTGAGTTAGAACCAAATGAGATAACTGAAGATTTAAAGTACGATGAGATACCTGTCAAGATCTTGGATAGGAAGGAACATGTCCTATGCACAAAGATTATACCACAAGTTAAAGTTTTGTGGAGGAACCATGCTATTGAGTAAATGACCTAAGAGTTAGAATCAAAAATGAAAACGAGATATCCTCACCTTTTCGAAACACCAGGTACGTACATCAATTTCGAGGATAAAATTTTATAAGGAGGGGAGGTTGTAAGACCCCAACTTTTTATAAATAAAATCAAATTTCCTCTAATTATTATTGTGAATAATAAGGTGTTAATTTGATATAATGCTTTAGTTATGGGTGAAATGTGCAAATTTTGTAAAATAAGCAAGTGGTTATAAAATATTCATTGTTGTCGGGGAATATTTGTTTGGTCCTAGAATATTTTTGTTATCGGGAAATATTTGTACGATGGCACAACTATTTGTGGGCCCCAAAACAGAAAACGGTTGGATGAAGAAAATGACAAGTTTGAATTTTTATAAATAACAGCGTAGTTGTTACTGTTAACACTGTTGGAATACCCAGTGGTTAAAATACAATAATACGCGTGGTTGCACAGTAGCACACGGTATTGCACAATATTTTTTTGAATTATTGATTCTTACATAAGAAGACACTACTCAATAATTGTTACAGTAATTATTGTTAAATATTTTATTTTATTGATTCAATAATTGCTACGTTAATATTTTATATTATTGTTGTTTCAATAATTATCGCTGCACAGTATTTCCCATTATCAGATCAATAATTCATATTATTTGAATAATATTATTAGATAACATTATTGGCAATGTCTAAGAAAGTTCTGTCTAGGAAAGGGGTTTGGTCACCTAATTACACGCCAATAAGGAGAAATCCTTATCGGAAAGCGCCATCTTTCTTGGGAACGACCTGGTTATCATAATTGTGATTCTGTAATATTATTTGTGAATAATTAATTATTGATTTATATGATAAGAAAATATTTACTTTTATGTGGATATAAATAAAGGAATTAATGTTGAGATGTTTCATCAGTATTTTATCGAAATAAAGGTATTAAAAATCATTCGTATATAGATTTCGGATATTTTTTTTATTAGAATTTGGAAAAACTTTCTTCTACAAAGTTGTAGAGAATTAAATTTCTTATGGATAGGACATGAGACTCAAATTTTTCTGATAAAAGAGCTATTTATTATGAATAATTGAAGTTTTAGAAATAAATATTTTTATTAAAACATGGCTGGGCCCCACTTTTGGTTGTTGTAGAATAATCTAATTTTTTGGTGGGCCCCACTATGGTGTGCTGAAATTTGATCAAAGGTGACGTGCTTGAAAATTTTGGAAAATATTATTTTATTAATTTAGTCTGCTTTGGCGTTCTAAGCATTTTTCCTATAAATAGGGTGCTTAGTTAGAATTGAAAGTCACACCAGAATCATAAGGTTTCTCTCTCTATATTATCGAGCATATTTTGTGAGTATTTAGAAATTTTGAGTGTTGCTATTCAGTGCAAGTTTCCTTCAGCGTTATATCCTATATTTCAGACAGAAATACTATTCTTTTGAGGTAAGGAATGTTATTTTCTTCGTAAATGATGTTTTTCTTTCAATATCATTATGCCGAAATATTGGAATGAATTTTATTGTAAAATTTCTACCTTTTTATGTCGAGGTTACTTTTCACGTATACGATACTATTCACGTATACGACACTATTCATGAATACGGTACTATTCACGAGTTCAATTCACGAAGTATGATTTTTCTTGTGGAATTTCTATTTTTTCGTGTAAGGGTTACTATTCACGTATACGGCACTATTCACGTATACGACACTATTCATAGAAAAATAAAATTTTCTCTTCTTTATCCAAGATGTATATTATGGTTACTATCTTTGATTGTATCCATGTTCTGATTTTCATTCTTGAATTTTATTCAGCTATGGTTTATTATGGAGTATTTTTGAACTTGGATAAACCGAAGTACGAATCCTTAATCTTTGATCTTTTATCTCACTGGATTCGTTTTCCTTAAAATATTTTTATCATCCTCAGTCCTAAATGATGATATAACTAAATATCTTTGGCCTGTAGTGCAAAGATGAATGATTACCTGATGAATATCTTCGGCCCGTAATGCAAAGATGAACAGGTGTTGAGATGAACATGACCAACTGGTGATACAAATGAATATCTTTGGCCCATAGTGCAAAGATGAATATTTGATTCAAGATGTATATTGATTGATGTTACATGGATAAAATATTGATGATGTACTTTTAAATTCATAGATGATAGTAGATTTTATTCTCTACTTAAACTCTTCTAATAAATTATTATTTCCGTTACGAATATTGATCTAAAACTTGTTGTCCATTATATTTTATCTGATTTGTTGAAGGCTAACGATAATTTATTCTATATTATCTTAGTCATAATATTCTTTACTAGGTTAGTTGAGCTCACCCTTTTCCTTTTTGTTCCATTTTCTTCTTAGGAGGCGAGAATATAGCGAAAACTAGTCGGGGTGTGGAGTGATGGGTCCGGACAGTTGTTTTAGCAGTTCTCACTATTTTATAAAATAGTGTATCAATAATTATAATGAAGACTTATTTGAGTTTGAATATTGTCTAAATGACAATATTTGTATTTAAACTCATAGAATATATGTTGTTGTATTTTATATGACAATTGTAATAATGAAGTTGTAGTTGTTTCTATACCATGTATTTGGCTACTCAGAATGGGTGATGTATACCTATTTTGGGGGCATCACAGTTGGTATCTGTAATATCCCGAGTGTTTATGATAGCGATTCCTGAGTGTTTATGATAACGATCCTTAAAAATAGAAATGAATGGGTTAAAAGATATATAATACTCAAAATATAATTGAGTTCAAATGAAAGTTATGAAATGAAACCTAGAATTTGTTAGGTAATGAATGTAGTAGAAAATATAAAATCTATATTTAGATAAAATGATGAAAGATTTCTCTAAGTTATTTGTGTAATTTGTGTCTTCGATTCTGGGGACAGAAT
This sequence comes from Panax notoginseng, assembly GCA_016801055.1. NCBI lineage: Eukaryota > Viridiplantae > Streptophyta > Magnoliopsida > Apiales > Araliaceae > Panax > Panax notoginseng. The sequence goes on along the minus strand of CM029015.1, from coordinate 149,231,473 downwards.
CTTTGTAAGTAGGGAAGATTGTAACGAATGAGTGGCTTGAGTTGTGATTCTGAGGACAGAATCCTTGTAAGGAGGGAATGATGTAACAATCCAGATTTTTATTATAATATTTAAATATTTATTAAATTATATAAATATTTAATGGATGTGTTTATTGTTGAATAACTATTTGTTTAATTTATTTGATGTGATTTGATTATTTATTTGTTTAATAAATAATTAATGAGTTAAGGAAAGTAATTATTTTGAAATAGTTGTGACGCCCCCAAAATTAGGTATACATCACCCATCTTGGGTCGTCAGATACATAGTACAAAATACAAATACAACTTACTAATACAACTGTCGTGTACAATACGACAAAACATAAACTGTGAGTTTGAATACAAATATTATCTTCTAGAGAGTATTCATACTCAAAAGGAGTCCTTATTACATTTATTAACACACCATTACATAAAATAGTGAGGACTACTAACTGATACTATCATTCGGACCATCACTCCGTTCTCCGACTTGCCCCAGCTACGTTCTCATTTCCTGAAGAGAACAGTGAAAGAAAGGGTGAGCTCAACTAGCCCAGTAAGAAATATTATGACTAAGATAATGCAGAATAAATTATCATTAGCCTTCAACAATGTTAAACTGATAAAATATAATAGACATCAAGTTTAACTGCAGCGGAACAAGCAATCCATTAAAAGAGTCAAGTAGAAAATAAACTCTACTATCTTTTATGATTTAAAAGGTTTTTCAACACTGTGATCGCTGGGACTCAGCTTAATAAAATAATCCACATCATCGAATCACCCCTGCACTACGGCCAAGGATATTCGTGTATTCATTAATGGTCATGATCATGCCAACAACTGTCCATCAATACACTATGGGCCAATGAGGACTTTTATCACATCATTTGTAACATTACGGCCATGATTATACCGAATAATCCCTGGTCATAATCATACCAAGTCCATCTATGCACTACAGGCCATAGATGACTTTCAACATTTTATAAACATGAGGATGATGACAATGATATAAGAATTCAATAAAACAAGTTCAAGAATTAGTTTATCCAGGAATTAACAACGTCCCAATTGTCAACATGATACTGCATTGTGGAGTAAAATTCAAGAATGATCAGGAGAATATTTCCATGAATAGATACTAGATGAAGCGCAAATATCAAGGATATTCCACTAATTTCATGGAGTATAGAAGTCAAAACTTAACCAACTGAGTATAATAAAGAATGGAATAACAAAAGAAATCACCATGCATGCGATAGACCGCACAGACAGGTTATTCCAACAGAATAATAAATAATGGAACCAGGTCCGGCGTAAACGCACAGACAGGATATTCCGACAGAATAATAAATAATGGAACCAGGTCCGGTGTAAAACACACAGACAGGATATTCCGACAGAATAATAAATAATGGAACCAGGTCCGGTGTAAAACACACAGACAGGATGTTCCAACGGAATAACAAAGACAGAATAATAGAAGAATGTCACCAAGTATAGGGTATTCCGCATATACAGGTTATTCCAACAGAATAATAAAAAAATGGAATAATAGAAATTCTCTTCTTGAATACAAAAGAATAATATCACTTACCGTTTTAAAGAAGAACTGAAATAAAGAAGTAGTTAAGTGGCAGAATACTCTTCTTCTTTTTCTCTATAGTTTCTCTCTCTAGAGTTCAGTGAATCCGTAAAAAAATAATGAAGGAATGAGCTTCTATTTATAGAAAAATGGAATGCATAGTAACTAATTCATGAACGGTCCAGATTGATTTACTTTAATCTGACGGTCCATATTTAAAGAAAAATCTTTTAAATAAAATATAATATATTCTATTTATAGAATAACTTTAATAAAGTATTCTGTTTTATATAAAAAGATGTTTCTGTTTTATTACGTTAATAATACGAATAAAACAAAACTTCATTATCGCTAAATAATTCATATTATTAATTGACAATAATTGAATCAAACTGAGTCACTTCTCATATAAGCATCAATACCGTGTGCTACTATGCAACCACACGTATTACTGTACTTTTACTACCGAGTAGTTCAATAGTATCAACGGTAAAATTTCCGCCGTTATTTTTAATAATATATTTTTGTCGTTTTCTCAATCCGACAATAATTCCGTTGTGGGGTCCACCAATGATTGTACCGTCGTACGAATATTCCCCGTGAATAGTAACTCGTGAATAGTACTCCGACACAAAAAGTGTCCCAAATACTCGAGTGAACAATACTAGAGTGAATAATAATTTAGGTGAATAGTAACCCGTGAATAGTAACTTATGAATAGTACTCCAACACAAAAAGTGTCCCAAATACTCGAGTGAACGATACTAGAGTGAATAGTAATTTTGGTGAATAGTAACCCGTGAATAGTAACTCGTGAATAGTGAACAGGTATTTTATGACAACTTGTTTACTTTAAAAAAAATTCACATATCACCCTTAACTTTAACCTTTTATCAATTTAACCATTTACCAAAATAGAAAAATTGAATACTTTTATTTCATAAAATTCGGGGTCTCACAATCTCCCCTCCTTATGAAATTTCGCCCTCTAAATTAACGTACGTACCTGATATTCGAAGAGATGAGAATACCTTTCTTTCTTTTTAGATTGTACCTTTCCGGATAATTCCGCTCTATCATGATTTTTTCATTTCTCATCTCCTGTATTTCGAATATCATTCTAGAATATACCTTCAAAACAAAGGTTAATCGACATACCACAATTTATCCACTTATTAAGTAAATAATTTCAGCTTAGGTAAGTCACACCCTAGCAAAGTATATTACTCGTCTTCTAGACTAATATCTCCGTCAGTGACCATATCCCTGTAACATCAATCAACAATTTCTGTCCACAATCATATGATTAACTCATAATCATAATTGTGATTCTGAATTCCTTTTCGCACCCAGGAAGAAGAAAATTTACATCACCTATCTTCACCTGAAACATCAAAAATCATGGTTATACCAAATCACAATTCCTGCTCATAATCATACTAATAAATTCATCTTTGCACTACGGCTAAAGATTTACAACTGTATAACCAATAATCAACAGTTAATCTTCGTACTACAGGCCAAGGATATACAACTGTAAAATCAATAATGCTGAGGCTCAGCTTAATAGTATCACGACCACGAATTATCCATGCACTACGTGCCAAAGATAATCGTGTTTCCAATTACGGTCATGATTATACCGAACAATCCCTGGTCATAATCATACCAAGTCCATCTATGCACATAAGCCACATATGACTTTTACCACATCTATGAATTAATATTTCATTGCTGAGACTCAGCTCAATAATTAATCCACATCATCGAATCATCCCTGCACTACAGGCCAATGATATTCTTTAGTATCACGACCACGAATTATCCATGCACTACGTGCCAAAGATAATCGTGTTTTCAATTACGGTAATGATTATACCGAACAATCCCTGGTTATAATCATACCAAGTCCATCTATGCACGTAAGCCACAGATGACTTTCAACATAAACATGAGGATAAGGTATTGACGTATATAGGGTTTCAAACCTCTTAGAAACATTCGCGTCATTCGCTCCTCATTATCGACCAAATTGGATGCAAACCGGGATAACTCCGCAAACTTAGCCTCGTATTACGATATGGTCATATTATTTTGCTCCAATGCTTATCTCAACATTGTTAGATGCCATTTTCAAACACTGCCACCAAATAAGGGTTAATTAACATATCACATATTATCCCTATACTCTGACCGACCAATTAAATACCAAATAAACTTAGGTAGGTCATACTAGCGAACGAATTTCCCGTCTCTCCCCTCCTAGTTCTTATCTCACATCTCAGCCAGGGATCGTATCCCTAAGCTCTGATACCAACTGTGATGCCCCCAAAATTAGGTATACATCACCCATCTTGGGTCGTCAGATACATAGTACAAAATACAAATATAACTTACTAATACAACTGTCGTGTACAATACGACAAAACATAAATTGTGAGTTTGAATACAAATATTATCTTCTAGAGAGTATTCATACTCAAAAGGAGTCCTTATTACATTTATTAACACACCATTACATAAAATAGTGAGGACTACTAACTGATACTATCATTCGGACCATCACTCCGTTCTCCGACTTGCCCCAGCTACGTTCTCATTTCCTGAAGAGAACAGTGAAAGAAAGGGTGAGCTCAACTAGCCCAGTAAGAAATATTATGACTAAGATAATGCAGAATAAATTATCATTAGCCTTCAACAATGTTAAACTGATAAAATATAATAGACATCAAGTTTAACTGCAGCGGAACAAGCAATCCATTAAAAGAGTCAAGTAGAAAATAAACTCTACTATCTTTTATGATTTAAAAGGTTTTTCAACACTGTGATCGCTGGGACTTAGCTTAATAAAATAATCCACATCATCGAATCACCCCTGCACTACGGCCAAGGATATTCGTGTATTCATTAATGGTCATGATCATGCCAACAACTGTCCATCAATGCACTACGGGCCAATGAGGACTTTTATCACATCATTTGTAACATTACGGTCATGATTATACCGAATAATCCCTGGTCATAATCATACCAAGTCCATCTATGCACTACATGCCATAGATGACTTTCAACATTTTATAAACATGAGGATGATGACAATGATATAAGAATTCAATAAAACAAGTTCAAGAATTAGTTTATCCAGGAATTAACAACGTCCCAATTGTCAACATGATACTGCATTGTGGAGTAAAATTCAAGAATGATCAGGAGAATATTTCCATGAATAGATACTAGATGAAGCGTAAATATCAAGGATATTCCACTAATTTCATGGAGTATAGAAGTCAAAACTTAACCAACTGAGTATAATAAAGAATGGAATAACAAAAGAAATCACCATGCATGCGATAGACCGCACAGACAGGTTATTCCAACAGAATAATAAATAATAGAACCAGGTCCGGCGTAAACGCACAGACAGGATATTCCGACAGAATAATAAATAATAGAACCAGGTCCGGTGTAAAACACACAGACAGGATATTCCGACAGAATAATAAATAATGGAACCAGGTCCGGTGTAAAACACACAGACAGGATGTTCCAACGGAATAACAAAGACAGAATAATAGAAGAATGTCACCAAGTATAGGGTATTCCGCATATACAGGTTATTCCAACAGAATAATAAAGAAATGGAATAATAGAAATTCTCTTCTTGAATACAAAAGAATAATATCCCTTACCGTTTTAAAGAAGAACTGAAATAAAGAAGTAGTTAAGTGGCAGAATACTCTTCTTCTTTCTCTCTATAGTTTCTCTCTCTAGAGTTCAGTGAATTCGTAAGAAAATAATGAAGGAATGAGCTTCTATTTATAGAAAAATAGAATGCATAGTAACTAATTCATGAACGGTCCAGATTGATTTACTTTAATCTGACGGTCCATATTTAAAGAAAAATCTTTTAAATAAAATATAATATATTCTATTTATAGAATAACTTTAATAAAGTATTCTGTTTTATATAAAAAGATGTTTCTGTTTTATTACGTTAATAATACGAATAAAACAAAACTTCATTATCGCTAAATAATTCATATTATTAATTGACAATAATTGAATCAAACTGAGTGACTTCTCATATAAGCATCAATACCGTGTGCTACTATGCAACCACACGTATTACTGTACTTTTACTACCGAGTAGTTCAATAGTATCAACGGTAAAACTTCCGCCGTTATTTTTAATAATATATTTTTGTCGTTTTCTCAATCCGACAATAATTCCGTTGTGGGGTCCACCAATGATTGTACCGTCGTACGAATATTCCCCGTGAATAGTAACTCGTGAATAGTACTCTGACACAAAAAGTGTCCCAAATACTCGAGTGAACAATACTAGAGTGAATAGTAACCCGTGAATAGTAACTCATGCATAGTACTCCAACACAAAAAGTGTCCTAAATACTCGAGTGAACGATACTAGAGTGAATAATAATTTTGGTGAATAGTAACTCGTGAATAGTAACTCGTGAATAGTGAACAGGTATTTTATGACAACTTGTTTACTTTAAAAAAAATTCACATATCACCCTTAACTTTAACCTTTTATCAATTTAACCATTTACTAAAATAGAAAAATTGAATACTTTTATTTCATAAAATTCGGGGTCTCACAATAGTAATCTAATTTAATTTAATAATTAAGTTAGAGAATTTATAATGATTAAATAAATTATTATATTATGCAATGAATTGCTATTAGAATTAATTAAATTAAGTATGAAAACTTAATTAATTAGAAGTGTGACAAATAACTATATTATAAGTGGTTATTAAAATAAATTAAAGTATTTTTTAATTTATTTTGCCAAACAAGGCTTAAATATAGTAAGTCTTTAATTTTAAAGAGTTTTGCCAAACGGAGTCTTATGGCTTTTAGATTTTTAAATTTGATTTATTAATAATATAAATAAAATAAATAAAATATAAATAATATATTTATAACCTATACGTTATAACTTTATAACTGATATAATAAGTAGGCTTATTATTGCCAAATCAATTTTATTAAGCGTATACTTTTATCAGTTTTTGGGTTTACACTTACTGTTAGTAGCCTAGTCTAAGACTGAACCTAAGAAAGAAAAGAAAGAAGTTCAGAGAGAATTTGAGAGAGAATCTGAGTAGGAGAAGCAATAAGAGAAAGTCTAAGTTCTTCAAACTATTTGTTGTGATTAACAAGGATTAACCAAGCATCAAAAGGTCAAGATTTTAAGGTAAAGATATGTGCTAAGTGAGTTATAGAGATCTATATTCACGAAGATTACTTATGTTTTATGAGAAATGTATTTCATATTTTGAACGTAACATGTTGTTGAAATGTAAGTTGAGCTATCCAATGTATATGGATATTTAGTTATGATGTAAGACTTTGTATAGTCATTTTGTTGTAACAATTCATGATATAAGAGTGAATCAAAGAGATGTAATGTAATGGTTGCGATTCAGGGCAAGAAAGAAGGAAATGTATAAAAGTTTTAAATATTCCGCAATTTTATTAAGTTTAACATCGAATAATGATGTATTATTTAGAGGTTGAATGTATGGTTAACGACCGAAGTCGGGATTTAAATTTTATAGATTTTGGGGTCGTTACAGTTGGTATCAAAGCTGTAGGTTATAAACCTTAGGTAGGAGTACCGTAGGCTATAACCTTAGAGAAGAGAGGTGAAGATAATGAACGAATAAGCTCAAATAGAGTTTAAACAATAAGGGATTAAAACTTGCGTGAAAGGATTCAAAGAAGAATCTCGCAGAGTTATAAGGAATATAAATGTGGGGTTACCCAACTCCAATAATAAGGATGTAAGGTGATAATAAATAGACAATGTCTATAAAAAGAGAATGATAAAGAAGTTATGAATAGAGAGTTATGTCTAAGTGTGGTACAATTGTACTCTTTAATAGTTGATGTATGGTATCTGGGCTAAACGATTCCTTCATGGAGTGGAGGTATATACGAACTAGCAACTCGGAACCTAATTTGTTGGTTATTTATGGGAAACCACTCAGCGTACAATATTGAAACTGTTAGAGACTCGATGTGTACCAAGTGTAGAAATGGACACGTATGATGAGAGTTTAGAACTTGAATGAAATTTTGAGCGATGTAAATGAAGTTAGAAATACTTAAAGGAAGAATTATTTTATAAACAAGAAGATTCAAAGAAGAATCTTGAAGAGATATAAAGATAAGAAGTGGGAGTTTCCTAACTCTCTAATAGCCAAGATAACGAATAATGCCGTAAATGATGAAAAAGAGAAAGAATGAGGATCGTAAAACAAAACGATCACGAGTTAACAAAAGAATTTTAAGAGAGATGATTATAGAATAAGGTCATGACGTGATCTGTTTAAGTTATAAAAGAAAGATGGTCTGTAATGTTTGAATGATTATAGCGTAATGCTATGAAGATGGTGTACTATGAAATAGTACGAGATAACTCATGAGGAGTTATAGATAATGTGATACGAGGAATTCGTATTGAGCAAGTTAAGGGTAAGTTGTTAAGAGAAAGATAGAGTTAGGTGGGTGTTCAATTGAGGACTCATGTGATGGCTGAGCTATACAAATCCTTGTATGGGCGAGGGTTTTGTGCTTGCACTTAGTTTATCATATTAATAATCATTGGAGTGTTTGTGTCGCGCTATTTGCTATATGCCTGATGAGAAGGTGATTTTTTTCTCATGTGTATAACAGATAGGTAGAGTTTAGTTAGAGAATATCATAAGGTTAAGTGCGAGTTCTTAAAACTCATACTTATGGTAGGTTCGTGACTCATAATTATATGGTATGTTTTTGAACCCCTCAACGAATGGACGTCTATGGTCTGACTAGGATAAGTTCTTAAACTCATATGATTGTGGTAAGTTCCTGAACTCATAACGTGTGGTAAGTTTGACGAACTGGGTATAGATAAGTGTAAATAGAGTATTGAGGATGATAGGAATAGATAGAATTATTAAGTAATGGATCAGTATAGAAGGTGGAGACATAGGTTTTTCCAAATCTTCTAGCCTTGTTAGATTTTCGAAATTTATTGACTTCGTGCCTATGGTTGTACTTTTAATTTTTGAAAAATGTTGGATCACACTAGTGAACCAAAGAATTTTTAAAACAGTACTATTATTCGCGTATCTATGCTGTTTGTTTCGGCTAGAAAAAAAATGATTTTTAAATTTTCAAAATATATTTTAATTATATATATCAGGTGATATGATAAACGATGGAGTCATCAATGCAATGAAACCTGGTGTTGGATGTGATCATATGATCGTCAGCCCACTATGGTGAGATGTAGTATGACAACGTCATAATCATGACGCCATAAAAAAATTTGAGATTTCTTTAAGATATGAGAATACATATGTATGTATTTATATGTATATTTCGGTTGATGTCCGAATTGTTGTAGAGGTCTATGCTATTTGATTCAGCTAGACAAATATTGAAAGATGTACATGAAATTCAAACATTCATTGAAAAGTTATGCCAAACCAAATTGTTTTGGTGCGGATTCAGATGTTAAAAAGCTGAGTTGAACAACCCTATAAGGGGACATGTTTTTGGGGACAGTGGTTCCGAGCGTAACGCATATAGTCGTTACAAAACACTATGTTGCGGCCCAACATAGTGGTACAATAAGCTGGCCACCTAGTGTACGAGTGGAGGGTGTTTTCAGTCTTTGTGATTGATAAACATTCTGTCAAAGAGGGTTTAAAGTGTGATGAACCGGAGGGGGTGAAGCATTATTAAACCTATAGAATAGAGTTCACGGTCTTGTGACCCCTCAGCATGATTTGGAATCTTTTAAATTCCTGAGTTATTCATACTACTTCCCAATTATTGAACAATTGTGGAAGATTCTTGTTATTCTGCATAATAGAAGTGAAAAAGGAAAGTATTCCTTAGAAAGAAGTGAGTCGTAGAATACGACACTGAACGATGAATATGTTGAATAAGTGAGAAAAGAGATTTTGAAGTGAGAAGTAGATGAGTTATCAAAGAATAATGTGAAACTTTTAATAGAAAAGTTAATAATTGTAGAATGATCTTTGTGGAAAGAAAAGTGGTTATAGAAACCAATGAATGAATGAAGTAGTGATGTAAAATTTACTTTGATAGAATGAATGAATAAAAATCAATAAATAAAATTTCGAGGACGAAATTCTTAGAAGAAATGGTGAATGTAATATCCCGAGTGTTTATGATAGCGATTCCCGAGTGTTTATGATAACGATCCTTAGAAAAGGAAATGAATGGGTTAAAAGATATATAATACTCAAAATATAATTGAGTTCAAATGAAAGTTATGAAATGAAACCTAGAATTTGTTAGGTAATGGATGTAGTAGGAAATATAAAATCTATATTTAGATAAAATGATGAAAGATTTCTCTAAGTTATTTGTGTAATTTGTGTCTTCGATTTTGGAGACAGAATCTTTGTAAGTAGGGGAGATTGTAACGAATGAGTGGCTTGAGTTGTGATTCTGAGGACAGAATCCTTGTAAGGAGGGAATGATGTAACAATCCAGATTTTTATTATAATATTTAAATATTTATTGAATTATATAAATATTTAATGGATGTGTTTATTGTTGAATAAGTATTTATTTAATTGATTTAACGTGAATTGATTATTTATTTGTTTAATAAATAATTAATGAGTTAAGGAAAGTAATTATTTTGAAATAGTAATCTAATTTAATTTAATAATTAAGTTAGAGAATTTATAATGATTAAATAAATTATTATATTATGCAATGAATTACTATTAGAATTAATTAAATTAAGTATGAAAACTTAATTAATTAGAAGTGTGACAAATAACTATATTATAAGTGGTTATTAAAATAAATTAAAGTATTTTTTAATTTATTTTGCCAAACAAGGCTTAAATATAGTAAGTCTTTAATTTTAAAGAGTTTTGCCAAACGGAGTCTTATGGCTTTTAGATTTTTAAATTTGATTTATTAATAATATAAATAAAATAAATAAAATATAAATAATATATTTATAACCTATACGTTATAACTTTATAACTGATATAATAAGTAGGCTTATTATTGCCAAATCAATTTTATTAAGCGTATACTTTTATCAGTTTTTGGGTTTACGCTTACTGTTAGTAGCCTAGTCTAAGACTGAACCTAAGAAAGAAAAGAAAGAAGTTCAGAGAGAATTTGAGAGAGAATCTGAGTAGGAGAAGCAATAAGAGAAAGTCTAAGTTCTTCAAACTATTTGTTGTGATTAACAAGGATTAACCAAGCATCAAAAGGTCAAGATTTTAAGGTAAAGATATGTGTTAAGTGAGTTATAGAGATCTATATTCACGAAGATTACTTATGTTTTATGAGAAATGTATTTCATATTTTGAACGTAACATGTTGTTGAAATGTAAGTTGAGCTATCCAATGTATATGGATATTTAGTTATGATGTAAGACTTTGTATAGTCATTTTGTTGTAACAATTCATGATATAAGAGTGAATCAAAGAGATGTAATGTAATGGTTGCGATTCAGGGCAAGAAATATGGAAATGTATAAAAGTTTTAAATATTCCGCAATTTTATTATGTTTAACATCGAATAATGATGTATTATTTAGAGGTTGAATGTATGGTTAACGACCGAAGTCGGGATTTAAATTGTATAGATTTTGGGGTTGTTACAGTATCAGAGCTTAGGGATATGGTCTCTGACGTATATCGGGGAATAAAACTAGGAGGGAAAAGACGAGTAAATCCTTCACTAGTGTGTCCTACCTAAGCTAATTTGTTGGTCGGTTATAATATAGGGGTATTATGTGGCATGTGAATTTCTTTAATTAACCCTTACTTTATGGCAGTATTTGAGAATGACAACTGAGAATGTTAACAATGGAGTGAATGAGACCGTGGAGACACCTTTAATCACCAACTAGGGGAACGTGCAACACGAAGGCAATATTCCTCCTGTAAACAACACTACCGAACAAATGATGAATAATGGGATGTTTAGAAGCTTTTTGCAGTTCATGCAAAATCAGACGAAGGAGACTCGTGTTCAAAAAATGTGTGGAAATGATAGCAACGCACGACTTGTCACAGCCAAGCAGTTCAAAGAGTTGGGATCACCAGAATTTATGGGAAAGCCTGATCCGATCATGGCAGAAATATGGGTTAAGAAAATTACCAAGATATTTGATGTCTTGGGATACACGGAGCAACATAAGGTTCCATTCGTCACCTTTATGTTTCGTGGTGAGGTAGATTACTGGTGGAAATCTATGAAGCATACCCAGCCTGTCGCACTCAACATGTCTTGGGAAACATTTCAGAAACTGTTTAATGACAAGTACTTTCCTGAAAGTATTCGTCATATGAAGGAGGTAGAGTTTATTAGACTGGAACAGAACAACATGACTGTGTCCCAATACGAGGCTAAGTTCACAGAGTTATCCAGGTTTGTACCTCATTTCGTAGAGAATGAGGAACGTATGACACAAATGTTTCTGAGAGGTATGAAACCTAAAATTCGGCAATATCTTATCTCTTATAAATTTTCATTATATTTAGATGTTATAAACAAGGCTCAATTATTAGAGCGAGATAATGAGTTTGTTCAACCAAGGGACCACAACCAGGGTCATACCGGTGGCAGCAGTCATCGGAGCAATGACAACCAGCGGGGAGAAAAACATTTGGACAAAAGCGGTAACCACTCTGGTGGTAATTGTGGCCATGATGGTAGAAGAAGCGAGTCGGGAGGAGATTTCAAAAATAAAAGGTGCAATGACAACGTGAAGACGTCAGCACCAACTGTTTCTAAGGGAGGAGATCGATCATCGGTCGTATGTTATAAATGAGGGAAAGAGGGACACATCAGCCCAAACTGCCCCAACAATCCAAGGTGTGTTATAACTGTGGAAAGGAAGGTCGTATAGCTAGAGATTGTCTTGTAGCATGTAACGACCCTAAAATTTATACAATTTAATTCTCGTCTTTGGTTGTTAATAAAACATCTAACTTCTGATTTTTGCATCATTATTCGATGTTAAACTTAATAATATGCGGAATAATTTAAACTTTTATACATTTTCTTCTATATTGCCCTAAATTGTAACCTTTACATCACATCTCTTCGATTCAAGTTTATATCATGAATCGTAACAACACATGACTATACCAAGTCTTACATCATAAATTGATATCCAAATACACCGGATAGCTCAACTTACAATTCAACAACATGTTACATTCAAAATATTAAATACATTTCTCATAAGTAATATTCGCTAATATGGATCTCTATAATTCACTTTGCACATATCCTTACCTTGAAATCTTTAACTTGTAAAAGTGGTTATTTGCAAGGGTGAGCTCGATAGCCCAGCAAAATCTAACAGTTTTCATGCATCACATAGCATATAATAACATGCTCAACATATATCTCATAAATATTGGACTAACATAACATACATGCTACAGTTCATATAACAAGTATAAAGATTGAGTTCCTTACTCAATCAGCATGCTTTACTCAATCAGCGTAGTTATAAGTTGACTTTAACATTTCACACTTTCAACATATATACAATACATCATGCTCTTTCAAATAAAGACTTAAAATAGTTAATCATCAAGTTCACATAGCAAATAAGAACTGAAAGACTTGCCTTGATCGTTGTTTACCAATAACAGTTTAACATCTTACAGTTATCTGCACTTCACGTGCCCTACACAATTATATAATCATACACATCAACTATTAGTTACATAACAACACATAGTAATTGTAATGTAAACTCTACTCCACATCTCATAATCTTTCCTATTAATTTACACCCAATGTTCAATTAGATCGTGTTAACTTTTCGACTTATGTAATATTCGAAAATCATTCAAGTGTTTAAATCTTGCTAGGAATCATTATTTGTTTTATATTAAACCCATTTCATATTTTATAATATCCATTTCATTCGACTTAAAACACTTTTTACGTTCATTAACACTTATCACGGCGTTTCGACATTCATTCGTCACATGCCCGATTTGTCTCTCTTGTGTATGCTTAGTATGCTTATACAACTTATCTAATATATCGTTTATTAATGTTAAACATCATTATATTTACTAATATTCATGGTTTATAACTTAGGACAACATCTTTTATCGTCAGGAGCACTACATTTGCACATGTGCATTCCCGACACCCTCCAATTGCCTCCTAATACATATCAGTCCCACAAATGACCATTTTGACCCCTGTTCCCGACCTCAAATTGAAAAACTTAAAGAACTAAAGTTGTAGGACTATTCTTCCTCGTTTCGGATCATCTTAAATCACATCAATCGGAGTTCGTATGAAAAAGTTATGGCCATTTTACTACAGGAGGTCAAAACTGTCCTACTCAGACTACTATTCTAGTGTCGCGGCGCTAGAACTAAGTTAGGCAGTGGCGCTGCAGCATGAAATTGGCGCTGTGGTGCTAATTTCGGCGCTGTGGTGTGTAGTTCTGGGTTGCGGCTCTGATTTTTGGCGCTGAGGCGCCGAAACCCACATAGCCGAGCATGAAGACCAATTTCGGTCTGTTTAACAGTTTCTAGCAGCTAAATTACCACAAATAATTCATGTAAATTATACACAAACATTACTAAGCATACATATACCAACTTAGCACAACTTAAACAACAATTTAAGAAAAATTAAATCCTTGAAACACTATTTTAAAACAAAACTCCATTGTTGACGTTATTTAACAAAGTTTAACACTGTAAACCACAATTATCCATCAAATTCATTCCTTTGAACTACGTTCTCATTAAATTCTTACCCAATTAACATACACAAGGTTCAATTTCATAATTTCACAATTAACATATACTAATTTTGTTATATTACAAAACATGTTCATGCATCTATTGTAACTGTAAAACTCTTTTTGACATAATTCATACAATCACATACATGTATATGCTCATTATACCATCACCTATATATATATATATATATATATATATATATATATATATATATATATATATATATATGATAATTATCCTACTACAACCACTTATACACATGATTTTATCACCCATTATAAAAAGATGGATTACAGACAATTTCAGAAACACACAGAATAAGAAATTATAGCGTAACACATATATGTTAAGGTTATGTACATACCTTTTGTTGCTTAAGAAAATACTTGTTAATCACTGAGAATAGCTTTGACGAACTCAGAACTTTCTCTCTCAGGCTCTCTCAAACTATCTCCGTAATTTTCTTCTCTGAAAACCTTTTCTTTTCTTTTTCTCTGTAACTTTTTCTTAGGCTTAGGTTTACACTATACGTAAAACTTAAAACAAAACCAACGTACGAATTTAAAACGTTTAAAACCGACGCTATACTTAATATACTAATAAGTTATCAGTTACATAAATAATATATATTATTTATTTAATTTATATTATTAATAATTCAAAATTCAAAAATTCAAAAGCCACAAGGCTCCGTTTGGCAAAACTCTTTAAAAATTAAAGATTTAATATATTTAAGCCTTGTTTGGCAAAACTAAAATAAGCTCCTTTAATTTATTTTAATAACTCCTTTATAGTATAGTTATTTGTCACACTTTATTTAAATAGGTTTTCATACTTAATTTAATTAATTCTAATAGTAATTTATTGAATAAATCATTTAATCATTATAAACTCTCTAACTTAATTATTAAATTAAATTAGAATATTATCTCATAATAATTAATTTCCTTAATCCATTAATTATTTATTAAACAAATATTTATTCAACAATAAACAAATATTTATTCAACAATAAACACATCCATTAAATATTTATATAATTCAATAAATATTTATAATTACAATTAAAATTCTGGATTGCTACATTAATCACATCGTAATAAGAATTTCAATTATTAAATTCTTATTTTAATAACTTAAGAAAATTCGGGTTGTCGCATCATTCCCTCCTTATAAGGATTTCGTCCTCGGAATCAAAGAAACCTCCTTTACTCGGTTTTCACCAAATCTCTTTTCAAAATTTATCGTTGAATATCTTCAACACATTATCTTAATATAGGTTTTATATTTCCTACTACATTCATTACTTCAACAAATTCTAGGTTTTATTTCATATCTTTCACTTGAACTCAATTATATTTTGAGTATTATATACTCTTTAATCCATTTATTTCCTTTGCTAAGGATCGTTATCATAAACACTCGGGATATTTTATTCACCCTTTCTTCTAAGAATTTCGTCCTTGAAATTTTTATTTATTAATCCTTATTCATTCAATCTATCAAAATATATTTTATGTTAATACTTTTTTTTCCTCAAAGATCTTTCTACAATTATTACCTTTTCTATTAAAAGTTTTACATTATTCTTTGATAACTCATCTCCTTCTCATTTCAAAATTTCTTTTCTCACTTATTCAATATATTCATCATTCAATGTCGCATTATACGACTTACTTCTTTCTAAGACATATCATCCTTACCACATTCGCCTTTTAGAATAACAAGAATCTTCCATAATTGCTTAATAATTAGGAAGCAGTATGAATAACTCAGGAATTTAAAAGATTCCAAATCATGCTGAGGGGTTATAAGACCTTGAGCTACGTCCACAGTTATAAGTACTCTTTCAACTTAAACCTTAGCAGTCATTAAACTATAGGGACTCCCGTACTTAGGGTGTTAAGCCCTTCGTACGATGTATTGTGCATAAATATTTAAACGCTATGCGTATGTCCATAGTTATAAGTACTCTTTCAACTTAAACTTTAATAGTCATAAGACTATAGGGACTCTTCGTACTTAGGGGGATCAGACCTTCGTATAATGTATTGTGCACAAACATCTCAACGCATTGCGTAAAATAACTCCCTATAATAGGGTTGTTCATCTCAGCTTTTCAACATCTGAATCTGCACTAAAATAATTTGGTTTGGCATAACTTCTCAAGAAACGCTTAAATTTCATGAACATTTGTCTTACTGAATCAAATAGCTTAGACTCATACCAATAATTTGAATATCAATCGAAACATGTCTGGCCAAATTCAATTGGCAATAATTTATCTTTAAAATTCTAAAAATCATTTTATGACGTCATGATACCGCACTATATTTACAGTCCGTTTGAGGATTCCGTCATTTTGTGTCTTTGTCATACTACGTCATACCATAGTGGGCTGACGATCCTTAGATCACCTCCAACACTAAGTAATACTGCATTGATGACTCCATCGTATTTATCATATCTACATCAGGTTTCATGATGCATTGATGATATAAAAAAATATATTTTGATATATTTCAAATCATTTTTTTGTCTAGTCGAAGCAATTAGCATAGACATACGAATAACGGTATTATTTTTAAAACTCATTGATTTCATCATTTGATCCAATGTTTTTCAATAAAATAGAAGTACAAACATCAGCGCGAAGTCAATAAATTTTGAAAGTCTAGCATAGCTAGTAGATTTACAATATACAGGTATCCATCAACTTCAATCTTTACTCCATTACTTCATTACTTAACTAATTCTTTTTATTTCTAGCACCACCAATACTATTATACCAAATATTCTTGTATTTCAACTTACAATCTTTCTATACCCCCAATATAATTCATCAAACTTACTACACATTGAAAGTTCAGGAACTTGCCACAATAATATGAGTTTAAGAACTTATCTTAGTAAGACCATAGGCGTCCATTCGCTGAGGGGTTCAAAATACACTATATTATTATGAGTCACGAACTTACCATATGCATTAGTTTTAAGAACTCGCACCTAACCATAATAATATCTAACTAATCTTAATTGTAAGACCCCAACTATTTATAAATAAAATTAAATTTTCTCTATTTATTATTTTGAAATAGTAAGGGTTGATTTGATTAATGTGATAAGTTATGGGTAAAATGTTCAAATATTTTAAATAAGCAAGTGATTATAAAATATTCTTGTTGTCGGGGAATATTCGTTTGGTCGTGGAATATTCTTACTGTCGGGGAATATTCGTACGACGACACAACCTTGTGTGGGCCCTATAACGGAAAGCGATTGGATGAAAAAAATGACAAGTATGAGTTTTTATAAATAATGACATAGTTGTTACCGTTAACACAGTTGGAATACCTGGTGGTTAAAACACAGTAATACGCGGTGTTGCACAGTAATACACGCTATTGCACCAATTATTGATTCTTACGTAAGAAGGCACTACTCAATAATTGTTACAGTAATTACTGTTCAATATTTTATTTTATTGATTCAATAATTGCTACGTTGATATTTTATATTATTGTTATTCCAATAATTGTCACTGCACAGTATTTTTATTATCAGATCAATAAATCATATTATTTTAATAATATTATTAGATAGTATTATTGGCAA
This sequence comes from Panax notoginseng, assembly GCA_016801055.1. Classification (NCBI taxonomy): domain Eukaryota; kingdom Viridiplantae; phylum Streptophyta; class Magnoliopsida; order Apiales; family Araliaceae; genus Panax; species Panax notoginseng. Next base: position 149,213,433 of record CM029015.1, on the reverse strand, counting down.
TGTCTAGAAAATTCTGTCTAAGGAGAGGTTTGGTCACCTAATTGCGCGCCAGTAAGAAAATTTTTTTATTGGAAAACCCCCTCTTTCCTGGGAACGGCCTGGTTGTCAGTATTGTGATTATGTAATATTATTTGTGAATAATTAATTATTAATTTATATGATAAGAAAAATATTTATTTATGTGGATATAAATGGAGGAATTTTTAGAAAAGTGTCAATTGTTGAAAATTGATATTTTATCTTTTCTGATAAAATAATTTATTCAAATATATTATTATATTTTAATAATATAATAATAATAATATTTTTGCGATGAATGTGTGATATATGAATAAATGAGGAGGAAGAGTATTTTGCTGCAATAAATGATAAAAACATGTTAAACATGTCGACGGGCCCAATTTTTGACTGAAATTTAATTATAGCCTGTAAAATCGTCCGTATATGAATTTCGGTCAATTTCTGTTTGAAATTTAGAAAAACTTAAACTTACAAAGTTGTAGAGAATTAAATTTTCTATGGAATGGATATAAGATTCGAATTTTTCTGTAGGACAATTTATTATGAATTATTGAAGTTCCGGAATAATTAATTTTTAAAGTTTTAAACTTTTTTAAAAAGAAAAACGTTTTTAATAAGTTGGTGGGCCCCACTAATATGTAAAATGAGCTAAATTCAGATTTCTTGGTGTGCGTAGGAAATTTATATAAATATATTAATATTTTATTAAATTTTCTGCTTTGGTGTTCTACGCATTTTCCTATAAATAGGGTGCTTAGGTTAGAATTGAAAATCACACCAGAATCTGAAGTTTTCTCTCTCTATATTATCGAGCGTATTTTTGTGAGTATTTTGATACTTTGAGTGTTGCTATACGGTGCAAGTTTTTTTCAGCACTATATCCAGTATTCCAGTCAGAAGTACTGTCTTTTTAAGGTAAGGGATATTATTTTTTTTAAATGATATTATTTCTTTCAATATCATTATGCCAGAATATTGGTAAGATTTTTCTTGTGAAATTCTTGTCTTTTTATGTCGGAGTTACTATTCGCGTATACGGCACTATTCACGTATACAACACTATTCATCGAAAAATAAAATTTTCTCTTCTTTGTCCCAGATGTCTATTTTTGTTATTATCTTTGATTGTATGCATGTTTTGATCTTTATTCTTGAATTTTACTCCACTATGGTAGATGATGGGGTGTTTTTGAACATAGATAAACCGAAGTACGAATCCCTAATATTTGTCATTTTGTCTCATTCGATTCGTTTTCTATAAAATATTTTTCATCATCCTCAGTCCTAAATGATGATATTACTGAATATTTTTGGCCTGTAGTGAAAAGATGAATGATTAGATGATGAATATCTTTGGCCCGTAGTGCAAATATGAACATGTGTTTAGATGAATATGACCAACTGGTGATATAAATGAATATATTTAGCCTGTAGTGCAAAGATGAATATTTGATTCAAGATGTATATTGATTGATGTTACAAGGATAAAATATTAATGTTGGACTTCTAAATCTTAGGAGATAGTAGAATTTATTCTCTACTTAACTCTTCTAATGGATTGTTATTTTCGCTGCAGTTGTTGATCTAAAATTTGTTGTCTATTATATTCTATCAGATTTTTCCTTGTTGATGACTAATGATAATTTGTTCTATATTATCTTAGTCATAATATTCTTTACTGGGCTAGTTGAGCTCACCCTTTTTTCTTTTTGTTCCATTTTTCTTTTTAGGAAGCGAGAATATAGCAGGAAGTAGTCGGGGTGTGGAGTGATATTCCAAGGCAGTTGTTATTATAGTCCTCACTATTTTGTAAAATAGTGTATCAATAATTATAATGAAGACTTATTTGAGTGTGGATGTTGTATAGAAGATAATATTTATATTTTAACACACAGTTTATGTGTTGTCGTATTTTGCACGACAATTGTATTAATAAAGTTGTAGTTGTTTCTGTACCATATTTTTGGCGACTCAGAATGGGTGATGTATACCTATTTTGGGGGCATCACAGTTGGTATCAGAGCTTAGGAATATGGTCTCTGGAGGAGATCGGGAAATAGAACTAGGAGGGGAGAAACGAGTAAATCATTCGCTAGTGTGTCCTACCTAAGCTTATTTGTTGATTAGTCAGAATATAGGGCTATTATGTGATACGTTAATTTTTTTAATTAACCCTTATTTTATGGTAGTATTTGAGAATGGCAACTGAGAATGTTAACAATGGAGTAAGTGAGACCGTGAAGACACCTTTAATCACCAATCAGGAGAACGTACAACAGGAAGACAATGCTCCTCCTGTAAACAACACCACTGAGCAGACGATGAATGATGGGATGTTTAGAAGCTTTTTACAGTTCATGCAAAATCAGACGAGGGAGACTTGTGTACAAAATACAGGTGGAAAGGATAGCAACGCGCGGTTTGTCACAGCCAAGCAATTCAAAGAGTTGGGACCACCAAAATTCTGGGGAAAGCCGGACCCGATTAAGGCAGAAACGCGGGTCAAGCAAATTATCAAGATATTCGATGTATTGGGATGCACAGAGGAACATAAGGTTCTATTCGTCACCTTTATGTTCCGTGGTGAGGCAGATTACTGGTGGGAATTTGTGAAGCGTACCCAGCCAGCCGCACTCAGCATGTTTTGGGAAACATTTCAGAAACTATTCAATGACAAGTACTTTCCTGAAAGTATTCGTCATATGAAGGAGGTGGAGTTTATTAGACTAGAACAAAATAACATGACGGTGTCCCAGTACGAGGCGAAGTTTGCGGAGTTATCCAGGTTTGCACCTCATTTGGTAGATAATGAGAAACGTATGACGCGGATGTTTCTGAGAGGTTTGAAACCCGATATACGTCAATATCTCATTTCTCATAAATTTTCTCTATATTCAGATGTTATCAACAATGCTCAATTATTAGAGCGAGATAATGAGTATGTTCAACCGAGGGACCACAACTAGGGTCATACCGGTGACAGCAGTCATCGGAGCAATGATAACCAACGGGAAGGAAAAAATGCAGACAAAAGCAGTAACCACCCTGGTGGTAGTCGTGGCCATGATAATAGGAGAGGCGAGTCAAGTGGAAATTTCAAAAAGAGGAGATTCAATAATGATAATATGAAGACGTCAGCACCAGTATCAACTGTTTCTAAGGGAGGAGAACGACCACCGGTCGTATGCTTTAAATGTGGAAAAGAGGGACACATCAGTCCAAACTGTCCACAACAGTTCAAGGTATGTTATAATTATAAAAAGGAAGGACATATCGCTCGAGATTGTACTATAGCGAAACCAAGTCCAGCGGGGATGGTGACTCCAAAGGCTGTCCCAGACAAGTCAAAGTCAGCGATTCCTGAAAGAGCGTTTGTCATGACTGGCCAAAATATGAGGAACCCGAATGAGGTGATTACAGGTAAGCTAATCATAAATTCTTGCAAAGTTTATACCTTACTAGATACCGGTTCTTCCCATTCATTTATCTCTCTTACTTGTGCTCAACGTTTAAACTTGACTCCGAAAAAATTAGACTTTGACTTATCTGTGGAGACTCTGTTAGGAGAAACTTTCATTACATCCACTATTTATAAATCTTGTTTAATCCAAGTTGGCACCATCACATTACCTGTGGATCTTATCTCTTTAAAGATACTTGCTTTTAATGTGATTTTAAGGATTGATTGGTTAACTACTCATCATGCTAAAATTGATTATTTTCGTAAGGTTGTTAGTTTTCATATTCCTAACCAACCTGTTATGCGAATTCAAGCAACCAAACCATTAAAGTTAATCAGTTTCATATCAAGCCATAAGGGCATTCGTTTATTAAAAAATGGATGTCAAGCTTTCTTAGCCCATGTCATGGACTTGAACAAAAACACGTCAGATTTGAATAATATTTCTGTTGTTAGAGAATTTCCTGACGTATTTCCTGAAGAACTTCCTGGTCTACCCCCAGAACGTGAAGTTGAATTCTTTATTGATCTTGAACCTGGTATAAAGCCCATTTCTAAAATCCCATATCGAATGGCTCCTATTGAACTTCAGGAGTTAAAGGTCCAACTACAGGAGTTGTTGGACATCGGTTTCATTCGTCCTAGTACATCTCCTTGGGATGCTCCTGTTTTATTCGTAAAGAAGAAAGACAAGATTATGTGACTTTGTATTGACTATCGAGAATTGAGCCATGTCACCATCAAGAATAGGTATCCGCTACCTCGTATTGATGACCTGTTTGACCAGTTGCAAGGAGCACAATTCTTTTCAAAGATCGATCTTCGTTCTAGATATCATCAGCTGAAGATTAAAATTGAGGATATTCCGAAGACTACTTTTAGAACTCGGTATGGGCATTATGAATTCCTAGTCATGTCTTTTGGATTGACTAATGCTCATGTGGCTTTCATGGATATGATGAATCGTGTATTCAAGGAATATTTTGTTTAGTTCGTTGTTGTCTTTATTGTTGACATCCTTATCTATTCCAAAAGCCGTAAAGATCATGAGCACCATTTGAAGCTGGTTCTTCAAAGGCTTCATGAAAACAAGTTATATACCAAGCTGAAGAAATGCGAGTTCTGGCTTGAGGAAGTATCATTCCTTAAGCACGTGGTATCAAAATATGGAGTATCTGTTGACCCAGCGAAGATTGAAGCAATACAAATTTGGGAGCAACCGAAGTCTGTGTTCGAAGTACGTAGCTTTCTGGTCTTAGCTGGTTATTATCGGAGATTCGTGGAAAGATTTTCTTGAATCTCTACTCCGTTAACTCAACTGACTCGGAAAGATACAAAATTTGTATGGAGCGTGGAATGCGAGAAGAGTTTCCAAGAGCTTAAGAGGAGACTCATTTCAGCGCCTGTTCTGACAATACCATCTGGTTCGGATGGATTTGTTATCTACAGCGATGCTTCGGGCAAAGGGTTAGGATGTGTTCTCATACAACATGGGAAGGTCATAGCCTATGCCTCGCGGAAACTCAAAGAATATGAGAGGAATTACCCTACTCATGATCTAGAGTTGGCAGCAGTCGTTTTCGCGTTAAAAATCTGGAGGCACTATCTATATAGGGAGAAAGTGGAGATATATTCGGATCATAAAAGCCTCAAATATTTCTTCACCCAAAAATAACTCAACATGCAACAATGACGTTGGCTCGAGCTGTTAAAAGATTATGACCATACCATTTAGTACCATCCTGAAAAAGCGAACGTGGTAGCTGACGCATTAAGTAGAAGATCATATGCGAGAATGAGTGCGATGTTATCAAAACAAAGGCCCATTTTGTGTGATTTACAAAAGATGAAGATAGAATTCAAGACTCCGGGGATCCATGCGAAGATGTCAAGTATACGCATAGAACCAACTTTAATCGATAAAGTTAAAGTTGCTCAAGCTACAGACCTGGAGCTAATGCGGATGAAGAAGAAAGTATAAGAAGGTGTTATCCCAGAAGCCAGAATTGATGAAGAAGGAATACTTCGAATCAACTCCAGACTTTGTGTTCCTAACGATTCTGATTTGACGAACAAGATCATGATGGAGGCACATAATACACCGTTTGTAATCCATCCTGGAAGTACCAAAATGTATCGTGATCTTCGACATATATTTTGGTGGAACAATATGAAGAGAGAGATCACGAAGTTTATCTCGAGGTGTTTAATTTGTCAATGTGTAAAGGCGGAGCATCAAGAGCCAAAGGGTCCATTGCAACCACTTGAGATTCTAAAATGGAAGTGGGAACACGTTACCATGGATTTCGTTACGGGTCTTCCCAAGGTTTCTCAAGGAATAGATGCGATTTGGGTTATTGTTGATAGATTAACTAAGTTTGCTCATTTCTTGCCGATACGGGAGACTTATTCCCTTGAACGTCTTGCTCGTATGTATGTAAATGAGATTGTGAGATTGCATGGCATGCCAGTATCCATAGTTTCGGATCGTGACCCAAGATTCACTTCACGATTTTGGGATAGTTTGCAGAAAGCTATGGGCACGGATTTACGATTTAGTTCGGCATACCATCCTCAAACGAACGAACAATCAGAGAGGACTATTCAAACTCTTGAAGATCTATTAAAACTTTGTGTCTTAGACTTCAAAGGGAGTCGGGATAAGTATTTACCATTGGTGGAATTCTCTTACAACAATAGTTATCAGGCAAGTATAGGTGTGGCTCCATTCGAAGCATTGCATGGACGAAAGTGTTGCTCTCCAGTATGTTGGGATGAGGTGGGTGAAGCAACATTGTTGGGACCAGAGTTGGTACGCATGACTACAGAAAAGATCCAAATGATTCGATAACACATACAACCGGCACAGGATCGACAAAAGAGTTATGCGGATCTTCATCGAAAAGACGTGGAATTTAGTATTGGGGATCATGTATTGTTACGAGTTGCTCTATGGAAGGGAGTTACAAGATTTGGAAAGAGAGGAAAGCTTAATCCACGTTTTATTGGTCCATTTCAGATTCTTGACCGAGTAGGAAATGTAGCCTATGGACTTGCGTTACCTCCAAGCATGTCTCGTGCTCATAATATTTTTCATATATCTGTTCTTCAAAAATATTTGAAAGACCCAAATCATATTATTGAGTTAGAACCAAATGAGATAGCAGAAGACTTAACGTACGAGGAGGTACCTGTCAAGATCTTGGATAGGAAGGAGCATGTTCTACGCACCAAGGTTATACCACAAGTTAAGGTTTTGTGGAGAAACCATGCTATTGAGGAAATGACTTGGGAGTTGGAAACGGAAATGAAAGCGAGGTATCCTCACCTTTTTGAAATACCAGGTACGTACGTCAATTTCGAGGATGAAATTTCATAAGGAGTGGAGGTTGTAAGACCCCAACTTTTTATAAATAAAATCAAATTTTCTCTAATTATTATTGTGAATAATAAGGTTGGTTATGGGTGAAATGTGCAATTTTTGTAAAATAAGCAAGTGCTTATAAAATATTCATTATTGTCGGGAAATATTCGTTTGGTCGTGGAATATTTTTACTGTCGGGAAATATTCGTACGACGGCGCAGCCTTGTGTGGGCCCCATAACGGAAAGCGATTGGATGAAGAAAATAACAAGTGTGAGTTTTTATAAATAACGGCGTAGTTGTTACCGTTAACACTGTTGGAATACTCGGCAGTTAAAACACAGTAATACGCGGTGTTGCACAGTAATACACGCTATTGCACCAATTATTGATTCTTACGTAAGAAGGCACTACTCAATAATTGTTACAGTAATTATTGTTCAATATTTTATTTTATTGATTCAATAATTGTTACGTTGATATTTTATATTATTGTTGTTCCAATAATTGTCACTGCACAATATTATGATTATCAGATCAATAAATCATAATATTTTGATAATATTATTAGATAGCATTATTGGCAATGTCTAGAAAGTTCTGTCTAAAGAGAGGTTTGGTCACTTAATTGCGCGCTAGTATGGATAAATTCTTATTGAAAAGCCCCTCTTTCCTGGGAATGGCCTGGTTGTTAGTATTGTGATTATGTAATATTATTTGTGAATAATTAATTATTAATTTATATGATAAGGAAAATATTTTTTTATGTGGATATAAATGGAGGAATTTTTAGAAAAGTGACAATTGTTTAAAATTGATATTTTATCTTTCTGATAAAATAATTCATTTAAATATATTATTATATTTTAATAGTATAATAATGATAATATTTTGCGATGAATGTGTGATATATGAATAAACGAGAAGGAAAAGTATTTTGCTACAATAAATGATAAAAACATGTTAAACATGTTGACGGGCCCAATTTTTGACTGAAATTTAATTATAACCTGTAAAATCGTCCATATGTGGATTTCGGTCAATTTCTGTTTGGAATTTGGAAAAACTTAAACTTACAAAGTTGTAGAGAATTAAATTTTCTATGGAATGGATATAAGATTCAAATTTTTCTGATAAAAGGGAAATTTATTATGAATTATTGAAGTTCCGGAATAATTGATTTTTAAAGTTTTAAATTTTTTTAAAAAGAAAAACGTTTTTAATAAGTTGGTGGGCCCCACTAATATGTAAAATGAGCTAAATTCAGATTTCTTGGTATGCGTAGGAAATTTATATAAATATATTAATATTTTATTAAATTTTCTGCTTTGGTGTTCTAAGCATTTTCCTATAAATAGGGTGCTTAGGTTAGAATTGAAAATCACACCAGAATCTGAAGTTTTCTCTCTCTATGTTATCGAGCATATTTTTGTGAGTATTTTGATACTTTGAGTGTTGCTATACGGTGCAAGTTTCCTTCAGCACTATATCTAGTATTCCAGTCAGAAGTACTGTCTTTTTGAGGTAAGGGATGTTATTTTTTTTAAATGATATTATTTCTTTCAATATCATTATGCCAGAATATTGGTAAGATTTTTCTTGTGAAATTCATGTCTTTTTGTGTCAGAGTTACTATTTACGTATACGGCAGTATTCACCGAAAAACGAAATTTTCTCTTCTTTGTCCCAGATGTCTATTTTTGTTATTATCTTTGATTGTATCCATATTTTGATCTTTATTTTTAAATTTTACTCCACTATGGTAGGTGATGGGGTGTTTTTAAACATGGATAAACCGAAGTACGAATTCCTAATATTTGTCCTTTTGTCTCACTGGATTTGTTTTTTATAAAATATTTTTCATCATCCTCAGTCCTAAATGATGATATTATTGAATATTTTTGGCCTGTAGTGCAAAGATGAATGATTAGCTGATGAATATCTTTGGCCCGTAGTGCAAAGATGAACAAGTATTTAGATGAACATGACCAACTGGTGATACAAATAAATATCTTTGGCCTGTAGTGCAAAGATGAATATTTGATTCAAGATGTATATTGCTTGATGTTACAGGGATAAAATATTGATGTTGGACTTTTAAATCTTAGAAGATAGTAGAATTCATTCTCTACTTAACTCTTCTAATGGATTGTTGTTTCCGCTGCAGTTGTTGATTTAAAATTTGTTGTCTATTATATTCTATCAGATTTTTCCCTGTTGATGACTAACGATAATTTGTTCTATATTATCTTAGTCATAATATTCTTTACTGGGCTAGTTGAGCTCACCCTTTTTCCTTTTTATTCAATTTTTCTTCTCAAGAACCGAGAATATAGCGGGAAGTAGTCGGGGTGTGGATTGATGTTCCAAGGCAGTTATTATTATAGTCCTCATTATTTTGTAAAATAGTGTATCAATAATTATAATGAGGACTAATTATAGTGTGGATATTGTCTAGAAGACAATATTTATATTTTAACTCATAGTTTATGTGTTGTCGTATTTTGCACGACAATTGTATTAATAAAGTTGTAGTTGTTTCTGTACCATATTTTTGGCGACTCAGAATGGGTGATGTATACCTATTTTGGGGGCGTCACATTAATAGTTTCTAACTATCAAATATACATATGAGAAAAGAATCACCTTTTTGCCACATATACATTGATAGCGTGACACCAACATTCCAATGATTATCAATGTGATAAACTGAGTGCAAGCACAAATCCCTCGCCTATACAAAGATTTGTACAACTCAGCCACCACATGAGTTCTCAATTGAAATCCCACCTAACTCTATCTTGCCTATAACTTGCTCCTTGCTCGATACAAATTCCTCGTATCACATTATCTATAACTCCTCATGAATTTATCTTGTACAATTTTATAGTACATCATCTTCATAGCATCAAGCTATAATTATTCAAACATTACAGACCATCTTCCTTTATAACTTAAAAAGATCACGTCGTGATATTATTTTATAATCATCTCCCTTAAAATTCTTTTCTTAACTCGTGATCGTTTTGTTTTACGATCCCCTTTCTTTCCTTTTCCATCATTTACGACATTATTCGTTATCTTGGCTATTGGAGTTAAGAAACTCTTATTTCTTATCTTTATATCTTTTCAAGATTCTTCTTTGAATTTTCTTGTTTATATAACAATTCTTCCTTTAAGAATTTCTAACTTCATTTACATTGCTCAACATTTCATTCAAGTTCCACATTTTCATCATACGTATCCATTTTCTATACTTGGTACACATCGAGTCTATAACAGTTTCAATATGGTACGCTGAGTGGTATCCCACAAATAACCAACAAACTAGGTTCCGAGTTACTAGTTTGTATATACCTCCACTCTTTGAAGGAATTGTTTAGCCCAGATACCATACATCAATTATTAAAGAGTACGATTGTACCATACTTAAATATAGTTTTCTATTCTTAACTTCTCTATCATTCTCTTTTTATAGACATTGTCTATTTATTATCACCTTACATCCTTATTATTGGAGTTGGGTAACCCCACATTCATATTTCTTATAACTCTGCGAGATTCTTCTTTGAATCCTCTTACGCATGTTTTAATCCCTTCTTTATAAATTTTTAAATTACTTCTTATTGTTCATACTCTATTTGAGCTTATTCGTTCATTTTCTTCATCTCTATTCTCTAAGGCTATAGCCTAAGGTACTTTTACCTAAGGTTTCTAACCTATCAGCTTTGATACCAACTGTAACGACCCCAAAATTTATATAATTTAATTCTCGACTTTGGTCTTTAATAAAACGTCTAACTTCTGATTTTTGCATCATTATTCGATGTTAAACTTAATAATATGCGGAATAATTTAAACTTTTATATATTTCCTTCTATATTGCCCTAAATCACAACCTTTACATCACATCTCTTCGATTCAAATTTATATCATGAATCGTTGCAACAAAATGACTATACCAAGTCTTACATCATAAATAGATATCCAAATACACCGGATAGCTCAACTTACAATTCAACAATATGTTACATTCAAAATATTAAATACATTTCTCATAAGTAATCTTCGCTAATATGGATCTCTATAATTCACTTAGCACATATCCTTACCTTGAAATCTTTAACCTGCAAAAGTGGTTATTTGCAAAGGTGAGCTCGACAACCCCGCAAAATCTAGTAGTTTTCATGCATCACATAGCATATAATAACATGCTCAACATATATCTCATAAACATTGGACTAACATAACATACAAGCTACAGTTCATATAACAAGTATAAAGATTGAGTTCCTTACTCAATCAGCATGCTTTACTCAATCAACGTAGTCATAAGTTGACTTTAACATTCCACACTTTCAACATATATACAACACATTGTGCTCTTTGAAATAAAGACTTAAAATAGTTAATCATCAAGTTCACATAGCATATAGGAACTGAAAGACTTGCCTTGATCATTGTTTATCAATAACAGTTTCACAGCTTACAGTTATTTGCACTTCACGTGCCCTACACAATTATATAATCATACACATCAACTACTAGTCACATAACAAAACATAGTAATTGTAATGTAAACTCTACTCCACATCTCATAATCTTTCCTATTAATTTGCACCCAATGTTCAATTAGATTGTGTTAACTTTTCGACTTGTGTAATATTCAAAATTCATTCAAGTGTTTAAATCTTGCTAGGAATCATTATTGGTTTTATATTAAACCCATTTCAAATTTTATAATATCCATTTCATTTGACTTAAAACACTTTTTAAGTTCATTAACACTTATCACGGCGTTTCGACATTCATTCGTCACACGCCCGATTCGTCTCTCTTGTGTATGCTTAGTATGCTTATACAACTTATCTAATACATCATTTATTAATGTTAAACATCATTATATTTACTAATATTTATGTTTTATAACTTAGGACAACATCTTTTATCGTTAGGAGCACTACATTTGCACATGTTCATTCCCGACACCCTCCGATTGCCTCCTAATACATATCAGTCCCACAAATGACCTTTTTGACCCCTGTTCTTAACCTCAAATTGAAACACTTAAAGAACAAAAGTTGTAGGTATGTTCGTCCTCATTCCGGATCATCTTGGATCACCTCAATCGGAGTTCGTATGAAAAAGTTATGGCCGGTTTACTACAAGAGGTCAAAATTGTCCGACCCAAACTACTATTCCGGCGCCGCAGCGCGAGAACTAAGTCAGGCAGTGGCGCTGCAGTGTGAAATTGACGTTGTGGCGCTAATTTTGGCACTGCGGTGCGGAGGTCTGGGCTGCGGCTCTGATTTTTGGCACTGAGGTGCCGAAACCAACATAACCGAGCACGAAGACCAACTTAGCACAACTTCAACAACAATTTAAGAAAAAATAAATCCTTAAAACACTATTTTAAAACAAAACTCCATTGTTGACGTTATTTAACAAAGTTTAACACTGTAAACCACAATTATCCATCAAATTCATTCCTTTGAACTACGTTCTCATTAAATTCTTACCCAATTAACATTTACAAGGTTCAATTTCACAATTTCACAATTAACATATACTAATTTTGTTATCTTACAAAACATGTTCATGCATATATTGTAACTGTAAAACTCTTTTTGACATAATTCATACAATCACATACATGTATATGCTCATTATATCATCACACACACACACACACACACACACACACACACACACACACACACACACACACACACACATATATATATATATATATATATATATATATATATATATATATATATATATATATATATTTACATATATGATAGTTATCCTACTACTACTTATACACATGATTTCATCACCCATTATAAAAAGATGGATTACAGACAATTTTAGAAACACACAGAATTAGAAATTATAGTGTAAAACATATATGTTAAGGTTATGTACATACCTTTTGTTGCTTAAGAAAATACTTGTTGATCACTGAGAATAGTTTTGATGAACTCAGAACTTTCTCTCTCAGGCTCTCTCAAACTATCTCTGTATTTTTCTTCTCTGAAAACCTTTTCTTTTCTTTTTCTTTGTAACTTTTTCTTAGGCTTAGGTTTACACTATACGTAAAACTTAAAACAAAACCAACGTACGAATTTAAAACGTTTAAAACCGACGCTATACTTAATATACTAATAAGTTATCAGTTACATAAATAATATATATTATTTATTTAATTTATATTATTAATAATTCAAAAATCCAAAATCCAAAAGCCATAAGGCTCTGTTTGGCAAAACTCTTTAAAAATTAAAGACTTAATATATTTAAGCCTTGTTTGACAAAACTAAATTAAGCTCCTTTAATTTATTTTAATAACTCCTTTATAGTATAGTTATTTGTCACACTTTATTTAATTAAGTTTTCATACTTAATTTAATTAATTCTAATAACAATTTATTGAATAAATCATTTAATCATTATAAACTCTCTAACTTAATTATTAAATTAAATTAGAATATTATCTCATAACAATTAATTTCCTTAACCCATTACTTATTTATTAAACAATTAATTAACCAAATCAAATCAAATCAAATTAAACAAATATTTATTCAACAATAAACACAGTCATTAAATATTTATTTAATTCAATAAATATTTATAATTACAATTAAAATTCTGGATTGCTACATTAATCACATCATAATAAGAATTTTAATTATTAAATTCTTATTTTAATAACTTATGAAAATTCGGGTTGTCGCATCATTTCCTCCTTATAAGGATTCCGTCCTCGGAATCAAAGAAACTTCCTTTACTCGGTTTTCACCAAATCTCTTTTCAAAATTTATCGTTGAATATCTTCAACACATTACCTTAATATAGGTTTTATATTTCCTACTACATTCATTACTTCAACAAATTCTTGGTTTTATTTCGTAATTTTCACTTGAACTCAATTATATTTTGAGTATTATATACTCTTTAAACCATTCATTTCCTTTGCTAAGGATCGTTATCATAAACACTCGGGATATTACATAGCGAAACCAAGTTTAACGGGGATTGTGACGCCCCCAAAATAGGTATACAACACTCATTCTGAGTCGCCAAATACATGGTACAAAAAGCAAACTACAACTTCAATAATACAATTATCGTGCAAGATACGACAACACATACTGTGAGTTTAAATACAAATATTGTCTTCTAGACAATATTCACACTCAAATAAGTTCTCATTACAATTATTCAAACACTATTTTACAGAAATAGTGAGGACAGCTAAAACATCTTTCTAGAACCATCAGTCCATACCACGACTAGATCATGTTATGTTCTCACCTCCTGAGAAGAAAAATGGAACAAAAAAGAAAAGGGTGAGCTCAACTAGCCCAGTAAAGAATATTATGACTAAGATAATATACAACAAATTATCATTAGTATTCAACAGGGAAAAATCTGATAGAATATAATCGACAACAAGTTTTAGATCAACAACTGCAGCGGAAAAAACAAACCATTAGAAGAGTCAAGTAGAGAATGAATTCTACTATCTTCTAAAATTTAAAAGTCCATCATCAATATTTTATTCCTGTAACATCAATTAATAATCATCTTTAACCAAATATTCATCTTTGCACTACAGGCCAAAGATATTCATTTGTATCACCAGTCAGTCATGTTCATCTCAACACCTGTTCATCTTTGCACTACAGGCCAAAGATATTCATCAGGTAATCATACATCTTTGCACTACAGGCCAACGATATTCATTAATATCATTATTTAGGACTGAGGATGATGAAAAATATCTTAAAGAAAACGAATCCAGTGAGACAGAAGGACAAATAGTAGGGATTCGTATAACAGTTTATCCAAGATCAATAATACTTCACAATAATCAATTGTGAAGCAGAAATCAAAAATAAAGATCAAAACATGGATACAATCAAAGATAGTAACCATAATAGACATCTTGGACAAAAAGGGAAAATTTTATTTTTCGATGAATAGTGCCGTATTCGTGAATAGTGCCGTATACGTGAATAGTGTCGTATACGTGAATAGTAACCCCGACACAAAAAGTTCTAAATTTGATAAAAAAAAAACTCATATCAATATTTCAACATAATGATATTGAAGAAAATAATATCATTTAAGAATAAAATAATATCCCTTACCTCAAAATATCAGTACTTCTGATCGGAATATCGGTATAAGGCTGAAGAAAACTTGCACTGATGAATAGAAACTCACAAAGTATCTAAATACTCACAAAATACACTCAATAATCTAGAGAGAGAAAGAGAGAAAACTTGTTTCTGATGTGATTTTTAATTCTAACTTAGCCCTCTATTTATAGGAAAATGTTAGCACGTCGAAGCAGACTTAACCTGCAACCTGATGGCTTTACCTGCTACTATTTCCACCCACCACATTTGAATAAAAATCTCAGCACATTTTCACCAACCAAAAGTGGGGCCCACCAATTCTAAAATTTTTTGCCAAAATGATAAATTCTGCAACTTCTACAATTTCTGAACCAGTCATCTCGTAAAATTCATAACAAATCATACGTTCATTTTTAACGATTCAAAATTTGTGGACATATACTTAACTTATATATGAATAACATATCCAAAAATTACCACGATCCAACGGTCGGATTAAAAATTATAACCCCCGCAATATTTCTCAAAAACCCTGATTTGATTTTTAATACCTCCATTCCGATAAAAATATTGATAAAACACCTAAACATTAACTCCTTTATTTTTAACCACAATAAATATATCCAACATTTATATCCACATAAAATAAATATTTCCTTATCATATGAATCAATAATTAATTATTCACAAATAATATTACAGAATCACATTTATGACAACCAGGCCGTTCCCAGGAAAGAGGGGGCTTTCCAATAAGGATTTCTCCTTACTAGTGCACAATTAGATGACCAAACCTCTCCTTAGACAGAACTTTCTAGACATTGCCAATAATGTTATCTAATAATATTATTCAAATAATATGAATTATTGATCTGATAATAGAAAATACTGTGCAGCAACAATTATTGAAACAACAATAATATAAAATATCAACGCAATAATTATTGAATCAATAAAATAAAATATTGAACAGTAACTATTGTAACAATTATTGAGTAGTGCCTTCCTTCGTAAGAATCAATAATTTAAAAATATTGTGCAATCTGTGTGCTACTGTGCAACCACACGTATTACTGTATTTTAACCACCGGGTATTCCAACAGTGTTAACGGTAACAACTACGCCGTTATTTATAAAAACTCAATTTTTGTCGTTATCTTCATCCAATCGTTTTTCGTTATGGGGCCCACAAATAGTTGCGCCGTCGTACGAATATTCCCCGACAAAAAGAATATTCCACGACCAAACGAATATTCCCCGACAAAATGAATATTTTATAACCACTTGTTTATTTTGCAAAATTTGCACATTTTACCCATAACTAACCACATTAATCAAATCAACCCTTTCTATTTCAAAATAATAAATAGAGGAAATTTAATTTCATTTATTAATAAGTTGGGATCTTACAACCTCCGCTCCTTATGAAATTTCGTCCTCGAAATTGACGTACGTACCTGGTGTTTCGAAAAGGTGAGGATACCTCACTTTCATTTCTGATTCTAACTCCCATGTCATTTCTTCAATAGCATGGTTTCTCCACAAAACCTTAACTTGTGGTATAACCTTCATGCGTAGAACATGCTCTTTCCTATCCATGATCTTAACAGGTACCTCCACGTACGTTAAATCTTCGACTATCTCGTCTGGTTCTAACTCAATTACGTGGTTTGGGTCTTTCACATATTTACGAAGCACAGATATGTAAAAAACATTATGAACACGAGACATGCTTGGAGGTAATGCGAGTCGATATGCCATATTTCCTATTCGGTCAAGAATTTCAAATAGACCAACAAATCGTGGATTGAGCTTTCCTCTCTTCCCAAATCTTGTAACTCCTTTCCATGGTGCAACACGTAACAATACATGATCCCTAATACTAAATTCTACATCCTTTCAATGAAGATCTGCATAACTCTTTTGTCGATCCTGTGACGTTTGTATACGTTATCGAATCGTTTGGATCTTCTCTGTAGTTATGCGTACCAATTCTGGTCCCAACAACGTTGCTTCACCCACCTCGTCCCAGCATACTGGATAACGACACTTTCGTCCATACAAGGCTTCAAATGGAGCCATACCTATACTTTCCTGATAACTGTTGTTGTAGGAGAATTCCACCAGTGGCAAGTACTTATCCCAACTTCCTTTAAAATCTAGAACACAGAGTCTTAATAGATCTTCAAGGGTTTGAATAGTCCTCTCTAATTGCCCGTCCGTTTGAGGATGGTATGCTGAACTAAACCGTAAATCCGTGCCCATAGCTTTTTGCAAGCTAACCCAAAATCGTGAAGTGAATCTTGGGTCACGATCCGAAACTATGGATACTAGCATGCCATGCAATCTCACAATCTCATTCACATATATACGAGCAAGACGTTCAAGGGAATAAGTCTCACGTATAGGCAAGAAATGAGCAGACTTGGTTAATCTATCAATAATAACCCAAATCGCATCTATGCCTTGAGAAACCTTGAGAAGACCTGAAACGAAATCCATGGTAATGTGTTCCTACTTCCATTTCAGAATCTCAAGTGGTTGCAATCCTTTGGTACTTGATACTCTGCTTTTACACGTTGACAAGTTAAACACCTCGAGATAAACTCCGCGATCTCTCTTTTCATATTGCTCCACCAAAATGTATGTCGAAGATCGTGATACATTTTGGTACTCCCAGGATGGATTGCAAACGGTGTGTTGTGTGCCTCCATCATGATTCTATGCTTCAAGTCAAAATCGTTAGGAACACAAAGTCTGGAGTTGACTCGAAGTATTCCTTCTTCATCGATTCTTGCTTCTGGAATAGCACCTTCTTGCACTTTTTTCTTCATACGCATCAGCTCCATGTCCGTAGCTTGAGCGGCTTTAACTTTATCAATTAAAGTCGGTTCTACTCGTATATTTGATATCATCATGTGGGTACTTGGAGCCTTCATCTCTATCTCCATCCTTTGCAAATCATACAAAATGGGCCTTTGTGTTAACAACATTGCACTCGTACCCGCATATGATCTTCTACTCAATGCGTCAGCTACTACGTTTGCTTTTCCAGGATGATATTGGATGGTATAATCGTAATATTTCAGCAGCTCGAGCCAACGTCGTTGCCACATGTTGAGTTCCTTTTGGGTGAAGAAATATTTGAGGCTTTTATGATCTGTATAGATCTCCACTTTCTCCCCATACAGGTAGTGTCTCCAGATCTTCAACGCGAAAACGACTGCTGCCAACTCCAAATCATGAGTAGGATAATTCTTCTCATATTCTTTGAGTTGTCGCGAGGCATAGGCTATGACTTTCCCATATTGCATGAGAACACATCCTAACCCTTTGCCTGAAGCATCGCTGTAGATAATAAATCCATCCGAACCAGATGGTATTGTCAGAACAGGTGCCGAAATGAGTCTCCTCTTGAGTTCTTGAAAACTCTTCTCACAATCCTCGCTCCAACCGAATTTTGTATCCTTCCGAGTCAGCTGAGTTAACGGAGTAGCGATTCTAGAAAATCCTTCCACGAATCTCCGATAATACCCAGCTAAGCCCAGAAAGCTACGTACTTCGGTCACCGACTTCGGTTGCTCCCAACTTTGTATGGCTTCAATCTTCGCCGGGTCGACAGATACTCCATGTTTTGACACCACGTACCCAAGGAATGCTACTTCCTCAAGCCAGAACTCGTATTTCTTCAATTTGGCATATAGCTTGTTTTCACGAAGCCTTTGCAGTACCAGCTTCAAATGGCGCTCATGATCTTCACGGCTTTTGGAATAGATGAGGATGTCATCAATATAGATAACAACGAACTGATCTAAATATTCTTTGAATACACGGTTCATCATATCCATGAAAGCAGCAGGAGCATTAGTCAATCCAAAAGACATGACTAAGAATTCATAATGCCCGTACCGAGTTCTGAAGGCAATCTTTGGAATATCCTCAGTTTTAATCTTCAGCTGATGATATCCAGAACGAAGATCGATCTTTGAAAAGAATTGTGCTCCTTGGAACTGGTCAAACAGGTCATCAATGCGAGGTAGCGGATACCTATTCTTGATAGTGACATGATTCAATTCTCGGTAGTCGATACAAAGTCGCATACTCCCGTCTTTCTTCTTTACGAATAACACAGGAGCACCCCAAGGAGATGTACTAGGACGAATAAAACCGATGTCCAACAACTCCTGTAGTTGAACCTTTAACTCCTAAAGTTCAATATGAGCCATTCGATATGGGGTTTTAGAAATGGACTTTGTACCAGGTTCAAGGTCAATAAAGAATTCAACTTCACGTTCTGGGGGTAGACCGGGAAGTTCTTCAGGAAATATTTCAGGAAATTCATTAACAATAGAGATTTTATTTAAATCTGACGTGTTTATGTTCAAGTCCATAACATGGGCTATGAAAGCTTGACATCTATTTTTCAATAAACGAATGGTTTTATGGCTTGATATGACAGCGATTGATTTTAGTGGTTTGGTTGCTTGAATTCGCATAACAGATTGGTTAGGAATATGAAAACTAACAACCTTACAAAAATAATCAATTTTGGCATGATGAGTAGTTAACCAATCAATTCCTAAAATCACATCAAAAGTAAGTATCTTTAAAGAGATAAGGTCAACAGGTAATGTGATTGTGCCAACTTGGATTAAGCAAGATTTATAAACTATAGATGTAATGAAAGTTTCTCCTAACGGAGTCTCCACAGATAGGTCAAAGTCTAATTTCTCCGGAGTCAAGTTTAAACGTTGAGCACAAGTAAGAGAGATAAAAGAATGGGTAGAACCGATATCTAATAAGGTATAAACTTCGCAAGAGTTTATGATTAGTTTACCCGTGATCACCTCATTTGGGTTCCTCGTGTTTTGGGAGTCACGACAAACGCCCTTCCAGGAACCACCGATTTTGACTTGCCCGGAACAGCCTTTGGAGTCACTATCTCCGTTGAACTTGGTTTCGCAACAAGACAATCTTTAGCTATATGACCTTCCTTTCCACAGTTATAACATACCTTGAACTGTTGTGGGTAGTTTGGGCTGATGCGTCCCTCCTTCCCGCATTTGTAACAAACGACCGGTGCTCGTTCTCCTCCCCTAAAAGCAGTTGATGTTTATGCTGACGTCTTCACGTTATCATTGTTGTACCTTCTCTTCTTGAAATCTCCTCCCGACTCGCTCCTTCTATTATCACGGCCACGATTACCACCAGAGTGGTTACCGCTTTTGTCCGAATGTTTTCCTCCCTACTGGTTTTCATTGCTTCGATGACTGCCGCCACCGGTATGACCCTGGTTATGGTCCCTCGGTTGCACATACTCATTATCTCGCTCTAATAATTGAGCCCTGTTTACAACATCTGAATATAAAGAAAATTTACGAGAGATAAGATATTGCCGAATCTCGGGTTTTAGACCTCTCAGAAACATCCTTGTCATTCGTTTCTCATTTTCGACCAAATGAGGTGCAAACCTGGATATCTCTGCAAACTTCGCCTCGTACTGGGATACCATCATGTTGTTTTGTTCTAGTCTAATAAACTCCACATCCTTCATATGACGAATACTTTCAGGAAAGTATTTGTCATTGAACAGTTTCTGAAATGTTTCCCAGGACATGTTGAGTGCGTCAGGCTGGGTACGCTTCACAGACTCCCACCAGTAGTCTGCCTCATCGCGGAACATAAAGGTGGCGAATGGAACCTTCTGTTCCTCCGTGCATCCCAAGACATCGAATATCTTGATAATTTGCTTGACCCACGTTTCCGCCATGATCGGATCTGGCTTTCCCTTAAATTCTGGTGGTCCCAATTCTTTGAACTGCTTGGTTGTGACAAACCGCACGTTGTTATCATTTCCACCCGTATTCTGCACACGATTCTCCCTCGTCTGATTTTGCATGAACTGCAAAAAGCTCCTAAACATTCCATCATTCATCGTTTGCTCGGTAACATTGTTTACAGGAGGAATATTGTCTTCCTATTACACGTTCCCCTGGGTGGTGATCAAAGGTGTCTCCACGGTCTGATTTACTCCATTATTAACGTTCTCAGCTGCCATTCTTAAATACTGCCATAAAACAAGGGTTAATAGTCATGTCATATATTATCCCTATACTCTGACCGACCAAATAAACACCAAATAAACTTAGTCAGGTCATACTAGCGAAGGAATTCCCCGTCTCTCCCCTCCTAGTTCTTGTCTCATATCTCACCCAGGGATCATATCCCTAAGCTCTAATACCAACTGTGACGCCCCCAAAATAGGTATACAACACCCATTCTGAGTCGCTAAATACATGGTACAAAAAGCAAACTACAACTTCAATAATACAATTATCGTGCAAAATACGACAACACATACTGTGAGTTTAAATTCAAATATTGTCTTCTAGACAATATCCACACTCAAATAAGTCCTCATTACAATTATTCAAACACTATTTTACAGAAATAGTGAGGACAGCTAAAACATCTTTCTAGAACCATCACTCCATATCACGAATAGATCCTGCTATGTTCTCACCTCCTGAGAAGAAAAATAGAACAAAAAGGAAAAGGGTGAGCTCAACTAGCCCAGTAAAGAATATTATGACTAAGATAATATACAACAAATTATCATTAGTATTCAATAGGGAAAAATCTGATAGAATATAATTGACAACAAGTTTTAGATCAACAACTGCAGCGGAAACAACAAACCATTAGAAGAGTCAAGTAGAGAATGAATTCTACTATCTTCTAATATTTAAAAGTCCATCATCAATATTTTATCCTTGTAACATCAATTAATAATCATCTTTAACCAAATATTCATCTTTGCACTACATGCCAAAGATATTCATTTGTATTACCAGTCAGTCATGTTCATCTCAACACATGTTCATCTTTGCACTACAGGCCAAAGATATTCATCAGGTAATCATACATCTTTGCACTACAGGCCAAAGATATTCAGTAATATCATCATTTAGGACTGAGGATGATGAAAAATATCTTAAGGAAAATGAATCCAGTGAGGCAGAAGGACAAATAGTAGGGATTCGTATAACAGTTTATCTAAGATCAATAATACTTCATAATAATCAATTGTGAAGCAGAAATCAAAAATAAAGATCAAAACATGGATACAATCAAAGATAGTAACCATAATAGACATCTTGGACAAAAAGGGAAAATTTTATTTTTCAGTGAATAGTGTCGTATTCGTGAATAGTGTCGTATACGTGAATAGTGTCGTATACGTGAATAGTAACCCCGACACAAAAAGTTCCAAATTTGATAAAAAAAACTCATATCAATATTTCAGTATAATGATATTGAAGAAAATAATATCATTTAAGAATAAAATAATATCCCTTACCTCAAAATATCAGTAACTGATCGGAATATCGGTATAAGGTTGAAGGAAACTTGCACTGATGAATAGAAACTCACAAAGTATCTAAATACTCACAAAATATACTCAATAATCTAGAGAGAGAAAGAGAGAAAACTTGTTTCTGGTGTGATTTTCAATTCTAACTTAGCCCTCTATTTATAGGAAAATGTTAGCACGCCGAAGCAGACTTAACCTGCAACCTGATGGCTTTACCTGCTACTATTTCCACCCACCATATTTGAATAAAAATCTCAGCACATTTTCAATAACCAAAAGTGGGGCCCACCAATTCTAGAATTTTCTGCCAAAATGATAAATTCTGCAACTTCTACAATTTCTGAACCAGTCATCTCGTAAAATTCGTAACAAATCATACGTTCATTTTTAACGGTTCAAAATTTGTGGACATATACTCAACTTATATATGAATAACATATCCAAAAAATACCACGATTCAACGGTTGAATTAAAAATTATAACCCCCGCAATATTTCTAAAAAATCTTGATTTGATTTTTAATACCTCCATTCTGATAAAAATACTGATAAAACACCTAAATATTAACTCCTTCATTTTTAACCACAATAAATATATCCAACATTTATATCCACATAAAATAAATATTTTCTTATCATATGAATCAATAATTAATTATTCACAAATAATATTACAAAATCACATTTATGACAACCAGGCCGTTCCCAAGAAAGAGGGGGCTTTTCAATAATGATTTCTCCTTACTAGCGCGCAATTAGATGAACAAACCTCTCCTTAGACAGAATTTTCTAGACATTGCCAATAATGCTATCTAATAATATTATTCAATAATATGAATTATTGATCTGATAATGGAAAATACTGTGCAGCAACAATTATTGAAACAACAATAATATAAAATATCAACGCAGTAATTATTGAATCAATAAAATAAAATATTAAACAGTAACTACTGTAACAATTATTGAATAGTGCCTTCCTTCGTAAGAATCAATAATTCAAAAATACTGTGCAATCTGTGTGCTACTGTGCAACCACGCGTATTACTGTATTTTAACCACCGGGTATTCCAACAGTGTTAACGGTAACAACTACGCCGTTATTTATAAAAACTCAATTTTTGTCGTTATCTTCATTCAATCATTTTTCGTTATGGGCCCCACAAATAGCTGCGCCGTCGTATGAATATTCCCCGACAGAAAGAATATTCCACGACCAAACGAATATTACCCGACAAAATGAATATTTTATAACCACTTATTTATTTTGCAAAATTTGCACATTTTACCCATAACTAACCACATTAATCAAATCAACCCTTTCTATTTCAAAATAATAAATAGAGGAAATTTAATTTCATTTATTAATAAGTTGGGGTCTTACAAGGATGGTGACTCCAAAGGCTGTCCCAGACAAGTCAAAGTCAGTGGTTCCTGAAAGAGCGTTTGTCGTGACTGACCAAAACATGAGAAACCCGAACGAGGTGATCACGGGTAAGCTAATCAAAAACTTTTGCGAAGTTTATACCTTATTAGATACCGATTCTACCCATTCTTTTATCTCTCCTGCTTGTGCTCAACGTTTGAACTTGACTCCGAAAAAATTAGACTTTGACTTATCTGTTGAAACTCCATTAGGAGAAACTTTCATTACATCTACTGTTTATAAATCTTGCATGATTCAAGTTGGAACCATCACATTACCTGCCGATCTTATTTCGTTGAAAATACTTGCATTTGATGTTATTTTAGGGATTGATTGGTTAACCACTCATCATGCTAAAATTGATTATTTTCGTAAGGTTGTTAGTTTTAATATTCCTAACCAACCTGTTATGCGAATTCAAGCAACCAAACCACTAAAGTCAATCACTATCATATCAAGTCAAAAAGGCCATTCGTTTATTAAAAAACGGATGTCAATCTTTCTTAGCCCGTGTCATGGACTTGAAAAAAAACGTCAGATTTGAATAATACTTCTGTTGTTAGTGAATTTTCTGACGTTTTTCCTAAAGAACTTCTCGGTCTACCCCCAGAACGTGAAGTTGAATTTTTTATTGATCTTGAACCTGGTACAAAGCCTATTTTTAAAACCCCATATCGAATGGCTCCTATTGAACTTCAGGAGTTAAAGGTTCAATACAGGAGTTGTTAGATATCGGTTTCATTCGTCCTAGTACATCTCCTTGGGGTGCCCCTGTTTTATTCATTAAGAAGAAAGACAGGAGTATGCGACTTTATATTGACTACAGGGAATTGAACTATGTCACCATCAAGAATAAGTATCCGCTACCTCGCATTGATAACCTATTTGACCAGTTGCAAGGAGCACAATTCTTTTCAAAGATTGATCTTCGTTCTAAATATCATCAGCTGAAGATTAAAATTGAGGATATTCCAAAGACTGCCTTCAGAACTCGGTACAGGCATTATGAATTCTTAGTCATGTCTTTTGGATTGACTAATACTCTTACTACTTTAATGGATATGATGAACCGTGTGTTCAAAGAATATTTGGATCAGTTTGTTGTCATCTTTATTGATGACATCCTCATCTATTCCAAAAGTTGTGAAGATCATGAGCGCCATTTAAAGCTGGTACTTCAAAGACTTAGCGATACCAAGCTTTATGCCAAGCTGAAGAAATGTGAGTTCTGGCTTGAGAAAGTAGCATTCCTTGGGCACGTAGTGTCAAAAGATGGAGTATCTGTTGACATGACGAAGATTGAAGCAATACAAAGTTGGGAGCAACCGAAGACAGTGATCGAAGTACGTAGCTTTTTGGGCTTAGCTGGTTATTATCGGAGATTCATGGAAGGATTTTCTCGAGTCTCTAATCCGTTAACTCAGCTAACTCGAAAAGATACAAAATTCGTATGGAGCGAGGAATGCGAGAAGAGTTTCCTAGAGCTTAAGAGGAGACTCATTTCGGCACATGTTCTTACAATACCATCTGGTTCGTATGGATTTATTATCTATAGCGATGCTTCAGGTAGGATGTGTTCTCATGCAACATGGGAAAGTCACAGCATATGCCTCACGATAGCTCAAAGAATATGAGAGGAATTATCCTACTAATGATCTGGAGTTGGCAGTAGTCGTTTTCACGTTGAAGATCTGGAGACACTACCTGTATGGGGGAGAAAGTGAAGATTTATACGGATCATAAAAGCCTCAAATATTTCTTCACCCAAAAAGAACTAAACATGCGGCAACGACGTTGGCTCGAGTTATTGAAAGATTACGAATATACCATTCAATACCATCTTGGAAAAGCGAACGTAGTAGCTGACGCATTGAGTAGAAGATCATATACGGGTACGAGTGTGATATTGTCAACACAAAGACCCATTTTGTATGACTTACGAAGGATGAAGATAGAGTTAAAGGCTCCAAGTTCCCACGTGATGATATCAAATATACGAGTAGAACCGACTTTAATCAATAAAGTTAAAGTTTCTAAAGCTACGGACCTAGAGCTGATGCGTATGAAGAAGAAAGTGCAAGAAGATGCTATTCCAGAAGCAAGAATCGATGAAGAAGGAATACTTCGAGTCAACTCCAGACTTTGCGTTCCTAACGATTTTGACTAGAAGCATAGAATCATGATGGAGGCACACAATACACTATTTGCAATCCATCTTGGGAGTACCAAAATGTATCATGATCTTCGACATACATTTTGGTGGAACAATATGAATAGAGAGATCACGGAGTTTATCCCGAGGTGTTTAACTTGTCAACGTGTAAAGGTAGAGCATCAAGTACCAAAAAGTCCATTGCAACCACTTGAGATCCCGAAATGGAAGTGGGAACACATTACCATGGATTTCGTTACGGGTCTTCCCAAGGTTTCTCAAGGCATAGATGCGATTTTGGTTATTGTTGATAGATTAACCAAATCTGGTCCTTTCTTACCGATACGGGAGACTTATTCTCTTGAACGTCTTGCTCGTATATACGTAAATGAGATTATGAGATTGCATGGCATGCTACTATCCGTAGTTTTGGATCGTGACCCAAGATTCACTTCACAATTTTGGGTTAGTTTACAGAAAGCTATGGGAACAGATTTACGATTCAGTTCGGCATACCATCCTCAAACGGACGGGCAATTAAAAAGGACTATTCAAACTCTTGAAGATCTATTAAGACTCTGTGTCCTAGATTTCAAAGGGAGTTAGGATAAGTACCTACCATTGGTAGAATTCTCCTACAACAATAGTTATCAGGCAAGTATAGGTATGGCTCCATTTAAGTCATTGTATGGACGAAAGTGTCGCTCTCCAGTATACTGGGATGAGGTAGGAGAAGCAACGTTGTTGGGACCAGAGTTGGTACGAATGACTACAGAGAAGATCTAAATGATCCGATAACGTATATAAACGGCACAGAATCGACAAAAGAGTTATGCGGATCTTCATCGAAAGGACGTGGAATTTAATATTGGAGATCATGTATTGTTACTTGTTGCTCCATGGAAGGGAGTTATAAGATTTGGGAAGAGAGAAAAGCTCAATCCATAATTTATTGGTCCATTTGAAATTCTTGACCGAATAGGAAATGTGGCCTATAGACTCGCATTACCTCCAAGCATGTCTCGTGTTTATAATGTTTTTCACATATCTGTGCTTCGTAAATATGTGAAAGACCCAAACCACATTATTAAGTTAGAACCAAACGAGATAACCAAAGATTTAACGTACGAGGAGGTACCTGTCAAGATCTTAGATAGAAAGGAGCATGTCCTACGCACAAAGATTATACCACAAGTTAAAGTTTTATGGAGGAACCATGCTATTGAGAAAATGACCTGAGAGTTAGAATCGGAAATGAAAACGAGGTATCCTCTCCTTTTCGAAACACCAGGTACGTACGTCAATTTCGAGGACGAAATTTCATAAGGAAGGGAGTTTTAAGATCCCAACTTTTTATAAATAAAATCGAATTTCCTCTAATTATTATTGTGAATAATAAGGTGTTAATTTGATATAATGCTTTGGTTATAGGTGAAATATGAAAATTTTGTAAAATAAGTAAGTGGTTATAAAATATTCATTGTTTTCGAGAAATATTCATTTAGTCGTGGAATATTCTTACTGTCGGGAAATATTCGTACGATGGCGCAGCCATTGTGGGCCCCATAATGGAAAACGGCAAGATGAATAAAATGATAAGTTTGAGCTTTTATAAATAACGGCGTAAATTTTACCGTTAACACTGTTGGAATACCCGATGGTTAAAATACAGTAATACGCGTGGTTGCACAGTAGCACACGGTATTGCATAGTATTTTTTTGAATTATTGATTCTTACGTAAGAAGACACTACTCAATAATTGTTACAGTAATTACTGTTCAATATTTTATTTTATTGATTCAATAACTGCTACGTTGTATTTTATATTATTGTTGTTTCAATAATTGTCACTGCACAATATTTCCCATTATCAGATCAATAATTCATATTATTTGAATAATATTATTAGATAGCATTATTGGCAATGTCTAAGGAAGTTCAGTCTAGGAAAAGGGTTTGGTCACCTAATTGCGCGCCAATAAAGGAAATTTCTTATCGAAAACTCTCCTCTTTCTTGGGAACGACCTGGTTGTCATAATTGTGATTCTGTAATATTATTTTTGAATAATTAATTATTAATTTATATGATAAGGAAATATTTATTTTTATGTGGATATAAATGAAGGAATTAATGTTGAGGTGTTTTATCAGTATTTTGTCGAAATAAAGGTATTAAAAATCATCCGTATATGGATTTTGGACATTTTCTTATTAGAATTTGGAAAAACTTTCTTCTAAAAAGTTGTAGAGAATTAAATTTCCTATAAAAAGGACATGAGATTCAAATTTTTCTGATAAAAGGGCTATTTATTATGAATTATTAAAATTTCAGAAATAAATAATTTTATTAAAACATAGGTGGGCCCAACTTTTGATTGTTGTGAAAAAATCTAATTTTTTGGTGGGCCCCACTATGGTGTACTAAAATTTGATCAAAGGTGGCGTGCTTGGAAATTTTGGAAAATATTATTTTATTAATTTAGTCTACTTTGGCGTTCTAAGCATTTTCTTATAAATAAGGTGCTTAGTTAGAATTGAAAATCACACCAGAATCATAAGCTTTCTCTCTTTATATTATCGAGCGTATTTTGTGAGTATTTAGATATTTTGAGAGTTGTTATTCAGTGTAAGTTTTCTTCAGCGTTATATCTGATATTTCAGATATAACTACTATTCTTTTGAGGTAAGAGATGTTATTTTCTTCATAAATGATATTTTTCTTTCAATATCATTATGCCGAAATATTGGTATGAATTTTATTATGAAATTTTTACCTTTTCATGTCGAGGTTACTATTCACGTATACTGCACTATTCACGAATACGATACTATTCACGAGTTCTATTCACGAAGTATAATTTTTCTAGTGGAATTTCATCCTTTTCGTGTCGAGGTTACTATTCACATATACGGTACTATTCACGAATACGATACTATTCACAAAAAATTAAAATTTTCTCTTCTTTGTCCAAAATGTATTTGTGGTTATTATCTTTGATTGTATCCATATTTTGATCTTCATTCTTGAATTTTATTCAGCTATGGTTTATTATGGAGTATTTTTAAACTTGGATAAACCTAAGTATGAAACCCTAATATTTGATCTTTTATCTCACTGGATTCATTTTCTTTAAAATATTTTCATCATCCTCAGTCCTAAATGATGATATAACTGAATATTTTTGGCCTGTAGTCCAAAGATGAATGATTACCTGATGAATATATTTGGTCCGTAGTGCAAAGATGAACAGGTGTTGAGATAAACATGACCAACTGGTGATATAAATGAATATCTTTGGCCCGTAGTGCAAAGATGAATATTTGATTTAATATGTATATTAATTGATGTTACAGGGATAAAATATTGATGATGGACTTTTAAATTCATAGATGATAGTAGATTTCATTCTCTACTTAAACTCTTCTAATGAATTGTTATTTCCGCTGCGAATATTGATCTAAAACTTGTTGTCCATTATATTTTATCTGATTTGTTGAAGGCTAACGATAATTTGTTCTATATTATCTTAGTCATAATATTATTTACTGGGCTAGTTGAGCTCACCCTTTTCCTTTTTATTCCATTTTTCTTCTCAGGTGGCGAGAATATAGCAGGAACTAGTCGGGGTGTGGAGTGATGGGTCTAGAGAGTTGTTTTAGCAGTCCTCACTATTTTGTAAAATAGTATATTAATAATTGTAATGAGGACTTATTTGAGTTTGAATATTGTCCAGATGACAATATTTGTATTTAAACTCATAGCATGTATGTTGCCGTATTTTACACGACAATTGTAATAATGAAGTTGTAGTTATTTCTGTACCATGTATTTGGCGACTCAGAATGGGTGATGTATACCTATTTTGAAGGGGGGGGGGGGTCACAGTTATATCCCATGATTTCCCCAGCCCTTCCATCTCCAACATCAGTTATATGGATTAAGTATATTGTATCAATTCAATTTAGTATGGGGTAGGGGTTAAAGAAAGGAAGAGTCTTGGTTTGTAAAGAGTTTGTAACTCCCTCCCCCCTTATTACCTTATAATATGAATACTCTCTTTCTTGTCCCAATTTAGTTGTCACGTGGGCCCCACGACTGCTGCACTTTTCTATTAAAATATTACTATAATCAATTTAATCGCTTAATACACTATTTTGACCATTTTCCCTCCGTAGACAAACGTTTCGAAACTAATATCGATTCCTACTAATTCAACGTTCAAGACGTCATGGGACTATCCGTTTCATCAAATTAGCCTCCAAAATTTGTGGTTGACTTTTTACCCAAAAAAGTCAATTGGTTGACTTTGACCAAAAAGTCAACTGCGTCACATTTTGTGGTTACACTCTATCTTGACTAATTTTGACATTCCGGACTCAAATACGTAGTCCACATCTCTAAATTTCGCTCCAAAATCAATCTCATATTTTAATCCCTCTCACGCAAATAATCAATTTATTTACATTACTAACTTAAAAAGTTAAATTAATCCAAATCAACTATTTACACATACCTCATCTCATAACTTAAAATTAAACATGTATGTATAACACATATACATCTAATAATAGAAGTCACACAAGAGATTCACATAAATTCATTTATTGATAAATAGTAAATTACATAATAATCTTGGATATTATACAACTCGCTTGCCTAGGCGACTTACTGCCATAAAGCACCACCTTTGACGGAGTCATAAGGTTAACACATTTCTTTTGGCAATCAATTACTGCCCCGTAATTGAATAACCAATCCATTCCCAGTATAACATCGAATTCCCCATGTTTAATCGGTATGAAATCTACCATCATCTCGTGGCCCTTTATATCCACCCTAGACCTGGCAATATAAGTAATTAACTGTTGGGTCAAACCATATTAACTGGAACCAAATGGGTCGGTTAACCATTTTTATTTATTCAGGTCGGTTATGGTTCTGAACCAGTTAACCATTTTTCGACCCATATTTATATAACATTTTTTAATTTAAATTGTGCATTTTATTTCCTAATTTATTTCTCCCGTTGAGTGTTATACTATTATACTGTTATACAATAATATACCCCACTACCCCACCCCCATCCCACCACAACCCACCCCACCCCTCACCACACCCCCACCCCACCCCAACCTCAACCTACCCCCACCCCCACCTCAACCTCATCCATCACTCCACCCCACCCCACCCCACTCTACCCTACCCACCCAACCTACCCACCCCACCCTATCCTACCCTACCCACCCTACCCTACCCTACCTATCCACCCTACCCTACCCTACCTACCAACCCTACCTACCTACCTACCCTACCCTACCTACCCTACCTACCCCACCCCACCCTACCCACCCATCCATCCACCCAACCCACTCACTCTACCCACCCACCCTACCCTATTCTACCTACCCTACCCACCTATCCTATCCTACCCTACCCTACCTACCCACCCACCCTACCCTATCCACCTACCTTACCCTACCTACCCACCCTACCCTATCCTACCCTACCTACCCACCTACCCTACCTACTTACCTTACCCTACCTACCCTACCTTATCCACCTACCCTACCCACCCCACCCACCTATCCACCCTACCCATCCCACCCCACCCACCCATCCACCCTACCTATTTACCCTACCTACCCTACCCACCCACCCACCCCTACCCCACCCCACCCACCCATCCACCCTACCCACTCACTCTACCCACCCACCCTACCCTATCCTATCTACCCTATCCACCTACCCTATCCTACCCTACCCTACCCACCCACCCTACCCTATCTTATCCTACCTACCCACCTACCCTACCTATCTACCCTATCATACCACCCCTACCTACCCTACCCACCCCACCCTACCCACCCACCCTACCCACCCCACGCCCACCCCACGCCCACCTCCACCCCCACCCCCACCCCCACCCCACCCCATACCCCACCCCCACTAAAAAAAATAATATTATGTGATTATGTAAAAAAATAATATTATGTAAAAAATAATAATATTACCCCACCCCACCCTACCCCACTCCACCCCCTACCTCACCCACCCGACCCACGAAAAAAAATAATATTTTGTTACTGTTTTCACTCCTCTTTACTTATGATAGATTATATAATAAAATTATCTCAAGCATAAATTATAATTAAATACTATTATATTTTAGTTATTTATTTATGATACAATCACAATATAAAAAATATATAATATTATAACAACTAATACAAATAAATATTTACATGAAACATCTTAAAATGGTTAATATGGTTAATATGGTTTTTAACCATAACCATATGGTTCCAACCTACATTATCCATATTAAAAATGGTTAATATGGTTTTAGTTTTTAAATGGTTGGTTAACCATATTTTAAAAACCAAAACCAACCCATAACCATATTTTGCCAGGTCTAATCCACCCTATAATTCTTGTATGTAAACATAACAGAAATCACTTCCCTATTCAAAATCTCTATGCTTAAAGGAAAATCTAGTTCTTCCTGAAGTAAATCTAAATTCCTAGCAAAATCATTGGATATAAATGAATAAGTAGCACCCGAATCAAATAACATATAAGCATTAATACTATTGATCGGAATGATACCTGACACCACATCCTTTGACTGCATAGCATCTTGTACGGTCATATTGAAAGTTCTGGCAATAGGTTAGTTTGATGACATTGGCCCAGTGATAGTCAACGTACCACCGCTGTTGCTTCCCTTACCTCCACTTGCACCTCCCACTGTCTTTCTAGGCCAATCACGAGCCATATGATCCTTCGACCCGCAAGTGAAACAAGTTCCCTTCTTTGGGCTAAAATAATTTGGAGCAATGTGACCCTCCTGGCCATAATTAAAACACATTCGCTTACCCTTCAGACACACACCAGTGTACTTCTTCCCACAAGTAGTACAAGCTTTAATCTTTTTCTTTTGCTAACTTCCTTGTTGTCCTCCTGCATTTGGATTTTCATTCCACTTCCTCTTTTGGTTATCACTTCCACTATTGCTTCCACCAGCCTTCTTTTCACTCTCATTCTTCCTCTTCATCTGTTCTTGATTATACTTGGTTAAGGCATCGCTTCCACCTTCTGCGATAATTGCCTTTTCTAGTATTGCTGTAAATGTATTTAGTTGAAACATTGAAACCTTGCCATATAGCCAGGGCTTCAACCCTTGTTCAAACCTTCTCACCTTACGCTCGTCTGTATTAACTTGGTACGGAGTAAACCTTGCCAACTCATTAAACTTCGTTGCATACTCTGGCACAGACATGGTTCCTTACTTTAGTTCCAAGAATTGAACTTCCATCTGGTTTTGGGAACTCGTCAGAAAGTATATCTCAAAAATTATTTCTTTGAACCTATCCCACGCTATTATTCCCTGTCCCCCACGAACCTTATTCGCCTGCCACCAATAACTAGCTTCAGATTTCAACATAAACGTTGTGAAAGCGATTTTCTGATCCTCATTGACCCTGGCAACGTCCAAAATCTTCTCCATTTCCATGATCTATGTTTGGGCTTCAACTGGATTCATAGACCCTTGAAACTCTAGCGGTCCAACCGCTTTGAAGTCCTTGAAAGTCGTGACTTGAGCTTGCAGCTGATTCGTAAGTGCTTTTGTTAACAAGATTACCAACTGCTAAACCGAGTTAGCATTGGCCTCGTTATTGTTGTTGTTAGTACACCCCTCAGGAGGTGGTTGTTGGCATGGTTGTCTTCTTTTAGGAGGCATTTTCTTTTTAAGATTTACGCTTATTAGATCACTACTCAATTTCTTAAATATTTAAGGTTTAACTTAAACATTCTAAGATTAAAGTTTAACACATAACATTTCAATAAACTTCGATAGCTGTTTATTTATAATTTCCAAAACATAGTAAAGATATCATCTTTGCTATCAACATCAACTTTCCTGAACTTGAAAAGTTTCAAGATTACATACTCATCTTACCCCATTATTTATCTCAAAATATGGGATTCACAATTTATTTAACACATAATTAATCACATAACTTATTACTCTTCCTATTTTGGCATATTAAGACGTCGAAAAGCTTCTCTACGCTCTTCTTCCATGATACAAAACATTATTTTACGATCCATCATATACAATGGCAAGTCTTCAAATTGAGCTGGGTAATAAAAGACTCGGTCCTGGGCCCTATTAATCGCAGAATGAAAAGCATAATCCATTTCATTCATCTTAGCCTTCTTTATCTGAACCTTATCTTCAACACGATCTGCACGCTGAGTAGCCTACATCCAAGCGTCTTCTGCTCTTGCATGCCTAGCTGACTCCTCCTTCAAATCATCTTTTAGCTTTTTAACTTTAGTCTTCATTTTTTCATTCTCAGCCAATAGTTCTTCTTGATGACTGTGGCATCCCTAAATCTGGGTACTTTAATTCCCACGGGATTTAGTGTTCACTGTCTAAATATCATGTATCTATCTACCCATAATAAATGAAAAAAAATATAAATAGATAGAAATAAATCCTCTCCTTATGGAGTTACAACATCTGAATGTAAATACATCAATCCTAGGTCAAGTAAATACTTCTGAAATAAGAAACTCGACTTTTGAATCAAGAATGAATAATAAGAATCAAAAGAACTTCTGAGGGTCATAAGACCTTGAACTACGTCCTAGGTTGTCAAGTGTTTATACTTGAAACCTTTAACAGTCATAAGACTATGAACTCTTCTTCTTGTACTTAAGGGGATCAGCCCTTAGTACCATACTGTGCACAATATATTAGTGTTAAAGCATAAGTAATCCCCTATAACAAGGTTGTTCACCTCAGTTTGACATTAGAGTCCGCACCAAAGAAAGTTTGGTTTGGATAAGCTTAACAATGATTCTGAATTTTTAAACGTTCATCAACTCTGGACTAGTTGAATCAATAAGGGTTCGCTAGTCTTATAAGGTTCAACAATAATTGATATTCAAGTTGAATAATAAAACTCAAGAGGTATACAATCTAATAAGTATTGTATAATAGGAATCATGCTTTTAAAGAATGATAACATCTAATATGAAATCTTGAACTTGAACAATAATAAACAAGATAGAATAAAGAACTTGCTTTATATAAGGAAACAAGATTTAGAAACTTGCCTCATGCGTAGGCTAAACGATTACTACTCCCGTTCACCACAAGTCCTATAGACATACCATATGTATTCACGGCATTCATTTGTTACCTTAATATTAACCTTATAGGTTTAGTTCCCTCTTTTAATACAACTTGTTAACTTTGTTTAAATTTTGCTCATTACCATCATTCACATATACAAGACTGAAATCTCAAATCTTAAGTTTAAACAACATCATATCATCTCATGGACATCATTTTTTTTAACGTGGTTTAACCAGTTACAAAACATAGCAGTTATAAGGTCACAAAACCTTTTCTAATTTATTTTTATAATTCTCTTATTATATTATCCACTAGTCACACTTTCACTTAATTATTTAATATAAACTCCACTTTATTTAACAAATCATTACCCTTCTAATTTAATTACTTAATTAAATTAGAATATTTTCATTCTCTCACTATTATTACACTCGAATAAATTATTCCATAATAATTTCCATCGAATATTTATTTTATTTGATAAATATTTTAATAATAATTTCCATCAAATATTTATTTTATTCCATAAATATTTTAACTAAAATATTCATTTTATTTTATAAATATTTTAATAATAATTTTCATCGAATATTTATTTTATTCTATAAATATTTCAACTAAAATATTCATTTTATTTAATAAATATTTTAATTATTTATTTTTATTTTTATTTATTATTATTATTATTATTATTATTATTCTATTTTTATTTATTTTTTGCCCGCTGGGGCGGGGTAATTTAGCTTGGTAACGCCCACAGGGGCGGGGTTACCCAGATTTAGTTTCTACAATTTCTGTCATTCGCAAAGAACACAGAACAAGGCTAGTTTAGGCCAAAATCTCACACAAACAACGAATACAGTTTCAACCATATGTTCTAAACTTAACATAAACATTCTATAACATTCTTAGCATGCTTTTAACAAATTTAATCACATAAACAACAAGACTTGAACTGATAATTTTCATGTTCTTGCTATTTTTCAAAGTTTCGTCAAATTTCATGAAATCACAAATTACAGATTCATTATAACACCAAATCAGTCCATTTAAGTTTCATTCTTTTCGTTTTTACATATATAAACATAATCAATTATCAATTTAACATTTAACGTACAATCAAGGCACCGATTTTTGTACTTATGTGCCACATTCAAACATTATTTCTCTGTAACCTTCAATATTCCAGCTTAATCTTAATTTCATGGATTAATTCAACCAAAATCGTATATAAACATCATATATTAGATTATTCATGCATATAAGCAATTTATAACAACTTTTCAGTAATTACTCATGAAAATTTCAATTATAGAAACTAAAAACCAATTTTCATGAAAAGTTTCTAAGTACGTAAATTAAAAGTTTAGGTTAAGAATTACCCTGCTAGTTTGCGTATATGATTCAAAGGTGATGAAGTTCTTCTCTTTTTCTTCTTCAATTCACACTTTCTCCCAATTTTCTCTCTAAACTCTCTCTATATTTTTTTTACTAAGTTAAGTTTTAGGAAAATGTATGTAATGAAATAAAAGGAGAACTGATATAACTTGCACATACTGGCATTGTCGTGGTCAGTTAATCCCTTAGTGGATTAATTGGCCAACTCCTCTTAGGGCCATATTTGGCTAGCCTTTAAAAGGCTCTTTTTCATTTATTTTAATTAACTCACTTTATTTAACAAATCATTACCCTTCTAATTTAATTACTTAATTAAATTAGAATATTTTCATTCTCTCACTATTATTACACTCGAATAAATTATTCCATAATAATTTCGTTCGAATATTTATTTTATTTGATAAATATTTTATTAATAATTTTCATCAAATATTTATTTTATTCCATAAATATTTTAACTAAAATATTCATTTTATTTTATAAACATTTTAATAATAATTTCCATCGAATATTTATTTTATCCCATAAATATTTCAACTAAAATATTCATTTTATTTAATAAATATTTTAATTATTTATTTTTATTTTTATTTTTATTTATTTATTTATTTATTTATTATTATTTTTATTTAATTTTTATTTATTTTTTGTCCGCTGGGGCGGGATAATTTAGCTTGGTAACGCCCACAGGGGCGGGGTTACCCAGATTTAGTTTCTACAATTTCTGTCATTCGCAAAGAACACAGAACAAGGCCAATTTAGGCCAAAATCTCACACAAACAACGAATACAGTTTCAACCATATGTTCTAAACTTAACATAAATATTCTATAACATTCTTAGCATGCTTTTAACAAATTTAATCACATAAACAGCAATACTTGAGCTCCTAATTTTTATGTTCTTGCTATTTTTCAAGGTTTCATCAAATTTCATGAAATCACAAATTATAGATTCATTATAACACCAAATCAGTCCATTTAAGTTTCATTCTTTTCGTTTTTACATATATAAACATAATCATTTATCAATTTACCATTTAACGTACAATCAAGGCACCGATTTTTGTACTTATGTGCCACATTCAAACATTATTTCTCTGTAACCTTCAATATTCCAGCTTAATCTTAATTTCATGGATTAATTCAACCAAAATCGTATATAAACATCATATATTATATTATTCATGAATATAAGCAATTTATAACAACTTTTCAGTAATTACTCATGAAAATTTCAATTATAGAAACTAAAAGCCAATTTTCATGAAAAGTTTCTAAGTACGTAAATTAAAAGTTTAGGTTAAGGAATTACCCTGCTAGTTTGCGTATATGATTCAAAGGTGATGAAGTTCTTCTCTTTTTCTTCTTCAATTCACACTTTCTCCCAATTTTCTCTCTAAACTCTCTCTATATTTTTTTACTAAGTTAAGTTTTAGGAAAATGTATGTAATGAAATAAAAGGAGAACTGATATAACTTGCACATACTGGCATTGTCGTGGTCAGTTAATCCCTTAGTGGATTAATTGGCCAACTCCTCTTAGGGCCATATTTGGCTAGCCTTTAAAAGGATCTTTTTCATTTATTTTAATTAACTCACTTTATTTAACAAATCATTACCCTTCTAATTTAATTACTTAATTAAATTAGAATATTTTCATTCTCTCACTATTATTACACTCGAATAAATTATTCCATAATAATTTCGTTCGAATATTTATTTTATTTGATAAATATTTTATTAATAATTTTCATCAAATATTTATTTTATTTCATAAATATTTTAACTAAAATATTCATTTTATTTTATAAATATTTTAATAATAATTTCCATCGAATATTTATTTTATTCCATAAATATTTCAACTAAAATATTCATTTTATTTAATAAATATTTTAATTATTTATTTTTATTTTTATTTTTATTTATTTATTATTATTATTTTATTTTTATTTATTTTTTGTTCGCTGGGGCGGGGTAATTTAGCTTGGTAACGCCCACAGGGGCGGGGTTACCCAGATTCAATTTCTACAATTTCTGTCATTCGCAAAGAACAAAGAACAAGGCCAATTTAGGCTAAAATCTCACACAAACAACGAATACAGTTTCAACCATATGTTCTAAACTTAACATAAACATTCTATAACATTCTTAGCATGCTTTTAACAAATTTAATCACATAAACAACAAGACTTGAACTCATAATTTTCATGTTCTTGCTATTTTTCAAAGTTTCGTAAAATTTCATGAAATCACAAATTACAGATTCATTATAACACCAAATCAGTCCATTTAAGTTTCATTCTTTTCGTTTTTACATATATAAACATAATCAATTATCAATTTACCATTTAACGTACAATCAAGGCACCGATTTTTGTACTTATGTGCCACATTCAAACATTATTTCTCTGTAACCTTCAATATTCCAGCTTAATCTTAATTTCATGGATTAATTCAACCAAAATCGTATATAAACATCATATATTAGATTATTCATGCATATAAATAATTTATAACAACTTTTCAGTAATTACTCATGAAAATTTCAATTATAGAAACTAAAAACCAATTTTCCTGAAAAGTTTCTAAGTACGTAAATTAAAAGTTTAGGTTAAGGAATTACCCTGCTAGTTTGCGTATATGATTCAAAGGTGATGAAGTTCTTCTCTTTTTCTTCTTCAATTCACACTTTCTCCCAATTTTCTCTCTAAACTCTCTCTATATTTTTTTTACTAAGTTAAGTTTTAGGAAAATGTATGTAATGAAATAAAAGGAGAACTGATATAACTTGCACATACTGGCATTGTCGTGGTCAGTTAATCCCTTAGTGGATTAATCGGCCAACTCCTCTTAGGGCCATGTTTGGCTTGCCTTTAAAAGGCTCTTTTTCATTTATTTTAATTAACTCACTTTATTTAACAAATCATTACCCTTCTAATTTAATTACTTAATTAAATTAGAATATTTTCATTATCTCACAATTATTACACTCGAATAAATTATTCTATAATAATTTCCATCGAATATTTATTTTATTTGATAAATATTTTAATAATAATTTTCATCAAATATTTATTTTATTCCATAAATATTTTAACTAAAATATTCATTTTATTTTATAAACATTTTAATAATAATTTCCATCGAATATTTATTTTATCCCATAAATATTTCAACTAAAATATTCATTTTATTTAATAAATATTTTAATTATTTATTTTTATTTTTATTTTTATTTATTTATTTATTATTATTATTATTATTATTATTATTTTATTTTAATTTATTTTTTGTCCGCTGGGGCGGGGTAATTTAGCTTGGTAACGTCCACAGGGGCGGGGTTACCTAGATTCAGTTTCTACAATTTTTGTCTTTCGCAAAGAACATAGAACAAGGCCAATTTAGGCCAAAATCTCACACAAACAACGAATACAGTTTCAACCATATGTTCTAAACTTAACACAAATATTCTATAACATTCTTAGCATGCTTTTAACAAATTTAATCACATAAACAGCAATACTTGAGCTCATAATTTTCATGTTCTTGCTATTTTTCAAGGTTTCATCAAATTTCATGAAATCACAAATTACAGATTCATTATAACACCAAATCAGTCCATTTAAGTTTCATTCTTTTCGTTTTTACATATATAAACATAATCATTTATCAATTTACCATTTAACGTACAATCAAGGCACCGATTTTTGTACTTATGTGCCACATTCAAACATTATTTCTCTGTAACCTTCAATATTCCAGCTTAATCTTAATTTCATGGATTAATTCAACCAAAATCGTATATAAACATCATATATTAGATTATTCATGAATATAAGCAATTTATAACAACTTTTCAGTAATTACTCATGAAAATTTCAATTATAGAAACTAAAAGCCAATTTTCATGAAAAGTTTCTAAGTACGTAAATTAAAAGTTTAGGTTAAGGAATTACCCTGCTAGTTTGCGTATATGATTCAAAGGTGATGAAGTTCTTCTCTTTTTCTTCTTCAATTCACACTTTCTCCCAATTTTCTCTCTAAACTCTCTCTATAATTTTTTACTAAGTTAAGTTTTAGGAAAATGTATGTAATGAAATAAAAGGAGAACTGATATAACTTGCACATACTGGCATTGTCGTGGTCAGTTAATCCCTTAGTGGATTAATTGGCCAACTCCTCTTAGGGCCATATTTGGCTAGCCTTTAAAAGGATCTTTTTCATTTATTTTAATTAACTCACTTTATTTAACAAATCATTACCCTTCTAATTTAATTACTTAATTAAATTAGAATATTTTCATTCTCTCACTATTAATACACTCGAATAAATTATTCCATAATAATTTCGTTCGAATATTTATTTTATTTGATAAATATTTTATTAATAATTTTCATCAAATATTTATTTTATTCCATAAATATTTTAACTAAAATATTCATTTTATTTTATAAATATTTTAATAATAATTTCCATCGAATATTTATTTTATTCCATAAATATTTCAACTAAAATATTCATTTTATTTAATAAATATTTTAATTATTTATTTTTATTTTTATTTTTATTTATTTATTATTATTATTTTATTTTTATTTATTTTTTGTTCGCTGGGGCGGGGTAATTTAGCTTGGTAACGCCCACAGGGGCGAGGTTACCCAGATTCAGTTTCTACAATTTCTGTCATTCGCAAAGAACAAAGAACAAGGCCAATTTAGGCTAAAATCTCACACAAACAACGAATACAGTTTCAATCATATGTTCTAAACTTAACATAAATATTCTATAACATTCTTAGTATGCTTTTAACAAATTTAATCACATAAACAACATGACTTGAACTCATAATTTTCATGTTCTTGCTATTTTTCAAAGTTTCGTCAAATTTCATGAAATCACAAATTACATATTCATTATAACACCAAATCAGTTCATTTAAGTTTCATTCTTTCCGTTATTACATATATAAACATAACCAATTATCAATTTACCATTTAACGTACAATCAAGGCACCGATTTTTGTACTTATGTGCCACATTCAAACATTATTTCTCTGTAACCTTCAATATTCCAGCTTAATCTTAATTTCATGGATTAATTCAACCAAAATCGTATATAAACATCATATATTAGATTATTCATGCATATAAATAATTTATAACAACTTTTCAGTAATTACTCATGAAAATTTCAATTATAGAAACTAAAAGCCAATTTTCATGAAAAGTTTCTAAGTACATAAATTAAAAGTTTAGGTTAAGGAATTACCCTGCTAGTTTGCGTATATGATTCAAAGGTGATGAAGTTCTTCTCTTTTTCTTCTTCAATTCACACTTTCTCCCAATTTTCTCTCTAAACTCTCTCTGTATTTTATTTACTAACTTAAGTTTTAGGAAAATGTATGTAATGAAATACAAGGAGAACTGATATAACTTGCGCATACTGACATTGTCGTTGTCAGTTAATCCCTTAGTGGATTAACTGGCCAACTCCTCTTAGGGCCATGTTTGGCTAGCCTTTAAAAGGCTCTTTTTCATTTATTTTAATTAACTCACTTTATTTAACAAATCATTACCCTTCTAATTTAATTACTTAATTAAATTAGAATATTTTCATTATCTCACTATTATTACACTCGAATAAATTATTCTATAATAATTTCCATCGAATATTTATTTTATTTGATAAATATTTTAATAATAATTTTCATCAAATATTTATTTTATTCCATAAATATTTTAACTAAAATATTTATTTTTTTTATAAATATTTTAATAATAATTTCCATCGAATATTTATTTTATTCTATAAATATTTCAACTAAAATATTCATTTTATTTAATAAATATTTTAATTATTTATTTTTATTTTTATTTTTATTTATTTATTTATTATTATTATTATTATTATTATTATTTTATTTTAATTTATTTTTTGTCCGCTGGGGCGGGGTAATTTAGCTTGGTAACGTCCACAGGGGCGGGGTTACCTAGATTCAGTTTCTACAATTTTTGTCTTTCGCAAAGAACATAGAACAAGGCCAATTTAGGCCAAAATCTCACACAAACAACGAATATAGTTTCAACCATATGTTCTAAACTTAACATAAACATTCTATAACATTCTTAGCATGCTTTTAACAAATTTAATCACATAAACAACAAGACTTGAACTCATAATTTTCATGTTCTTGCTATTTTTCAAAGTTTCGTCAAATTTCATGAAATCACAAATTACAGATTCATTATAACACCAAATCAGTCCATTTAAGTTTCATTCTTTTCGTTTTTACATTTATAAACATAATCAATTATCAATTTACCATTTAACGTACAATCAAGGCACCGATTTTTGTACTTATGTGCCACATTCAAACATTATTTCTCTGTAACCTTCAATATTCCAGCTTAATCTTAATTTCATGGATTAATTCAACCAAAATCGTATATAAACATCATATATTAGATTATTCATGCATATAAGCAATTTATAACAACTTTTCAGTAATTACTCATGAAAATTTCAATTATAGAAACTAAAAGCCAATTTTCATGAAAAGTTTCTAAGTACGTAAATTAAAAGTTTAGATTAAGGAATTACCCTGCTAGTTTGCGTATATGATTCAAAGGTGATGAAGTTCTTCTCTTTTTCTTCTTCAATTCACACTTTCTCCCAATTTTCTCTCTAAACTCTCTCTATATTTTTTTACTAAGTTAAGTTTTAGGAAAATGTATGTAATGAAATAAAAGGAGAACTGATATAACTTGCACATACTGGCATTGTCGTGGTCAGTTAATCCCTTAGTGGAT
Organism: Panax notoginseng; assembly: GCA_016801055.1. Lineage (NCBI taxonomy): Eukaryota > Viridiplantae > Streptophyta > Magnoliopsida > Apiales > Araliaceae > Panax > Panax notoginseng. Next base: position 149,170,123 of record CM029015.1, on the reverse strand, counting down.
TAATTGGCCAACTTCTCTTAGGGCCATATTTGGCTAGCCTTTAAAAGGCTCTTTTTCATTTATTTTAATTAACTCACTTTTTATATAGTTTAATAATGTCACACTCATTTAAGTAATTAATCAAATATATATTATTTAATTTAATTAAATAAAATAGAATAATTCCACATTAAATCATATAGTCACATAATTAAATTCCCATTTATTAATTATGTTAAGTCATTAAATCTCTAATTAATTATTAAATTAATTAGAATAACATTATACTTATTAAATAATTCGTTTAATCAAATAAGTTCAATTAAATACATACTTTAAATAACAAATTCTCTATATTAATTTAATCAATGTAACACATATAATTAAATTAATCTACCACAAATTCATTAATTAATTATTTAACCCAATAATTAAATCATCAAAAAATATTTATTTAATTTAATAAATATTTAAATTAAATTACAAACATCTCGTTCGCACAATGACCCTCTGTGTGAACTAGGTTCCATTCCGCGTTTCCAAGACGTATGTCGAGATCCTGAATCTCCATATCCTTCTGCTCTATAGTAGCCTGACGCATGTCAGCCAGCTCCTTCAGCTCCTCAACCTTAGCCTGTAATTCTATAGTACGGTCATATAATTCATCATACATCTCAGCTGCTGTGACGAATGTATTGTTTGAGTTGTGATTCTGGGGACAGAATCCTTGTAAGGAGGGAAAGATGTAACATTCTAGAATTTTAAATTGTAATTTCAAATATTTATTAAATTATATAAAAATTTTAATTGATGTATTTATTGTTGAATAAATATTTGACAATTAAATTAGAGAGTTGATAGGGATTAAATGAATTATTATAATGTTATTCTAATTTAGTTTGTAATTAAAATGATGTGTTAATTTATTAAATAAAATTATAATTATAAGGAAAAATATAATTTTGTTGTATTGATTTATGTGGTAAATTGATTTAATAAATTGTTATTAGAATTAATTAAATTAAATATTAATATTTAATTAAATAAAATTTGACCATAAACTATACTATAAATGAGTTATTAAAATAAATTAAAGGAGTTTAATTTAGTTTTGCCAAACAAAGCTTAATGAATGTTAAGTCTTTAATTTAAATATGTTTTACCAAACAAGGCATATGGATTTTAAGTTATTAAGTTTTAAAATGGTTTAGCTAAATAAGCCTTATGGCTTTTGATTTTCAAAAAGATGTAACTGATATCAGTTACATATATAATTATATTATATAATTTATATCTATTATATTATACGTTATATGTTTCTAAGTACGTAAGTTAGAGAAGGGAGAAAGAACAGAGAAGAAGAAAAAGAAGAGAAAAGAAAGAAAGAAAAGAGAGAAGGGAAAAGAGAAGATTCTCTCTGAATTGAGAATTTAGAAGAAGTTGTTGTAATCATCTTCTAGCAAAGGTATAACCTTACCTTTCTACTTTTCAAAGTTTTAGTTTTATCCTATTCAAAAGTTCTCTGTAAAATTGGTGTGAAGGATTAATTGTTTATTATGTGATTTTGTATGATAATTGTTGATATAAATTGTTTTCATGTGGTTTATAGATGATTTAGAGTAAATTGATTCATGTAATATATTTTATTATGGAGAAAATCATATTACAGTAAGTTTACATTGACATATGTTGAATATGGCTTAAATTAGAATTAAAATTGGTACTCAATTCATAGTATAAGTGTAAATTGTTTATTGATTGTGAAAATATATGAAGAAACGAAAGCAAAGTAATTGAAACTAACTATTTTGGTTGTAAAATGAATTAACAGTGAAGAATTTCGCTATGAATGTCAAAAGAAGAGGAAATAAGAGAAAAAATGAAAATTAAATGTTGTAATCTTGATGTTTATGTTGTTTATGTGGTTAGAAACGTGTTAGAAACATTAGTTTATATTTCTATAAACATATTACACCTTAGGTAGGTTGGTATGGTTGTTAGAAAGGAGTTTGTAGACCTAATTTGGCTTTCTGTAGTGTTCTAGATGATAATTCGCGAAATCGTAGAAGGGACCCCCGCCCCGACGGGCTATCCTAGAGCAAAAACCCCTGCCCCAGCGAGGGGTAGCCTGTCTAGCCAAAATTTGGAAAAAAATTGACCGGACATGTTTTACTAAAATGAGCATAACTTTTTCATACGAACTCCGATTGATGCGATTCAAGATGATCCGGAACGAGGACGAGTAGACCTATAACTTTTATTCTTTAAGTGTTTCAATTTTTATTAGGGGTCAAAATGACTATCTTTAGGACTGTTGTGCATTTGGAGGCCATCGGAGGGCGTCGGGATGCACGAATGCAAATGCAGTCCTTTGTGTGTTAGTATAACCTAATCTAAAGAGAATGATAACATGTTGGACATGTAATAGGATATTAAATCAAGTTTTTAATGTGTATATGGTGTAATGACATGATCACTTAAGTATTTGTAATAAAGCTAAAATGTGATGCTCATGAAAAGATGCGATATTGTTTAAACTTAAACTTAGTTAGTGAGCTATACTAAAAGTGGGAAAGAAACTCATGAAGCTAATATTTGTGTAACTAATGTGTATTGTCAATACATATGGTATGTGTAGGACTTGTAGTGAACGTGAGTAGTGATTGTTTAACCTACGCACGAGGCAAGTTCTCTAACTCTACTTTTATGATTGTACAAGTGCTTAAACCTTATTGATGCATTGAACAAGTTCTGAAACCTACTTATATATCTATTCTAACTTGATTATGTTCATGCAAACTCTTCAACCTAACTCTTACTTTGAGAAGGGTTCCTATCTTTAATATTGTTCTAATTACGCAAGTTCCTAAATTCTGTTATTCTTATGTTGAGCAAGTTTTATTCCTCAACTTGTAATTAATCATGCACGTTCATTAACTCACTTCTTTTATTGAGTAAGATTAATAGCCTTAGCTTATTATTGTTTAAGCAAGGTTTGGTATAATATTCAATGCCTATGCTTTCTAGTCCATTTCTAAATCATGTTTTCGATGTATAATGTTGATTCACTTATAATTCATGACTATTTCATATCATATTGTTATCGAGCACTTGAAGTGATATTAAACTATATTGATTCAACAAATCCTTAGTTGATGTTCGTTGAACTCTAAATTACCTTGAAGCTTATCCAAACCAAACTTCCTTTGGTGCGGACTCGTATATTAAAACTGAGATGAACTACCCTATTATAGGGGATTACTTACGCGTAAGCGTTTAGATGTTTGTACATAATACATGATACGAAGGGCTGATTCCCCTAAGTAAGTGAAGTCCCTACAGTATAACTGTTAAGGTTAAAGTTGAAAGATTACTTGTAACCATGGACATAGTTTGTGGTCTTATGACCCTCAGATATTTCATATTTTGATTCCAATTTTTCGTTATCATTGACAGAGTATTATTCAGTTCAAATGAGCTTATTCATTGATGGTTATTATTCTATCGTTGTTCATTGCTATATCTAGTGAGCATTAGTTTTGCTCACTCTTGCATAAATATAATTATTGCAGCTATAGTTGAGAAGGTCGACGAACCTACCCCAAACAAAGGAAAAGAAAAAATGTACAAGTGATGAAAACTTGTAATTTGTTGGCTTTTATGTTGATAGACTTCATTTAAATGATGTGATGTAATTATTTTATTTCTGCACTTGATTTATGTTAAAGGTTAGATAACCTGGGAGATTTTTATTGAACTTAATGATGTAACCCTTTTTAATGGGAGGATTTATGGTTTAAATTCTGTTATATTTGGGTAGTTAGTATGAATGTATGGAAAGTGAACACCAAGTCTTGTGAGAATGAAGTACCCGGATTTAGGGGTGTCACAAGTTGGTATCAAAGCTTTTGGTTATGAACCTTAGGTGGGGACAAGCCTTAAGAAGTAACCTTTCAAAAGATAGTGGTGATAAACTCTTATCGAGTTTTAAGGAAAAAGTAATAAAATACTTATGTGCTTATATGGTTGTAACCTATGTGCTCGTGAGTGTCGAGTAGTAATGATTAGTAATTGAAAATTAAAATTTTGTTGTTAGGATGGCTAATGTAGGAGAATCCAGTCAGACTAGGGGGGAAGGATCCCAGATGCCTAGAGAGGAAGAGCCTTGAGATATTCAGGTGGTTTGGGAACAACTACTGCCACGGGAAACATCTCCGTTGGTCACAGTAGTTGAGCAGGAGGGTTTACCTGATGAGGATGATGAGACAGAGATGGACGAGGAGGAACCCGTTGAGCGGCCACAGTCGAATGAGGATGAGGAGGACAAGGAGGAAGAGATTCCACTAAACTCGATCGCTGCTCGTATGTACGATGAAGTATACGACCGCAATGTGGAACTTCAGGATACTGTCGAGGAGTTGGAAGAGATAGTAGCTAAATAGCATATCGCAATGGCGCAAAAGGACAACGAGATCTAGGATCGAGATGAACGTCTGAATAATATCGAAGGGAAGCTAATCCACACTAAAGGAGAGAATGAACAAATCACATAGGAGATTGCAGAGCTGAAGAACAAGTTGAAAGAAGAATCTTCTAAGAGGGCAAGAGCCGAAGACACGTACGAGGAAGCTTATCAACAAGCCGGGATAGCAGAGAGAGAGGTACAAGTAAAGAAGATCAAGATGGAAGAGATGAATAGTGTTTTCAACACCGTGATCAATCAAGCTCAAGATCGGGTTATGTGTTATCCGATTCAGTTCGAGACGCTGCCATCGTACATGTTAGATCGTCGAACAATGTTCCGTATTATGGAAGAGGAGCGTCGTAAGGCTATGCAGTATTTTAGTGGGTCGTCATAAATGTAATTATTATGTGATTAGTAAGTAAATATGATGTCAATCCCGGGTATGATATAACCCATGGGATATGATGATGATGAAGTTATCCTGAAACTTTAGTAGTTCAGGAAAGTGATGTAGAAAGCAAGAATGCTATCATTATTATATTTTAAAATATTATGAATGAATAAAAGTTAGTATTTATTCAAGATATTGTGTGTTATATGGTAATTTTGTGATGTGCAAATTAAGTACATAATACCTAGAAGATTAAGTAATAATTTAATGAGAATATTTTAATAGAAAATGCCTCCAAAACGTCAACCACGACAGAGGACCCCTGAGGGATCTACCAATATCAACAATGCTGAAGCTAACCCAATTCAGCAGTTGGTGACACTTCTGACAGGAGCACTGCAAAATCAACTGCAGAATCAAGCTGTAACTTTTAAGGATTTCAAGGCGGTTGAACCACCAGAATTTCGTGGAACCATGAATTCGGTTGATGCACAAACCTGGATCATGGAAATAGAGAAGGTATTTGATGTTGCTAGGGTTGGTGAGAACCAAAAGACTGCTTTTGCAACATTCATGTTGAAAGCAGAGGCCAGTTATTGATGGCAAGACAATAAAACTAGAGGAGGTCAGGGAGTGATGACTTGGGAAAGGTTCAAGGAAATATTCTTCGAGTCCTATTTCCCAGAGAGTTCAAAGAATCAGATGGAAGTGCAATTTTTAGAGCTAAAGCAGGGCACAATGACAGTATCAGAGTATGCCACAAAATTTAACGAATTGGCAAGGTTTGCGCCATATCGAGTCAACACAGATGAGCGCAAGGCTAAGAGGTTTGAACAGGGATTGAAACCCTGGTTGTACAGTAGGGTCTCCATGTTTCAGCTGAAGACATTTACAACAGTACTAGAAAAGGCAATTCTCGCTGAAGGTGGAGGCGAGGCTGTAACAAAGTAAAATCAAGAGCAGAAAAAGAAGAAGAGTGAGGGAGAAGCTAAGAATGGTAGTGGTAGCGGTGGAAATGGTAACAATAACTTGAAGAGGAAGTGGAATGCAAATATGGGAGCTGGAAATTAGCAGGGAAACTAGCAAAAGAAGAAGTTTGATGCATGTGCTACATGCGGGAGGTTTCACACGGGTATGTGCTTAAGGGGGGAGCGTGTATGCTTTAATTGTGGCCAGGTGTGACGCCCCCAAAATAGGTCCATTCCACCCAACCTATTCTGAGTCCCCAAATACATGGTACAGAAATAACTACAACTTTATTATTACAATTGTCGTGTAAAATACGACAACACATATACTGTGAGTTTAAATACAAATATTGTCATCTAGACAATATTAATACGCAAATAAGTTCTCATTATACTTATTGATACACTATCTTGCAAAATAGTGAGGACTACTAAAATAACTATCTTGAACCTTCATTCCATACCCCGACTAGTACTCGCTACATTCTCGTCTAGCCCAGTAAATAATATTATGACTAAGATAATATAGAACAAATTATCGTTAGTCCTCAACAGGAAAAAAATCTGATAGAATACAATAGACAACAAGTTTTAGATCAACAACTGCAGCGGAAACAACAATTCATTAAAAGAGTTAAGTAGAGAATGAAATCTACTATCATCTATGAATTTAAAAGTCCATCATTGATATTTTGTCCTTGTAACATCAATCAATATACATCTTGAATCAAATTGTCATCTTTGCACTACAGGCCAAAGATATTAATCAGTCGGTCATGTTCATCTCAACACCTGTTCATCTTTGCACTACGGGCCAAAGATATTCATCATAGAATCATTAATCTTTGCACTACAGGCCAAAGATATTCTGTTATATCATCATTTAAGACTGAGGATGATGAAAAATCTTTTAAAGAAAACGAATCCAGTGAAACAAAAGAATAAATATTAAAGATTCGTATTTCAAACAATTCGAGTTCAAAAAATACTTCATAAATAATCATAGCGAAGTAAAATTCAAGAATGATCAAATCATGGATACAATCAAAGCTAGTATCCATAATATATATCTTGGACACAAAAGAAAATTTAATTTTTCTGTGAATAGTGTCGTATTTATAAATAGTGCCGTATACGTGAATAGTAAACTCGACACTAAAAGGTAAAAATTCCACAAGAAAAAAAATCATCATGCATCGTGAATAGTACTCGTGAATAGTAACTCATGAATAGTAACCCCAACATAAAAAGATAAGAATTTCACAAGAAAAATCTTACCAATATTCCGGTATAATGATATTCAAAGAAATAATATCATTGATAAAAAAATAACATCCCTTACCTCGAAAAGACAGTACTTCTGACTAGAATACTAGATATAGTGCTGAAGAGAACTTGCACCGTATAACAACACTCAAAGTATCAAAATACTCACAAGAATACACTCAATATATTGAGAGAGAAAGAGAGAGAAGATTTTAGTTTCTGGTGTGATTTTCAATTCTAACCTAAGCACCCTATTTATAGGAAAATGCTTAGAACACCAAAGCAAAAAATTTAATAAAATAATAATATAATTAACAAAATTCAAGCACACCTTTAAAATCTGATTTCAGCTCATTTAAATCACATGTGAGGCCAACTTAATTGCAAAAAAACGTTTTTCTTTAAAAAATAATTAAAACTTCCAAAAATCAATTATTCTAGAACTTCGAAACTTTAATAATTCATAATAAATAGGTATTTTATCAGAAAATTCGAATCTCACGACTTTTTATAAGAAATTCAATTCTCTACAACTTTGCAGAAGCAAATTTTTCTAAATTCTAAACATAATGTGACCGAAATCCACATACGGACGATTTTACAGGCTATAATCAAATTTCAGTCAAGAAATGGGTCCACCAACATGTTTAACATGTGTTAATCATTTAATACAACAAAAATACTCTTTCTCCTCATATACTCATATCCCACATTCATTGTAAAAATATCACCATTATTATATTATTAAAATATAATAATATATTTAAATGAATTATTTTATTAGAAAAAGATAAAATATTAATTTTCAACAATTGTCACATTAAAAATTTTCTCCATCTATATCCACATAAAATTAATATTTTTCTCATCATATAAATCAATAATTAATTATTCACAAATAATATTACAGAATCACAATACTGACAACCAGGCAGTTCCTAGGAAAGAGGGGGCTTTTCAATAAGGATTTCTCCTTACTAGCGCGCAATTAGGTGATCAAACCTCTCCTTAGACAGAACTTTCTAGACATTGCCAATAATGTTATCTAATAATATTATTCAGATAATATAAAATATTGCTTCGCTAATAGAAAATAATGTGTAGTGACAATTATTGAAACAACAGTAATATAAAATATCAACGCAGCAATTATTGAATCAATAAAATAAAATACTGAACAGTAATTACTCTAACAATTAATGAGTAGTGCCCTCTTACGTAAGAATCAATAATTTGTGCAATACCGTGTGCTACTGTGTAACAACGCGTATTACTGTGTTTTAACCACTGGGTATTCCAACAGTATAAACGGTAACAACTACACCGTTATTTATAAACAACTTATACTTGTCGTTTTCTTCATCCAATCGCTTTCCGTTATGGGGCCCACAAAAGACTGCGCCGTCGTACGAATATACAGCAAGAATATTCCACGACCAAACGAATATTCCCCGACAACAATGAATATTTTATAACCACCTGCTTATTAAAAAAATATTTGCGCATTTTACCCATAACTAACCTCATTAATCAATTCAACCCTTACTATTTCAAAATAATAAATAAATAAAATTCTATTTTATTAAAAAAAGTAAAAAAATTCGGGGTCTTACACTAGGAGGGTCACATTGCTCCAAATTGCAATTAACCCAAGAAGAATGTTTGCTACACCTGCGGGTCAAAGGATCATTTTGCTCATGAATGCCCTAAGAAGAAAGTTAGAGAGACAACGGGAAGCAAGGGAGGTAGCAGTGGAGGTACATTAACCATTACTGGATCAACATCATCAAATAAGCCCACAGCCAGAACCTTCAACATGACAGTGCAAGACGCGGTGCAATCAAAAGATGTCGTGTCAGGTATTATCCTAATCAATGATATAAATGCATATGTATTATTTGATTCGGGTGCTACTTGCTCGTTTATATCTGATGAATTTGCTACGAAGTTAGAATTACCTAGTGAAGAGTTGAATTTCTCTTTACACATAGAAATTACGAATAGGGAGGTAATTCTTGTTAAATCTGTATTCAAGAATTGTAGAGTGAATATTAAGGAGAATATTATGATAGTAGATTTAATCCCGATAAAACTTGGAGAGTTTGATGTAATATTGGGAAGGCTATTCAATTATAGAGCGATAATTGATTGCCAAAAGAAATTTGTAAACCTTATGACTCCGTCAAAGGTAGTTTTTTATGGTAGCAAATCGCCTAGACAAGCTAGATGTCTGACGATTATACAGACCAAGAAGTTATTGAGTCAGGGCTGTGTAGGGTACCTAGCTTACATAGTCGATACTCAAAAGAAGAAGGGTGTGAAACTGAAAGAGATACTAGTGGTTAGGGATTTTATGGACATTTTTTCGAAAGATTTGCTAGGACTTCCGCCTGACAGAGAGATCGAGTTTGTGATTGACTTAGCCAAGACCTGCTCCAATATTGAAGGCCCCGTACAGAATGGCTCTGGTAGAGATGAAGGAACTGATGGTATAACTGTAAGAACTGTTAGATAAGAAGTATATTCAACTAAGCATATCACCGTGGGGAGTGTCGATGTTATTCGTGAAGAAGAAGGATGGGTCAATGCGTCTTTATATTGATTATAGGGAATTAAACAAAGTCACTATTAAGAATAAATATCCATTGCCTAGAATAGATGACTTGTTTGATCAATTGAAGGGTGATAGATACTTCTCGAAAATAGATTTGAGAAGTGGGTATCATCAATTGAAAGTAAGAAAGGAGGATGTACCGAATATGACATTCAAAACTCGGTATAGGCATTATGAGTTTTTGGTAATGTCTTTTGGTTTGACCAATGCCCCTGCTGTATTCATGAATTTGATGAACAGGGTGTTTAAACCATTTTTAGACAAGTTTGCGGTGGTATTTATCGATGATATTTTGGTGTACTCCAAATCACAAGAAGAACACGTGGAACATTTACGTTTGACGCTGGAGACACTAAGAAAAGAAAAGTTGTACGTAAAATTCTCTAAATGTGAATTTTGGATGGAACGTGTACAATTTTTCGGCCATGTAATTGATAAGATGGGATTTCAGTGGATCCATCAAAAGTCAAAGTCGTAACCAATTAGGAACAACCAAGGACACCATCGGAGGTGAGTAGTTTCTTGGGACTGGCCGGCTATTATAGATGTTTTATTCAAGACTTTTCCAAGATTGCCACCCCGTTAACAAATTTGACAAGGAAAGCTGTAAAATTTATTTGGATGGAGAAGTGTGAAGAGAGTTTTCAAGACTTGAAAAAGAAGTTAAGTGTGGCACATGTGTTGTCATTACCAAATAATACATGAAACTTTGTGGTGTATAGTGATGCCTCACATAAAGGATTAGGTTGTGTCCTTATGCAGAATGGCAAAGTCCTTGCATATGCATCAAGGAGATTGAAAGACTACGAGAAAGGGTATCCGACTCATAATTTAGAGTTGGCTGCGGTGGTATTTGCTCTGAAAATATGGAGACACTATCACTAGGGAGAGAAATGTGAGATATATACAGACCATAATAGTCTGAAGTATATTTTTACACAGAAGGACCTGAACATGTGTCAAAGAAGATGAATGGAGTTAATAAAAGATTACGATTGTGAGATCTTTTATCACTCAGGCAAAGCAAATGTGGTTGCAGATGCTTTGAGTAGGAAAGGTCGGGAAAAGTTGATGTTGTTAACCACCCAAGAGGAGCTTATTTAAGCAATGACAAAGCTAGAATTGGAAATAAAATTTCCAAAAGAATCCGATGAACGACTATTCTAGATAGAAGCTAATCCAACTTTGGTGGACAAGGTAAAGAATGCTCAACTACAAGATGGAGAATGTGAAAAAATCAAAGAAAGAGTGGTTGAGGGTAGTGAAGTGAAATACATAATCGATATCGAAGGACTGCTAAGGTTTGGGGGAAGAATTTGGGTTACAGCAGTATCAGATAATAAATAAAAAATCTTGACAGAATCTAATAACTCAAGATATTCAATTCATCCGGGAAGTACGAAAATGTATCAAGATTTGCGGCGACATTTTTGGTGGCCAAATATTAAAAGGGATGTTATAGAATGTGTTACGAAATGCTTGACGTGTCAGAGAGTAAAAGCAGAACATCAGAGGCCAAGCGGATAACTTCAAACGTTGGAAATACCAGAATGGAAGTGGGAGCATATCACAATGGATTTTGTGGTAGGTCTTCCAACGACTCAGAAAGGATACGATGCGAAATGGGTGATAGTGGATAGATTAACAAAATCAACACACTTTTTGCCAATAAAGATTAGATTTAATCTCGATCAGCTGGCAAAAATGTACGTCAAGGCGATCGTCTCAAGACATGGAGTTCCAATATCAATTGTATCAGACAGAGATTCGAGGTTCCCATCAAACTTATAGAAGAAACTACAAGAATGCATGGGAACACAACTGAAAATGGGTACGGCATACCATCCGCAAACTGATGGTCAAAGCGAACGAACAATCCAAACGTTAGAAGATACGCTTAGAGCGTGCATCATGGATTTCAAAGGAAACTGGGATGATCATCTACCGTTGGTAGAATTTACATACAACAATAGTTACCACGCAAGCATTGGCATGCCTCCTTACATAACCTAATTATACATTAGGTATATGTGACGCCCCCAAAATTCGGGTTAACTGACCCTCGAGTTTGGTGCTCACGATCTGCAGTATAAATAATATTTAACTACTCATTCATTTATAAATAGCAATATATAAACCATTAACAGATATTGTTAATACATTTGTCCCAAGTTATCTAACATTAACATTACAAATATACCCTTTAGATATACAAAAAGGGTTTACAACTACAACATAATAATAATGTTCATCATATACTACTCCAGAATTATGCCTTTGCCTTTGTTCTTCTTAGACCCGCTGGCCTCTTCGTTCCTAGCTGAAATATTTTATTTAGCAAGGGTGAGAAATAAATTTTCCCCGCAAGTTAAGACATACAATAGATGTATAAGAAACAAGAATAGTAGACTATATATTTCAATACAATAACACCAAAGTTCGGGGAACTTTGAAATAGCTGAACAATTCGTTATCTCTAACAAGTCTTCTCGCATTCTATGCAACACAATAATCTGATAATGAAAGAGTATAACGCTTTCAAAGTTTCTACGATATTCTATGTAATAATCAAGAATCAATTCTACACAATAATAAAATGGAATATTTTCCAGATTTATGTTGAGTGATCCATTGGATCTTAAACTTCTCTTATCGAGTAACTATCAAAGATTTGACTTTCATATACTGAGATGTATCAGATAACTATATAGATTAAATTATACCCCTCTGCAAGTACTTAGAGCGGCCAACTCCTTGTACCTTATATTATGCATAATACTTACACACGCGCAAAGGCCGAATATACGACCAAAAAAATATTCCCTTTGTATAAAAGGTTGTTCCTCTCAGTCTTATAATCAGAGTTTGATTTATAACAACAAAATATAATGATTTCAATATCTAATTACTTTCTCAATCTAGCCAAAATAATTGGCACCGATTTGTCAATAATAATTGAATTCTCTTCTCGAACCTATCAAGTTCTAACAAATGTTCGTCTAGCCAGAATAAATAGCTAAGACATTCTCAACACAATTCGATGATAGACAGGAATTATCTGTACTATCAATAATAGCTTCTACGGATGTAAGTATCCAATAATAGATATTCTCCAAGTATATTCCCAGAATTAGTAATTTAATTTGAATATTAAACATGCACTAACTGCGAATAATTAATAATAAATTCTTAGACGTGGTCTAATTATCAATAATTAACCACCATAGTATTTAAACAGATATAACTCAAGGTTGAGTTAGGAAACTTACCTTCCGCGTTGATTACTGCTACACAATATACTTATCTGCGTTCACAAGACCCATAATCACAATATCGGTCTCACAATTAGAACAATAAATCATAACATGTATCACTATAATTTACAGTCAATACTTCTCCTAGACATATTACCATATAGTCACATCAGTATTTATAACATATATAAACACTTATCAAGTCTAACTAGTTCGGTCTGGTTGGACTTCGGTCTCATCTCGGTGTCTTGGTCACCCTATCTGACAATTTACACATTTATTGTTACTTAAACTCGGTCTCAAAGCTTCAATATTATTTTAGATAAATCATATATCATTTATAATATTTTTCGGAAGCTTTTAATAATTTTCTAACAATTACTATAATTTATAATAATTTTTCAAACACTGAAATCATTTTTAAATGATTTAATTATTAATTAATTCCATCATCATTAATATTTAATAATTTTAAAATATTAATGACATACTTGTCAAAATATTAAAGTTATTTATAATAATTTAAAATATTTTTAAATCATCAATATTCTATTTAAATGATTTTTAAAATAATTAAAATTATTTTTAAACCATCACCATTAATATTTAAATATTAATGAATTTGTCATAAAAATATTAAAAGTCATTAATTATAGCTTAAAATATTTTTAAATCATTTTTCTCATTTTTAAATCAATAAAATTATTTTTCCATCATTTATTTAATATAATAATTAAATAAATCTATTATCATTAATATTAATTTATTAATTAGAATTCTCCAAAAATATTGAAAAATATATTTTATAACTCAAAATATTTTTAAACACTTTATTCTTATTTAAAATAATTTTTATAACATAAAAATTACTTTTCTCTAATTTATTTAATACACTAATTAAATAAATTAAATATCATTAATATTCAAATAATTATAAATATTAATGAAAAATATCCCAAATAATTAAAAGTTATTTTTAAGAATTTAAAATAATTTTTTTCTTAGCATACAAGATCAAAGGTGAGTTAGGGTTTATACCTTTCTAGTCCAAGCTTTGATCTTTAATCTCCTTAATTGATCTAGGTGTTCTAGGAGTTTAATAAGTGACTGAAAAACTTAAGAAATTCGGAGGTTAGGAGAGAGAAGAGGCTTGTTAAGTGTTGGAAAGAAAAATGTCCAAGTGAATGAACTTTCTCTCTCTAAATCTATATGTATACTTGGATGCAATGTATTTTGCTAGCCTAGCTGTTAAGAATTGGCTGAGTTGCTAATAAATAAGTCACAAAGTCAACAATAGTTGGTCACCAACTATCAATTTGGTAAGATTTACAAGTTACCAATTAAATAAATCCAGAAAGGGCATTTTGGTCATTTGCATTCCAAATTTAATGGCATACTTGACAATTGTCCAAATCCTTAGGGTTTAATACAAATTTTAGTTTCTAAAATTTTCTAATTAGGGTTTTTAAAATAGAAAATTAAGATTTTCAAAATATAATTAGGGTTTCCTAATTATATTAAAGGTTACTAATGACATTAAAGTTAACTAATCACATTAGGTTTTCCGATTAGGATTAGGGTTTAGGATTCTCGAATTTAAAATTAGAATTTCCCGGCATTCAATTAGGGTTCCTAACTATGCGTTAGGGTTTCTAATCTTGAGATTAGGATTTCTAATTCCTTATTAGGGTTTACTAATATTATACCCTACCCGATCAATTATTGATCAAAATTTCTCTACAGTACAACCACATACTCGTCAATATAATTATTTTAATTATATTTTCTATCGAATCGCTATCCGAACTTAGGGTTAAGGTTTCTATTCTCAATTAAGCACAACTCTACTCTTACGTTCTCAGTCAATACACAAATTGACCACTTCTCGAGACTCGTATCACAGATACTTGTCACAAAATTGATAATCAATATTAATATTAAATAAAAATAAAATAAAAATTATTCGTAAAATTTGGATTATTCGAAATCCCGGGTTATCACATTCTCCCCTCCTTAGAAGGATTCCGTCCTCGAAATCACCGCTTTCTTATTCTCTACCATCTTTTAAAGTTGTATCATCAATTCACGCTTATCAACACAATATTAATTTGTGTCTTATATTCTAATCTGTGACTTAAAACTATAAAAGAAAACAATTCACAGTAATTATCTAACTCATAATACTCGCGTAATAAAATTTCTAAATGAAATCGTTACATGTCGCCACCTCCTGGATAGCCATTGCATCTTGTATCGCCGTGTTGAATGCATGGGTCGTTGGTCTTCCTGGCTGTCCAGGTCCTCGAATCGCCAAAGTTTCGCTACCGGGTCCCTTGTTGCCACTTTCCTTCTCCACATTTCTCTTCGGACAGTTTCAAACCAGATGATTAGTCGATCCACACGCAAAACAACCTTGTATCTTCTTCAGATTGGGACACTTGGGCGACGTGTGCCCCTCTTGACCACAGTTGTAACAAACTCCCCTCTTCTTCAAACAAACTCCAGAATGGTTCTTCCCACAAGTCATACATGGCTCCCTCCCTTTCCTATTTTCTTCTGTCTTATTACCCGACTGGGTATTCTCGCTTCACTTTCTCTTGTTCAAATTACTACCTCCTTCATTTATCTTCTTCTTCTTCTCTTAATGAAATTGAGATACAGCTTCGCTCCCTCCTTCAGCGATTAACGCTTTTTCCATTAAAGTTGCAAATGTATTGATCTGTAATTCCGCTACCTTATTGAATATCCCTGGCTTCAGTCCATTCTCAAATATTCTCGCTTTTCTCGCCTCTGTGTCCACCTGATGAGGTGTAAATCTCGCTAACTCGTTGAATTTAGCAGCGTATTCTGATACCGACATGTTCTCCTACTTCAATTCTAGAAATTTGACTTCCATCTTGGATTGTATACTCGGCGAAAAGTTGTTCTCAAAGAACAACTCCTTGAATCTTGTCCAAGTCACCACAGCTGTGCCAGCTCTCGCCTGATTAGTCTCCCACCAGTAATTGGCTTTTCCCTTCATCAAGTATGTTGCAAAAGCTGTCTTTTGCTCTTCCGCCACCCTCGCAATAATGAATGCTTTCTTCATCTCCTTTGCCTAGGTTTGGGCTTCAATCGGATCCGTGGTTCCTTTGAATTCTGGCGATCCTACCACTTTAAAGTCTTTGAAATTTGTCAATCTATCTGTTGGCTGTTCTCTCGCTCTCTTGTTGTTGGAGCTCTATTTTCCATAGCTTCAGCTATCATATTTGCAAAGTTTTGCATCGGGTCAGCTTGACCTCCTTCATTATTCACTGATTGTTCTTCTCTTTGGTTTCGATTCTGTCGTCTAGGCGGCATGATCTGATTTAAATAAAAATCTTACATTAATTCTCTTTCTCTACACAAATTCTTAACACAATAAGAATTCAACACATATTTCTCATATAATCGCATATTTTATTCAAATAACACATAGTACATTTAGTACTTAACACATATTACTATCCCTTTTTAAATAATATCAAGATTAACGCACACAACTTTACACAAAAAGTTGCAATTCTCCAACTTTACACAAAAAGCTGCATTTCTCCATTCACACATAGCTATTATCAATTCGTCAAACTTACCACACTTATGAGTTCAGGAACTTGCCACAATTATATGAGTGTATGAACTTATCATAGTCAAACCTTTGGCGTCCATTCGCAGAGGGGTTCAAAACATTTTATATAATTATGAGTCATGAACTTACCATAAGTATGAGTTTTAAGAACACACAAATTAATCTTAACCTTATATTCATATAGAAAATAAAGATTTCATTCAAACATATTTATATTTACATATGCTTACACATCGTTATCGATATTACAACTTTTAAAATCATAACCTACTACCAAAAGATACCACCGATTATATCTAAGTTATCTACCGTCCACTCCCTCCACCAGTCTTCTTCTTCCTGGGATACTTGTTGAATCTGTGACCCGTTCTCCCACATGAAAAACACTTCTTCAAATTCGGCTTAGGACAATGTAGGGAAATATGTCCTTCCTGCTTACAATTGAAGCATATGTTCTTTCACATCATGCACTCTCTCGCGTAAGTCTTTCCACACTTACTACAGACTTGCTTCTTCTTCGAGTTTGAATTTTTAGAATTATCACTATTGTTGTCCCTTTTTCTCTTATTCTTGCCCTTCTGCTTGATTGTTCCTTCAGACGATCCCTCACCTTCAGTTTTCATCCTTTCCACCTACGCCTTTAGCTCATTCTGTTCTTCAGTCATTTCGCGTAATGCTCGCTCCGTCTTCCATAACTCATCCAAGGAAAACACTTTACTCCGGAGTTCTTGTACTTCTGCAGATACTTGATCTTTTTCTTCAACTTTGGTCTTATTCTTTTCCTCCACCTTAGCTTTTTCATACTCTGCCTCCTCATCACCACTCAGATACTTCTTGGGATAATCGTCATGATCACTCCCCAGATTAATCATAGGTTCATCTTTTCCCACCTTCTCAACTGATTCGTTTTGCGCTGGCACCTCGACTACTGGCACTGGTGCAACAGCCGCTAGCATATCCGCACTCATTTCATCTTCTTCTAACATCCTATAGTCAGTTAAACAACTTAATTAGTACTTCACCATTACAAACTTAATACATACGATGTCCACACATCTCACTGTTGATACACTTTATCAATCCCTCACTTAGTACTCTAAATGAGTATTCTCTGTCTCTCGCTTATGGTTATAATCCTAGGGTTTTCCTATCCTACTTAAGGTTTATAACCTACAGTTTTAATACCAACCTGTGATGCCCCCAAAATTCGGGTTAACTGACCCCCAAGTTTGGTGCTCACGATCCACAATATAAATAACATTTAACTACCCATTCATTTATAAATAACAATACATAAACCATTAACAGATATTGTTAATACATTCGTCCCAGGTCATCTAACCTTAACATTACAAACATACCCTTTAGATATACAAAAAGGGTTTACAACTACAACATAATAATATTGTTCATCATATACTACTCCAGCATTATGCATTTGCCTTTGTTCTTCTTAGACCCGCTGGCCTCTTCGTTCCTAGCTGAAATATTTTATTTATCAAGGGTGAGTAACAAATTTGCCCCGCAAGTTAAGACATACAATAGATGTATAAGAAACAAGAATAACAGACTATATATTTCAATAGAATAACACCAAAGTTCAAGGAACTTTGAAATAGCTGAATGATTCGTTATCTCTAACAAGTCTTCTCGCATTCTATGCAACACAATAATTTGATAATGAAATAGTACAACGCTTTCAAAGTTTCTACGATATTTTATGGAATAATCAAGAATCAATTCTACGCAATAATAAAGTGGAATGTTTTCCAGATTTATGCTGAGTAATCCATTTGATCTTGAACTTCTCTTCTTGAGTAGTTCAAAGATTTGACTTTCATATACCCGGGTGTATTAGATAACCATATAGATTAAATTATATCCCTCTGCAAGTACTTAGAGCGGCCAACTCCTTGCACCCTATATTATGCATAATACTTACACGCGAGCAAAGGCCGAATATACGACCAAAAAAATATTCCCTTTGTATAAAAGGTTGTTCCTCTCAGTCTTATAATCAGAGTTTGATTTATAACAACAAAATATAATGATTTCAATATCTAATTACTTTCTCAATCTAGCCAAAATAATTGGCACCGATTTGTCAATAATAATTGAATTCTCTTCTCGAACCTATCAAGTTCTAACAAATGTTCGTCTAGCCAGAATAAATAGCTAAGACATTCTCAACACAATTCGATGATAGACAGGAATTATCTGTACTATCAATAATAGCTTCTACGGATGTAAGTATCCAACAATAGATTTCTCCAAGTATATTCTCAGAATCAGTAATTCAATTTGAATATTAAACATGCACTAACTGTGAATAATCAACAATAAATTTTTGGACGTGGTCTAATCATAAATAATTAACCACCATAGTATTTAAACAGATATAACTCAAGATTGAGTTAGGAAACTTGCCTTTCGCGTTGATTACTACTACATAATATACTTATGTGCGTTCACAAGACCTATAATCACAATATCAGTCTCACAATTAGAACAATAAATCATAACACGTATCACTGTAATTTACAGTCAATACTTCTCCTAGACATATTATCACATAATCACATCAGTGTTTATAACCTATATAAACACTTATCAAGTCTAACTAGTTCGGTCTGGTTAGACTTCGGTCTCATCTCGGTGTCTTGGTCACCCTATCCGATAATTTACACATTTATTGTTACTTAAACTCGATCTCAAAGCTTCAATATTATTTTAGATAAATCATATATCATTTATAATATCTTTCGGAACCTTTTAATAATTTTCTAATAATTATTATAATTTATAATAATTTTTTAAACACTAAAATCATTTTTAAATGATTTAATTACTACTTAATTCCATCATCATTAATATTTAATAATTTTAAAATATTAATGACATACTTGTCAAAATATTAAAGTTATTTATAATAACTTAAAATATTTTTAAATCATCAATATTCTATTTAAATGATTTTTAAAATAATTAAAATCATTTTTAAACCATCACCATTAATATTTAAATATTAATGAATTTATCATAAAAATATTAAAAGTCATTAATTATAGCTTAAAATATTTTTAAATCATTTTTCTCATTTTTAAATAATTTTTAAAACAATAAAATCATTTTTCCAACATTTATTTAATATAATAATTAAATAAATCTATTATCAATAATATTAATTTATTAATGAGAATTCTCCAAAAATATTAAAAATTACATTTTATAACTCAAAATATTTGTAAACACTTTATTCTTATTTAAAATGATTTTTATAACATAAAAATCATTTTTCTCTAATTTATTTAATACACTAATTAAATAAATTAAATATCATTAATATTCAAATAATTATAAATATTAATGAAAAATATCCCAAATAATTAAAAGTTTTTTTTCAGAATTTAAAATAATTTTTTTCTTAGCATACAAGATCAAAGGTTAGTTAGGGTTTATATCTTTCTAGTCCAAGCTTTGATCTTTGATCTCCTTAACTGATATAGGTGTTCTAGGAGTTTAATAAGTGACTGAAACACTTAAGAAATTCGGAGGTTAGGAGAGAAGAGGCTTGTTAAGTGTTGGAAAGAAAAATGTCCAAGTGAATGAACTTTCTCTCTCTAAATCTATATGTATACTTGGATGCAATGTATTTTGCTAGCCTAGCTGTCAAGAATTGGTTGAGTTGCTGATAAATAAGTCACAAAGTCAACAATAGTTGGTCACCAACTCTCAATTTGGTAAGATTTACAAGTTACCAATTAAAAAAATCTAAAAAGGACATTTTGGTCATTTGTATTCCAAATTTAATGGCATACTTGATGATTGTCCAAACCCTTAGGGTTTAACCCTAAGGTTCTAACCCTTAGGTTTTACAAATTTTAGTTTCTAGAATTTTCTAATTAGTGTTTTTAAAATAGAAAATGAAGATTTCCAAAATATAATTAGGGTTTCCTAATTATATTAAAGGTTACTAATCACATTAAAGGTTACTAATCACATTAGGCTTTCCAATTAGGATTATGGTTTCTTAATTAGGGTTTAGGATTCCCGAATTTAAAATTAGGGTTTCCCGGCATTCGATTAGGATTCCTAACTATGCGTTAGGGTTTCTAATCTTGAGATTAGGGATTCTAATCCCTTATTAGGGTTTTCTAATATTGTACCCTACCCGATCAATAATTGATCAAAATTTCTCTACAGTACAACCACATACTCATCAATATAATTATTTTAATTATATTTTCTATTGAATTCATATCCGGACTTAGGGTTAAGGTTTCTATTCTCTATTAAGCACAACTCTACTCTTACGTTCTCAGTTAATACACAAATTGACTACTTCTCGAGACTCGTATCACAGATACTCGTCACAAAATTGATAAGCAATATTAATATTAAATATTAAAAAAAAATTATTCGTAAAATTCGGATTATTCGAAATCTCGGGTTATCACAGTATAGAAATTTATTAATCTAAGGGCTATAGTATTAAAGAATATTAGTATTTAAAATATACTAACCCTATGAGATTTATTTTATACATTTCAATTAATTAATTTTATAACTTAATTAAAGCAAGTCCAATTGGGTTATAAAATTAAATATACATGAGTGATTATTTAAAATCCAAAAGGAGCGGAATAGAAACGCTAATTAAATAATTAGGGTAAGACAAAACTATGTGTTGGACCTAACCTAATTTTCATGGCCCAAATATTTTAATAAGAGAGCCCAAAAGAATTAAGGATTTAGCCCAAAATTTAGCCAATTGTCAAGGGACTTTTTAGTCATTTGATTAAGCAAATGTGGCAATAAAAATAAACCAAATTTTAGGGCTAAAAAGGAAGAGGGAGGGGCGGCAATGTGTGAGAGAGAGAGAAAGAGAGGCCATGTGATGAAATGATTTCATCTACTAACTCCCAACATCTCTCCACATGTGTCATTTTATCCTTTAGCCACCATCTTTAACCAAAATTATAAGTAACATTAAGTCTACAAGCAAAGTTAATGTAAGAGAAAGAGAGAGTGTGTCGACGTCGGGATTTTTATTTGTCCATTTTCTGTTCTTGTCTTTTGGCGTTCTCATGTTAGGTGAGATTTGTTTGAAAAAACAAGTTGTGAAAAGGTCCGACATGTATATGTCGACGATTAGACTGTAAGAGTCGCCAGTTGGTTTTTTAAATGGTTGCACCAACACAACCGAGAAAATGCTTGTACATTGACCCAGTGATGTGACACTGCTAAACGAGTCTGTGAAATTGAGATTCTGTAGGGTCAGGGGACTTGGTTATGCGGAAGGAAGGTGTTAGGCACCCCCCCCCGACATCCGTGTTGCCACGGTGACCGCCACTTTTCAATTAAAATGTTATATGAATGTGTGGGGGGGTCAATGTGCAGTTATTTGCAAGTAGTGCTATGCCTCGTTCGCACCTATATACACAGGGTTTGAATTTTGTATAAAATTCAGTTTTAACTAAGGGTTTTTTCAAACCCTTATGCTTAATAGTAATTAAGGCCTTTGATACTTCCATTTTATTAAATGTTCGGCTTGATTACTTTTATTTTCGAGATGCGAAACATCTTCGAGAAAATAATATACATAGTGGTGTCAAACTCCTTGTGGGCATGAGAGCCATCTAAGGAAATTCGAACACCGTGAATAATTTACAAGCCATGTACAGCTAAAAATGTTCATCACGGAAACAGAATCTAGATTCAGTAAACTGAATCTGTGATCACATGATTCCTAGGCTCACATGATGTAGCAATTTGTATGAAAGCAATAAACAGATATATATATATATATATATATATATATATATATATAAGTTGTAAATATATATATACAGACATGATCAACCACCACGAAGCACCTCCATGGGGGATTGGATATGTAAATATATAAAAGCAGTAAATATATATATAGAGACATGATCAACTACCACGAAGCATCTCCATGGGGGATCGAAAATGTAAATATATATATTTATAGAGACATGATCAACCACCACGAAGCACCTCCATGGGAGATCAAAAATGTAAATAAAGCAATAAAGACGATCAACCGCCACGAAGTAAAATCCAGGCGGGACAAAATGTAAAGAAAGCAGTAAAAACGATCAACCGCCACGAAGTAAACTCCAGGCCTGATAGAAATATAAATATATATATATATATATATATATATATATATATATATATATATATATATATATATAGCGACAAATTGCTGAAATGATAAACCGAGCCGGGATCGATATATATATATATATATATATATATATATATATATATATATATATATATATATATATATATATATATATTAACATTATCGAGTTATGCCTTGATTGAGCCTAGACATATGTCCGGAGCGTTTATTTGCTTATATATATATATATATATATATATATATATATATATAAAGGAAAATAAAAGTCACGGATCGAAGTCACGGATCGAAGTTCGGGCATACACACGCAACACGACTCTCAACGTAAAGAACGGTGCGTGCAAAGATGAAGAGAAAGGCTTTAAAGTGTGTAAGAAGGCTTACAGTTGACTGCCAAAGAAGACTTCAATGACTTTAAATGGATGAACACTCGGCTCCCACCGATAAAAATATAACAATATAGAAGCTCACAAGTGTTTAAAATGAGAAAGCACTCAGTTTATAGTGTGTACAAAGCAAATTGGACAGGGCTCCCTCACCTTTCTCATGCAAATATGGACACCTTATGCCCTCTATTTACAGAGGGGGGGAGCCGCAGGTGTACCTCGGCAGTATCAGGTGTGCCTGCAGCTGCCCGGGGTGTCCCGGGCAATGTGGGTCCTGCCGTCTCGAAGTACATGCACTCAAACAACGTGTTGTTCGCTCAAACCTTCATAACTTTCAATCCAAGAGTCCGATGGAAGCGTGCCATACCATTATAGAAATCTCTTTTTGAGAGCTATGTAATGACATAGGATTTACCCTTTTTTGATTCCAAGAAGATGGGGCCATGACCGAAATAGCATTTTTCGTCAAGTAGTCCGTTGAGCTGTTTTGTGTAGTTTGCGCTCGAAAATTAAAATATGGTTCTTGTGGGACTTCTATTGAAGTAATTTGAGTTAAAAAGAGTTGATTTGATGTGAGTTAAAGTTGAGTCGACAAAATGACCATTTTGCCCCTCCCGGGGTTTATCTCTGGTTTTTGCACAGTTGTAGCAGTCTTTTCTCAAGGTTATCTCTAAGATTGACCTGATGTTGACTTTAACTGTCCTCAGGGTTATCTCTGAGGTTGGCTTGACCTCCGAGGGTCTTCTCCAGGCTTTGAATTTGATCCCATTGGGTTATCTCCAGGGTTGAAATTGACTTTCTCGGGGTTAATTTCGGGGTTGGAAACTAATTTCTTGGGGTTATCTCCGGGGTGGAAAATTGTATCTCTCGGGGCTATCTCCGGGGTTGAAATTGATGTTGTGGTCCTCCAGGGTTATCTCTGGAGTGTGAAAAAGATGCTTTTGTCCTCCTGCATAGTTAGTAATAGGAATATGAAATTTCAAGTGTCTACAGATGCCTCTCTTTATCATGTTCATGCAATGCAATGGAATGGACATGATAAAGATTACTAGACACTTGAAATATGACAAGATATTTCTAATGATGCAAATCATAATGTAATGAATGTTAAAATGTTTTCACAAATTGTAGTTCGTAAATCGCACATCGCATTTCGTACTTTGCTTTTTGTATTTGGCCAATTGCACTTCGCAACTCGCATATCGCATTTCGCATATCGCATATCGCATATCGCATATCGTAAATCGCAAATCGCAATGTAATGAATGTTAAAATGTTTTCGCAAATCGCTTTACCTTTACCGATAATTGTTGATGCATATGCTGGTGTAGACTCTAACAGTTTGGCTTTATGTTGGTGTTGCCGATGTTTGTTTGATGAAGATAAGTTAAGATATTTTCTACATCTCTACTAGGGATGACGTTCTAAAATCACTAGACCTTCTGATGCATACGCTGGTAGTTTACAACGGTGCCTACCCTGATGGTAGTTGACTACGCTGACATCGCCAAACTATTTTGGTTCCCACTCAAATAGTGGTATCCCTGAACTGTCTTGATGTTACGTTGAATTGATGTCAATGGTTTAGAATACCGAATCTTTTGATACCTTCTCTAAAGTAAAATTCCAAGGTTTGCTTTGCCAGACTCTACCTGATGTTACGCTCACCCTTCTTGAGGTGATTTGGAGTTTCCTTTCGATGTTGGGTGCTTGTTTCCCATTTCCTTGAGCGTTTGATTCGCAACCTGGCTAAACTGATAACCTGAATGCCGCTAACATCCCTGGAGGGTGCGACTTATTCTTTCACTGCCCAACTTTGAACTACGGTGTAGAGGCCTCAACTTGTGAGGACTTAACGAATGTTTGACAGTGTAGATTTTCATTCACTAGGCCCTTCGTCGTTAGCCTTCTACTTCTGAATTAAGACCACTTTTGAGAATTTCCCCTTCTTTCGTAGGGGCACGCTTATGTCGCCATGATTTCTTTCAGGAGTTCTCCCCTTCCTTTTGATGAGAGGCTTGATCCCGCCTTAAGCTCCTTCCATTTCTTGGAACTGGACAATGCCCCAGTCCTTTCATATGTTGATGTCGAGGATTCATATGAGAAACGCTCTTTGTTGATGAAGTCGCAAGTGAGTAATATCTAAATCGCCAGTAAAATGATGTGAGGGAAGCTCTGATGATGATGTACCATGCTGATGGTGCTGACTGGCGCATTTTCCTCCTTAGGATGGTTGATAAATGTCCCAGTGTTGAGTTGTCGTTGTTTTCAAGATTGCCCCAGTCTTGTTGTAAGGGCTCCAATATCAGGTTTTCGCTAATTTTGAAATTGCCACAGCCTTGCTTGTTGTATGGGATAGTTGCTTTGACAGATGGGCTGATAAGATGCTGAGATCACAAGAGCCATTTATCTCTATACCAGATAGTGAACAGGTAGTGTATTTGGGCTTTGATGCCCTCAATCATTATTATTGACTTGCTCTCGCAATCGGCGTCGATGGTTTTCTTCTAATTTGATGAAGACTTGTGATTGAGGGTGTCGGCTCTTTGAAGGTCCTCGCTGCTGGTTGTCTTAGTGTATCGATGTTTCCTCCTTTCTGGGATTTGTGCCAGATTTGATGGAATGACATTGAAGTGTTGTTGGGTTTTCTTAACATGGGTTGCTGACTTGGAGGGTTGTTCTTTGGTGTCTTGGAATTGATGTTTGGGTTTGGATATTTCTTTTGAGGGTCCGACCGCACCACTGATGGCTGCCTACGTACTCCTATATGTGCGGGAGATCGGGTCTGTGTAGTTCCTGTTTGATAAGATAAACGGTTTGAGAAGTGTTTGTTTGGGGGTTTTTTGGGTTTTTGGGTTTTTTGTTTAGTTTGACCGCACCATAAATGGTTGCCTACGTACTCCCATTGATGAAGGGAGATCAAGTCTTTCGTAGTTCAAGCTTTGGTTTGAAAGGCTGAAAATATTTATTGGAGTTCGAGCTTAGTTGAAGGTGGTTTTCGATTTTTGTAGTGGTTAGACTGCACCGTATATGGCTGCCTACGTACTCCCATTGATGAGGGGAGATCAGGTCTGCGTAGTTCCAACGTAGCGTAAAAAGGTTCAAAGTTGTAAGTGGTGAGAAGGGTGTAGAGATGTCTTTATTTTTTGTTTTTTTTTTGTTTTTTTTTCTTTTTTCTTCTTTTTTTTGTTTATTTCTGGTTTTTGTTTTTTACTTTTTTACTTTTTTTCTTCTTTTTTTTTACATGCATGGAAAATAAATGGCACACTGCGAAGAAAGTCATATCGTCCCAACATCTCCTAGAACTCACAACTATATCCTCTAGATCTGCATCTTCTTGGCTAGCTGAGGCATGATAGTCCAGTTGTCAGTGGTTATATCGCCTTCAGAGCTCGCAATAGAGGTTACCTCTTGATTCTTAATATCTTCACTTATAGCCATAACTTGATCGCTTCCTGATTCAGTACATTCCTCAGGGACGCTTGAACTGAACCCATCGTACAAAGGTATAAACTCCGAATTCTTCAATGGGATGGCTTCCTTGACAACCTCAACACCTTTTTCTTTATCTGTTCCTTCACCTTTTTCCTAGGCTTGGGAGTATTCAACCATGAAATCTCCCTCGAACTGTTGTTGTATTTCTCGCAAGGAACTTTCCTTTTTGGCTTTTCCTTCCTTAGAAAGGATTAATATTTCCTCCTAATAATCTAAGGTGATAAAATCAGGAACGTGGTTGATATCTTTGGACCCCAAGATGTTTGATGTTGGCAGAGGAATCTCCTTTGAGGATTCCCTTGTTTCCTCTGTCATTCCTTGCATTGGGATCAGTTCACCTTGTGTTCTGCCAAAATTGGCGCTCATAGCTTTCACCTCCTTTGAACTGCATGTCTCGAAGGGACATCTTAAGCTTTCTTTTTCGCCTTTTTTGGTCATGGGGAATTCTATCTCCAGCTCTCCATTTTCAATGAGATCCTGGATTTTATGTCGCAAAGACCAGCATTCTTTAGTCGTATGTCCAAGTGAGTTAGAATGGTAGAGACATATCTTGGTGGAATCATAACTCTTTATCTTGGGATTTATAGGAGGCAGCAACTCAGTAATCTTTCCTTCGCTTATTAGAAAGTGTAGCATTTCTTCATTTGATCTGCTCAGAGTGGTGAATTTCCAGGCTCTTTGGGAGGTTGTTTGATCTTTCTTCTTTGGGAAATCGCATTCCTCTAAGCGATTTTTCCGCTGGCTCTTCTAGCAATTTTATGATCCCCCTTTTCTTGTACTTTCAGCCTGCTTTGATATTCTTCATTTAGCTGGCTCATCATAGAGAGATATGGGCTTACATTATGGTTAACCTCCTTTTTCTCTTGGCTTTCTGATAGTTGAGTGAAAAACTGCCTCGTTTCCTGATGTTGGCGTACTATCAACTTAGCCAGTAGATTTACTTGATTCTGGATCGTCTCTAATTTTTGCATTACTGGCATACCCTCCTCCGAGTTTTCCCACTCTAGGACATTTATTTTATGCCTTTGGGGGTATTCTTCCACCCTTCGTATGTACTTACGATTTGGATACATTTTAGCGCTTCCTAACCCGATCATGTTTACTTCCTCCATATCATGCTACAACGGAGGGTTAGTGTTGATATTTTGTTGATCGAGTTGTTGGATCACAATACTGCCACTTTCGATCAGATTTTGAATCTTATGCTTTAAGGAGCAAAAATCTTGTGTATCATGTCCTGGAGACCCTGAGTGGTAAGCACATCTCTGGCTCGGATTGTATCTTTTGCTCCCTGGTTCCAGAGGTGGAGCAAGTTCGGTAATTTTCTTGTGATCTATTAATATCGCCAAGACATTTTCACGGGAAAGTGGAGTGAACACCCGATTTTCCGTTCTTTCAAATTTTCTTTTTATATCCTGGAATTGGTTGAATGCAGCATGTTGTTGATATGGCCGATTGTCTTGCTTTTTCCAAATAGGGGGACTGTAGTTTGGTCTCCTAGCTTTCCCCTGTACAATAAGGGATACATCTTCATTGCCTTTATCGAGTACCCCCTTAGGATCACTCGCATACTTGCCAGTTGTGACAGATAATCTTGTAAAACGGATGTCAGTTGTGACGAACGAGATTTGTAATTTAATTTGAATATTTATTGAATTAAATAAATATTTTTTGATGATTTAATTATTAGATTAAATAATTAATTGATGAAATTGTGATAGATTAATGTAATTATATGTGTTATATTTATTAAATTAATGTGGAGAATTTTTATTATTCAAAGTATGTATTTATGTGAGCTTATTGAATTAAATGAAATATTTAATAAGCATAAGGTTATTTTAATTAATTTAATAATTAATTAGAGATTTAATAATTTGACATAATTAATAAATGAGAAATTTAATTATGTGGCTATGTGAATTAATGAGAAATTATTATATTTTATTTAAATTAAATTAAATTAAATAAGATATTTGATTTATTGTGTAATTGGATGTGACATGATTAAAACTATATTATAATAGGTTAATTAAATTAAATGGGAATGAGTTTTTAAGTATAGCCAAACGTGGCCTTATGAGGAGTTGGGAGCAGTTAAACCACGTATGGATTAACTGACCCCAACTGTGTGCATAAATGATCAATTTTCTTTTTACATACTTTCATTGTTAGTAATAACTTAGAGAATTTCATAGAATTAGAGAGAAACATTGAGAATAATTGTGACATTGTAGAAGAACGTGAAGAGTCAGAAGGATTGCTTTAGGGTAATCTCTTCAACCCAGTTTTAATTTACGTCATTGAAGTTTTCATGAAAAATGACTTTCAAGTCTCTGTTCAAGTCTCTGTAATTGATAAGAGTAATAATTGTGTGTGTATATATATATACGATAATATGCCTTCATAACATGTTTTTATCATAAATGTATGTTTTCATAACATCAATTATATATAAATATGTCGTAATTAGATTTTTTTTTGAAGTTACAAAATATGAAAGTAGGATATATGGCCATATGGCCCTTACGTACAAATTAAATGCTTTAATCATAAGTTATATCAAAAATTTACACTTGTATATGCTTATGTATGTTGAAATAAATAAAACAGAATTTAAATGGATGGATTCGGTGAATTAACGAATCTGTAATGTTAAAATTCATGTTTTTCTTCAAAACTTTACAAAATATGAAGAACAGTGAAATTAAATGTTGTACTTTGTGTAATTACGTGAATTAAAGTGTTAGAATTATGCTAAAGGCTTTGTATGATGTTTTTGTGAAGTCTATAATTCATGAGTAGCATTAAAATTCATCGTGTTAGTTTAATTTGGGATTTATTGGGATGTTCTGTGTGTTCTTCGTGAACTGCAAAATCTAGGTCTGCGTCGCAGCGCGACCGCGCTGCTCCAAAGAACAAATGGAGCGCGCCCGCGTTGTGTAGCGCACCCGCGCCGCTTCAAAGAGTAAATTTAGCGCGCCCGCGCCGTTCAGCGCACTCGCGCCGATCCAAAGAACAATTTGAGCGCGGCCGCGCCCTACCTGCAGAACTTCAGAAATTTTTCTAAGTGTTCAAGTTTTGAAAATGTGTTTTTAAAACCTAATGTAATGAACATGAAGACATGTCAAGCATATAATAATATGTTAATTAACTTACGTTATGTGATTAATTAATAAGACTTAAAAGTCCAATAACATATTCAAAGACCAATGTTGGGATTCGATAAGTATATCGAACTATTTATTAATGGGTATTGTGAATGTATTGATATATAGGATTTAATAAAGAACGTGAATTAATCGTAGCTTGTGCAAGAGGTAAGTTTCTAAACCTTACTTTTATATTGAGCAATTGTTAAGCAAGTTTCCTAACCCTATTCGTTATCATTATACAAGTTTATAAACCTTACCTCTTTACATTGAGAAAATTCTAGACTTATAGCTTATAGTCTATATCGAGCAAGTTCTTGTTATTATTTATCAAGTTCAATATGTTATGTTAAAGGTTATTAATCTTTTCAAAGTATGAATTCTGTTATACAATACTTATTCCATTGTATACTTCTTGAGTTTATTATTCAATTTTAATATCATTTATTGTTGAACCTTGTAAGACTAGTAAACCCTTATTGATTCAACTAGTCCATAGTTGATGAACGTTCTAAATTTCATAACCCTTGTTGAATTTATCCAAACCAAACTTCATTTGGTGCGGATTCTAATGTCAAACTGAGATGAACAACCCTATATAGGGGATTACTTATGCGTTAGCGTTAAGATATTGTGCACAATATGGTACTAAGGGTTGATCCCCCTAAGTACGAGAAGAAGAGTCCATAGTCTTATGACTGTTAAAGGTTTCGAATATAAACACTTGGCAACCTAGGACGTAGTTCAAGGTCTTATGACCCTCAGAAGTTCTTTTAATTCTTGTTATTCATTCTTGATTCAAAAGTTAAGTTTCTTATTCCAGGAGTCTTTGATTCACTCGCATGTTATTATATTATTGTTATATTATTATACTTGTGGGCAATTGTGCTCACTCTTGCGTAATAATAACATTGCAGTTAAGAACGAAAGGTTAGACGAGCCTTCTACTAGCAAAGGCAAGAGCAAGATTAACAAGTGATGAAGACTTGTTACTTATGTGTTTATGTATTTATGTTTCAGACTTGTGTCAATGTTGTGTAAGACTATTATTTGTTTATGTTTCCGCAGTTGAGATTTAAGGTTAGTATGACCTGGGATTGATGTATTTATTTCTGATGATGTAACTCCTTAAGGAGAGGATTTATTTCTATCTATTTATGCTTTCATTTATTATGGGTAGACTAGCAAAGGCAAGAGCAAGATTAACAAGTGATGAAGACTTGTTACTTATGTGTTTATGTATTTATGTTTCAGACTTGTGTCAATATTGTGTAAGACTATTATTTGTTTATGTTTCCGCAGTTGAGATTTAAGGTTAGTATGACCTGGGATTGATGTATTTATTTCTAATGATGTAACTCCTTAAGGAGATGATTTATTTCTATCTATTTATGCTTTCATTTATTATGGGTAGAGATAGACATATGATGTTTGTATAGTGAACACCAAATCATATGGAAATTGAAGTACCCAAATTTGGGGGTATCACATTAGTTGTTTGTATGACAAGCTATGTGAGACCCCAGATTTTTTTAAATAAAGATTTAAATTTTTCAAAATATTTTTTTGAATATTAAGGTGTGGATTTGAGATAATGTTATAGTTGGGGGTAGTATTTAAAAATTTTGCAAAGTATACAAGTTGTCATATTATATTCGATTGGTCAGGGAATATTCTTTGTGTCGGAAAATATTCGTACAATGGCACAATCATTGGTGGACCCCACAACAGAATTATTATCAGATTGAGAAAACGACAAAAATATTTTATGGAAATAACGGCGGAAGTTTTTCCGTTAACTGTTGAAACACCCGGTGTTAAAAGTACAGTAATACGCGTGGTTGCATAGTAGCACACGGTATTGATTATTGATGCTTATGTGAGAAGTCACTCAGTATTGTTCAATCGGGTATTCGGGACAATTTTTGTGTCAGAGTACTATTCACGAGTTACTATTCACGAGTTACTATTCATGAGTTACTATTCACGAGTTACTATTCACGGGTACTATTGATTCACATGATTTACTAATATGAGAGTTGGTGCAAGATTGATAATACTTGCAGGACTAAATAAAAAATGAAGAAAAAGAGGAAGGTATTATACTGTAATTTTCGAGCCCCAAAACGTGCAATTATCGAAACTATGTTTTCTTATAAATAGAAGCTCATCCTTCCTTCATTTCTCACCAATTCACTAAAGCTTTAGAGCCATTATTATATAGAGAAATTATAGAGAGAATCTATAGAGAGAAAATCTATAGAAGAAGAGAAGTCTTCTCCCTCACTACTCCTATATCCAGTTTCTTTCAAAGGTAGGGAATATTATTTCTTTCTTTCATCTTTATGAAGAGAACTTCTGTTATTCCATTCTTTGTTATTATGTTGGAATAACCTGTTTATGCGAAGTACCGCATACATGGTGAAATTCTTTTATTATTTCATTCTTTATTACTCTGCTGGAACATCCTGTCTGTGCGTTCTACGCCGGACCTGGTTCCATTATTTATTATTCTGCTGGAACATCCTGTCTGTGCGTTCTACGCCGGACCTGGTTCCGTCTTTATTATTCTGTTGGAATATCCTGTCTGTGCGTTTTACGCCGGACCTGGTTCCGTTAATTATTATTCTATTGTTCCGTCTTTATTATTCTGTTGGAATATCCTGTCTGTGCGTTTTACGCCGGACCTGGTTCCGTTAATTATTATTCTATTGGAATAACCTGCTTGTGCGGTCTATCGCATGCCTGGTGATTTCTTTTGTTATTCCATTCTTTATTATACACAGTTGGTTAAAGTTTTGACTTCTATACTCAATAAAATTAGTGGAATATCCTTGATATTTGCGCTTCATTCAGTATCTTTTCATGAAAATATTCTTCTGAGCATTCTTGACTTTTACTTTACAAAGAAGTATCATGTTGAAAATTTGGATATTATTAGTTCCTGGATAAATTAATTCTTGAACTTGTTTAATTGAATTCCTATAACATTGTCATCATCCTCATGTTTATATTATGTTGAAAGTCATCTTTAGCTTACGTGCATAGATGGCTTAGTATGATTATGACCAGGGATCATTCGGTATAATCATGAACTGTGATGTGGTAAAATTCCTCAGTGGCCCGTAATGCATTGATGGACAGTTTTTGGTATAATTATGACCAGGGATTATTTGGTATAGTCATGACCGTGGATGATTTAATGAATATCTTTGGTTCGTAGTACAGGGATGATTAGAAGATGTGGTTTATTTATTAAGCTGAGTCTCAGCGATTAAAATTGATGAAAACATTTTTAAATCATAGAAGATAGTAGATTTTATTCTCTACTTCACTCTTCTAAGGATTGCTTATTCCACTGTAGTTAAACTTGATATCTATTGTATTTTATCAGTTTAACATTGTTGAAGACTATTGATAATTTATTTTGCATTATCTTAGTCATAATATTTCTTACTGGGCTAGTTGAGCTCACCCTTTCTTTCAATGTTCTCTTCAGGAAATGAGAACGTAGCTGGGACTAGTCGGGGAACAGAGTGATGGTCCTAGATGATAGCATTAGTAGTCCTCACTATTCTGTGAAATAGTGTGATAATAATTGTAATGAGGACTCCTATTGAGTTTGTATAATCTCTAGTAGACAATATTTGTATTCAAACTCACAGTTTATGTTTTGTCGTGTTGTACACGTCAGTTGTATTGTTAAGTTTTATTTGGATTTATGTACCATGTAAGTGGCGACCCAAGATGGGTGACGTATACCTAATTTTTGGGGCGTCACAGTTGGTATCAAAGCTTAGGGATATGATTCCTGGCTAGGATGTGAGAATAGAACTAGGAGGGGAGAGACGGGAAATTCCTTCGCTAATATGACCTACTTAAGTTTATTTAGTATTTAATTGGTCGGTCAGAGTATAGGGATAATATGTGATAGGTCAATTAACCCTTGTTTTGTGGCAGTGTTTGGGAATGGCATCTGAAAATGCTGAGATAAGCAATGAAGCACATGAGAGCGTTGATTCAGCTCAAGCAAAAGGTAACGACCAACAACACGATGATAATCATACCGGTGGCAACGGCTATCGGAACAATGATAACCATCGTGGGGGAAATTATCATGCCAAGAATGGTAACCACTTCGGTGGTAATCATGGCCAAGATAATAGAAGTGGAAATTTTAAGAAGAGAATGTCATTTAGCTCAATTTTGTCGTATAGTGAAGTCAAGTCCAGCTGGGACAGTGGCACCAAAGGCGGATACAGACAAAACAAATTCGGTAGTTTAAGGGAGAGCGTTTTTCGTGACGAGGAATCGAACGAAGTTATCACGGGTTAGTTAATTATAAATTTTTGCGGAGTCTATACCTTATTAGATACCGGTTCTACCCATTCTTTTATCTCTCTTGCTTGCGCTCAATATTTAAATTTGACTCCAGAGAGATTACACTTTGACTTATCGATTGAAACTCTGTTAGGAGAAATCTTCATTTCATGTGCTATCCAAGTCTTGGATGAGAGTCACAGTTTGGAGTGATATTTTTATTGTTAATAAATTTTCTGACGTATTCTTGAAGACTTCTTAAACTACCCCTAGAGCATGAAATCAAATTTTGTATTGACCCCAGTACAAAACCCATTTATAAAACCCTCAAATATTTCATCAACTAAAAGGATCTGGTTACATTGATTATAATGAGAGTTATAATAAAAGCGTTGGAATAATGAAAATCATGGGTATATGTGGTATTAGTAAGTGTTATGATGAGTTATGTTGGTTATTATGTGAAAACATTAAAGTTTCTTAGAAATCACAAAGGGTTGAAAAATCAGATTTTGGTAAAAACGTAACATGAAATTCAATTAACCATATCTCCTATTATATTTTGAATTTTTGAGTGTGGTCAAGTCCTAGAGTTAGATCTATGAGTTACCTAACTAATTCAAGTAGAATCACTGAATAATGTGTTGTATATTTTCGTTCGGACTAATTTTAGCAAAGGAGTCAAAACTTCAAAATGTCCAAAAAGCTGCTGCCACATTTTTGTAAGGGCTGTTTCGGCCACTTAATTAGTGAGAAAAATTTAGGCCTTTTGGGACATAAAAGTATATGGTATAAAGAACATCGTGTCCAAAAATGAGCTCATTCCGACTTAAAATGAGCAAGTTATGACCATTTCAATATTTAGGTTTTTCGGACGAAAAATGCTATAACCGGAGTTCTACAACTCCGATGACCATGAAATTTAAACTGGAGGCTCACATTAACATGTGTAAGGTCCTTCCAAGATTTGGGAATTTTTGGAGTTAAACTTGAGGTAGCAAATTTCTTAAGGAATTAATTGGAAATCATTTTTTTTAAAAAGTAAATGAATTTTAAAAATTCCGAGAAAAATGTATGTTCATTATGAGACTATATTATGCTAAATCTCAGAAAAGAAATATTTTTGGGACTGATTTGGTATTTTCATGAAAAATGTTTAGTTACGAATATATGAGTTAAATATGTTATGTGAAGTAACAAAGTTGGAAAATAGAATTTTATGGCTTGGAAATCCTATATAGAGCATATGCATATTTTTTTGATGAGTGATTTGATCATTGGTGATGATATCTTATGAGTATGGCATTTTTGAATGATTAAATGCATTATATGGCAAAGCGTAAACAATTGAAATAAATTGTTTATAAGTTTAAGAAGTGATTAAAATATTGTTATAAGATTAATGATATTAGATTATAAGATTATTAAGTGATTGATAGCATTGGGATATTCTTGAACCCTGGATAAATTATATTATAAATGTTTAATATTTATCTTTTATCTCATTTGATTGATTCTTTATATCATTATCCACATGCTTATATTGTGTTGAAAGTCATCTGTGGCTTACATGCATAGATGGACTTGGTATGATTATGACCAGGGATTATTCGGTATAATCATGACCGTAATTGAAAACACGATTATCTTTGGCACGTAGTGCATGGATAATTCGTGGTCGTGATACTAAAGAATATCTTTGGCCTGTAGTGCAGGGATGATTCGACAATGTGGATTAATTATTGAGCTGAGTCTCAGCAAATGAAATATTAATTCATGGATGTGGTAAAAGTCATCTTTGGCAGTAGTACATAGATGGACTTGGTATGATTATGACCATGGATTGTTCGGTATAATCATGACCGTAATTGAAAACACGATTATCTTTGGCACGTAGTGCATGGATAATTCGTGGTCGTGATACTAAAGAATATCCTTGGCCTGTAGTGCAGGGATGATTCGACGATGTGGATTAATTATTGAGCTGAGCCTCAGCAATAAAATATTAATTCATGGATGTGGTAATAATCATCTTTAGCCGTAGAGCTTAGATGGACTTGGTATGATTATGACCAGGGATTATTCGGTATAATCATGACCGTAATTGAAAACACGAATATCCTTGGTCCGTAGTGCATGGATAATTCGTGGTCGTGATACTATTAAGCTGAGTCTCAGCATTATTGGTTTTACAGTTGTATATCTTTGGCCTGTAGTGCAAAGATAAATTGTTAATGAATATCTTTAACCGAATTTCAAAGATGAATTTAATGCTTTCAACGATAAAGGTATTCAAGGTATCCTCACCTCTTTATCATACCAGGTACGTACGTAAACTTCGAGGATGAAATTCTATAAGAATGGGAGATTGTGAGACCCCAGATTTTTTTAAATAAAGATTTAAATTTTTTAAAATATTTTTTTGAATATTAAGGTGTGGATTTGAGATAATGTTATAGTTGGGGGTAGTATTTAAAAATTTTGCAAAGTATACAAGTTGTCATATTATATTCGATTGGTCAGGGAATATTCTTTGTGTCGGAAAATATTCGTACAATGGCACAATCATTGGTGGACCCCACAACAGAATTATTATCAGATTGAGAAAACGACAAAAATATTTTATGGAAATAACGGCGGAAGTTTTACCGTTAACTGTTGAAACACCCGGTGTTAAAAGTACAGTAATACGCGTGGTTGCATAGTAGCACATGGTATTGATTATTGATGCTTATGTGAGAAGTCACTCAGTATTGTTCAATCGGGTATTCGGGATAATTTTTGTGTCAGAG
This sequence comes from Panax notoginseng, assembly GCA_016801055.1. NCBI lineage: Eukaryota > Viridiplantae > Streptophyta > Magnoliopsida > Apiales > Araliaceae > Panax > Panax notoginseng. The sequence continues at coordinate 149,133,259 of CM029015.1, read as the reverse complement.
TACTATTCACGAGTTACTATTCACGAGTTACTATTCATGAGTTACTATTCACGAGTTACTATTCACGGGTACTATTGATTCACATGATTTACTATTAGGAGAGTTGGTGCAAGATTGATAATACTTGCAGGACTAAATAAAAAATGAAGAAAAAGAGGAAGGTATTATACTGTAATTTTTGAGCCCCAAAACGTGCAATTATCGAAACTATGTTTTCCTATAAATAGAAGATCATCCTTCCTTCATTTCTCACCAATTCACTAAAGCTTTAGAGCCATTATTATAGAGAGAAATTATAGAGAGAAGCTATAGAGAGAAAATCTATAGAAGAAGAGAAGTCTTCTCCCTCACTACTCCTATATCCAGTTTCTTTCAAAGGTAGGGAATATTATTTCTTTCTTTCATCTTCATGAAGAGAACTTCTGTTATTCCATTCTTTGTTAGTATGTTGGAATAACCTGTTTATGCGAAGTACCGCATACATGGTGAAATTCTTTTATTATTTCATTCTTTATTACTCTGCTGGAACATCCTGTCTGTGCGTTCTACGCCGGACCTAGTTCCATTATTTATTATTCTGCTGGAACATCCTGTCTGTGCGTTCTACGCCGGACCTGGTTCCGTCATTATTATTCTGTTGGAACATCCTGTCTGTGCGTTCTACGCCGGACCTGGTTCTGTCTTTATTATTCTGTTGAAATATCCTGTCTGTGCGTTTTACGCCGGACCTGGTTCCGTTAATTATTATTCTATTGGAATAACCTGCTTGTGCGGTCTATCGCATGCCTGGTGATTTCTTTTGTTATTCCATTCTTTATTATACACAGTTGGTTAAAGTTTTAACTTCTATACTCAATGAAATTAGTGGAATATCCTTGATATTTGCGCTTCATCCAGTATCTTTTCATGAAAATATTCTTCTGAGCATTCTTGACTTTTACTTTACAAAGAAGTATCATGTTGACAATTTGGATATTATTAGTTCCTGGATAAATTAATTCTTGAACTTGTTTAATTGAATTCCTATAACATTGTCATCATCCTCATGTTTATATTATGTTGAAAGTCATCTTTGGCTTACGTGCATAGATGGCTTAGTATGATTATGACCAGGGATCATTCGGTATAATCATGAACTATGATGTGGTAAAAGTCCTCAGTGGCCCGTAATGCATTGATGGACAGTTTTTGGTATAATTATGACCAGGGATTATTTGGTATAGTCATGACCGTGGATGATTTAATGAATATCTTTGGTTCGTAGTACAGGGATGATTAGAAGATGTGGTTTATTTATTAAGCTGAGTCTCAGCGATAAAAATTGATGAAAACATTTTTAAATCATAGAAGATAGTAGATTTTATTCTCTACTTCACTCTTCTAAGGATTGCTTATTCCGCTGCAGTTAAACTTGATATCTATTGTATTTTATCAGTTTAACATTGTTGAAGACTATTGATAATTTATTTTGCATTATCTTAGTCATAATATTTCTTACTGGGCTAGTTGAGCTCACCCTTTCTTTCAATGTTCTCTTCAGGAAATGAGAATATAGCTGGGTCGAGTTGGGAAAATGAGTGATGGTCCAGAAGATAGTATTAGTAGTCCTCACTATTCTGTTAAATAGTGTGACAATAAATGTAATGAGGACTCCTTGAGTATGGATATTGTCTAGATGACAATATTCCTATTAGAACGCTCAGTTTATGTATTGTAGTATGTTACACAACAGTTGTATAATTAAGTTTGTATTTGTATTCTGTACCATGTATCTGGCGACCCAAGATGGGTGATGTATACCTAATTTTGGGGGCGTCACAAGCTAGCATGTCAAGTTTTGATATAAAAGGGAATGCATGTACACATATTCCTTTATTCTTTTCATTACATTGAGATTGACATGAAAATGAAATTACAAGTAATTTGAAATGGGAAGGTATAAAGAGACTTCCCTCCACGTTTGGTTAATCAGAAGCTGACCTATCTTAGGTTACTTTCGCTATTTTTTAGCATGAAGGTACCCAAATCATTGCAATTGACTTGACGAGAAGTTAATCCGGTCTTTCAACTGGAGCGAATTTGGGTTGCGCCTTTCCCGAGCCTCATTGGAATTAGTCTCTCTACGAATCCAGTATTCAAACACAGACAGGATAGCCTCCTGGTGGAGGGACCACACAACATACATTCACATACATCGCGCCTCACCGTACGGAAATGATGACATGTGCGAAGCACTAATATCACAGACAAATATGGTGTGAAGCACTAAGTGCAGTAAGTAAATACATTAGTACACATTCATTCAAATGTAAATGCAACATCCACACACAAACAGATAAAAGTTTTAAGAAGTTTGTAAATAGCGGCTTAAGCCCTCTTACTGGAATCCCCAGCAGAGTCGCCACCTATCAACGTCGGGATTTTTATTTGTCCCTTTTCTATTTTTGTCTTTTGGTGTTCTCATGTTAGGTGAGATTTGTTTGAAAAAATAAGTTGTGACAAGGTCCGACATGTATATGTTGACGATTAGACTGTAAGAGTCGCCAGTTTGTTTTTTAAATAGTTGTACCAACACAACCGAGAAAAGGTTTGTACATTGACCCAGTGATGTGACACTGCTAAACGAGTCTGTGAAACCGAGATTCAGTAGGGTCCGAGGACTTAGTTATGCGGAGGGAAGGTGTTAGGCACCCCCCCAACATCCGTGTTTCCACGGTGACCACCACTTTTCAATTAAACTGTTATATGAATGTGTGTGTGGGGGGGGGTCATTGTGCAGTTATTTAGAAGCAGTGCTATGCCTCGTTCGCACCTATATACACAGGGTTTGAATTTTGTATAAAATTCAGTTTTAACTAGATATAGCAGTGATGTAAAAAAGAGGTTTTTTCAAACCCTTGTGCTCAATAGTAATTGAGGCCTTTGATACTTCCATTTTATTAAATGTTCGGCTTGATTACTTTTATTTTCGAGATGCGAAACATATTCGAGAAAATAATATACATAGCGGTGTCGAACTCCTTGTGGGCATGAGAGCCATCTAAGGAAATTTGAACACCGTGAATAATTTACAAGCCATGTACAGCTGAAAATGTCCATCACGGGAACCGAATCTAGATTCAGTAAACTAAATCTGTGATCACATGATTCCTAGGCTCACATAATGTAGCAATTTGTATGAAAGCTATAAACAGTTATATATATTAAAGTTGTAAATATATATATACAGACATGATCAACCACCACGAAGCACCTCCATGGGGGATCGAAAATGTAAATATATAAAAGCGGTAAATATATATATAGAGACATGATCAACCACCACGAAACACCTCCATGGGGGATCAAAAATATAAATATATATATATAGAGACATGATCAACCACCACGAAGCACCTCCATGGGGGATCAGAAATATAAATAAAACAGTAAAGACGATCAACCTCCACGAAATAAACTCCAGGCGGGACGAAATGTAAAGAAAGCAGTAAAAAAGATCTACCGCCACGAAATAAACTCCTGGCGGGACGAAATGTAAAGAAAGCTGTAAAAGGCCACGAAGTAAACTCCAGGCCTGACAGAAATGTAAATATATATATATATAAGAGATAAACGCACAGGACATATATCGATCCCAGCTCGGTTTATCATTTCAGCGATTAGTCGCTATATATATATATATATATATATATATATATATATATATATATATATATATAAGCAGTAAACGCACTGGATGTGAAATTCAGGCTCAAACAAACAAAGTTTGATAGCAACAATATATATAAGTATTTATATATATATATATATATATATATATATATATATATATATATATATATATAAAAGCAGTAAACGCTCCAGATGTAAATCCAGGCTCATCGAACACTCCGGACGTGAGTCGAGGCATAACTCGATAATGTCTCGACTCACGTCCGGAGTGTTTATTTACTTATATATATATATATATATATATATATATATATATATATATATATAAAGGAAAATAAAAGCTATGGACCGAAGTTTGGGCATACACACGCAACACGACTCTCAACGTGAAGAACGGTGTGTGCAAAGATGAAGAGAAAGGATTTAAAGTGTGTAAGAAGGCTTATAGTGGACTGCCAAAGAAGACTTCAATGACTTTAAATGGATGAACACTCGGCTCCCGTCGGTAAAAATATAACAATATATAAGCTCACAAGTGTTTAAAATGGGAAAGCACTTAGTTTATAGTGTGTACAGAGCAAATTGGACAGGGCTTCCTCGCCTTTTCTCTTGCAAATATGGCCACCCCAAGCCCTCTATTTATAGAGGGGGGGAGCCGCAGGTGTACCTACGGCAGTAGCAGGTGTACCTGCGGCTGTCGGGGGTACCCCGAGCAATGTGGGTCCCTCCGTCTCGAAGTATGTGTACTCGGATAACGCGTTGTTCGCTCGAACCTTCATAACTTTCAATCCGGGAGTCCGATGGAAGTGTGCCATACCATTCCAGAAATCTCTTTTCGAGAGCTACGTAATGACATAAGATTTGCCCTTTTTGATTCTTGGAAGATGGATCCATGACCGAAATAGCATTTCTGGGTTTTTGTCAAGTAGTTCGTTGAGTTATTTTGCGTATTTTGCGCTCGGAAGTTAAAATATGATTCTTGTGGGACTTCTATTGAAGCAAATTGAGTTGAAATGAGCTGCCCGTTGTTTATGGATTGTGTTTACTGGTGATGTACTAATTAAGTTATTTAAAACTGATTGTAGGATGTCAGGAGATGATGAGATTAGAGAAACCCAGATGGTTACGGAGATGTTAGCAGTTACACCAATGTCAATAACTAAGGTGGCAGCTCAGAGTGATTTGGTAGGTGAATTAGAGAAGAATTTTGAAGAAGAAGAGACAATTGAGAAAGTCCTAAAAGAAAAACCTGCGGTAAATCTAAGAAGCGATCATGACGAGTACCCCGAGATTGAGCTGAATGAAGAGGAAGAACTGGATTCCAAAGAAACTAAGGTGGATCCAAAAATAAAGGTGGAAGATGGAGAAAAAGGCAGTGTAGTAATCGAAGATGGTCAAATATCAGTTGAAGTTCAAGATTTAAGGGATAAGGTTTTTTTCCTGGAGGAAATGTGGAATGCAGAAAGATTATTAAATGACCAGTTGGTAAAAACATTGAGTGAGATAACAGAAGAACGAAATGATCTAAAAGCACAAGTCGATAGAATGAGGGTTGAGTACAGTGTATCGTTTAAAGCTGTAAGTAAGAAGGAGAAGGGGGATAATAATAAAAAGAAATGGAGCAACGACAGTGACTCGGGCAACCATTAAGGGAATTCACTGCCGAGTAAGAAGGCATATATTGACTGCGAAAAGAAGCATTTTGGAGAATGTATGAAGGGTAAGAATGTGTGTTATAATTGCAGACAAGGAGGACATATTTTACCAAATTGTCCCAAACCAAAGAAAGGAGGATGTTTTTCATGTGGTGGAACGGGTCATAGGTTTAAAAATTGTCCTAAGAAGAAGACAGGTGAAGGAAATGGACGAAAGAAAGATGAAGTATGAGAGGTAGGACCTTTTAAAGTAAAATAATATGTTAGGAATATAGTATCATAGACAATGAGTAGGTATATGTAAATATATATCTATATGGATGTAATTCTAGCTTTTGTATGAATATCAAGATAACCTTTATAAGTCTCAACTCTTTGTATAAAGTTATAGAAATCAATCTCGACTTCTGTCGCAAAGTGATAGTAATGATTATAGCAGTATGCACTATGTGATAGTACTATTTGAAAGAATATGAATATAAATGCAATGATATGATTATATGTTTGATGAAATAAATAAATTTTGAGGATTAAGTTAGTACGCTCTCTATCTAATAATTCGTCAATTCAGCAAGCTGAATTCATTAATTCAGCAAGCTGAATTGCTCTATGTTTAAACTTTTGTGTTAAATTTTTATTATACCACTAATAAGACGTGGCATAAAGGTGTAAAAGATGAAGTACTAATTTAAGGTTTTGTATAACCAGATAATTCTACCAAGATGACAAACCCGAAACCAAAGAGTAGAAGAATATGTTAACAACGCATGACGTCAAGAAAACCTAATGCAGAACTTTATAGACATGCTAGCTCAACCTATGCATACTAGAGCACCAGCAGCAAGAATTTGACCTGATAATAGATTGGTGAACTTCAAACACTTTAAGGTAGTAGAACTGCGAGAATTTAGAGGAATAACAGACCCTATTGAAGCCCAAACTTGGGTAAAGGAGATGGAGAAGGCTTTTGTTATTGCTAGAGTAGCAGAGGAGCAAAAGACAGTTTTTGCTACCTATTTGATGTAGGGTGAGGTGAATTATTGGTGGGAGATAAACCAGAATAGAGCTGTAATAGCAGTGGTAACATGGACAAGGTTTAAGGAATTGTTTTTAGAGAATTATTTCTCGCCAAGTATGCAAGCAAGAATAGAGGTAAAATTCTTAGAGTTGAAGCAGGAGAATATGTCAGTTTCAGAATACGCTGCCAAATTTAACAAGTTAGCTAGATTTGCTCTGCATCAAGTGGACACTGAGGCACGAAAGGCGCGAAGGTTTGAGAATGGACTGAATCCAAGAATATTTAGCAAAGTAGCAGTGCTACAGATTAATACATTTTTGACTCTATTGGAAAAGGCCATCATTGCCGAGAGAGGAAGTGAAGTAGTGCCAAAGTACCACCAAGAGCAATGGAAGAAGAAGACGAATGAAGGAGGTGGCAGTGGAGAGAGTAACTCCAATAAGCGTAAGTGGAACGACAACACTCAATCGGGAAATAAGTCAGGAGAGAGTACGAAGAGAGGTAAGTCGTGTGCAGTTTTTGGTAAGAATCATCAAGGAGTCTATTTAAAGGGAAAAGGAGTGTTCTTTAACTGTGGCCAAGAGTGACACATTTCTCCCAATTGTCCTAGTCCGAAGAAGCTACAAGGTTATTTTTCATGTGGATCGCCAGACCATCAAATTCGAAACTGTCCAAAGAAGAATGCAGATAAAGGAAGCAACAACAAAGGAAACAGTAGTGGGACGCTGATGATCAAAGGACCCGCTTAACCAGGAAGACCAATGGCACGCACGTTTAACATGACGGTTCAAGTTGCAGTAGCTGCAAAGGAAGTAGTTACAGGTAAAATTCCAATTAATAATATAATTGTGTACGTCTTGTTTGATAGATATCGCTATGAAGTGTTATCCATTTATGGATATGAGTCACAATTTAGTGTCACACGTGTGTGGAAATGAAGGGATTGATGATTCAACTTTAAAAAGTTATTAGAACACGAGTATATCCATGTGGTCTATGGTAACCCTTTGAGGTTCCAAAGTAGAATGAGAGAAAGCACAATTGTTTCATGTATTAAACTAATACTATTGTGAGTAAGATGTTGATATCTAAATATAACAGGTAAATATGAGTTATACCAAGTCAAATGAGACTTTAGTTAAGCACATATTTTTTTGCCTTGAATTGGGATATGAAAGAATAAATAAAGTAATAAATATGATTAGAGTAATTCAATAAAAATAGATTGATTAATAAATAAAGGTCTAAGAATAGACATAATTTGAATGTAAGGTGACAGTGATTCCGGGGACGGAATCCTTATTAGGAGGGGGGAATGTAAGGACCGAGAATTTTATATGATTATATATGTAAATTTTTATGAATAATTTTTTTTTATTAGAAAGTACTTGAACCATATAAGTGAATATGTGAATTAAGCAAGATAGTTAATTTATTTATTTTAAGTTAATTAAGATAAATACTTAGTCAATTTGATTAAGAAAGAGCAAGATAAGTTATGTTAAAAATTAACATAGCTTGAATTTTAACCTTGTATGGTAAATTAAAAAGATTTATAATCTTTAAGTGATTAATTATTTATATAAATTATATAAAGTGATTATATGAAGGTGTAATAACTTATTAAGCCAATTAGTACTAATTAAGTTAATGAATTAATAGAACAAAAAGGAAAGCCAAGAAATAAGAATATATTAATTAAATATTAATGATATTGAAAACTTAGTGGCATATAGTGAATGATTATCTGAGTATTTAAATATAATAAGGATTTATCAATAATGATAAATGTGTTATGGATTATGTGGAAAAATGTTTGTGGCTAAATAAATATATATTATGAATATGTATATATATTTATTTTTTAAGTGAATTTAAAAAAAAAGTTGCATAACCTAATTATACATTAAGTATGGAAATTTAATAATCTAAAATTAAAGAATATTAGCATTTAAAATATATACTAACCCTAAGAGATTTATTTTATACATCTCAATTAATTATTTTTATAACTTAATTAAAGCAAGTCGAATTGGGTTATAAAATTAAATGTACATAAGTGATTATTTAAAATCCAAAAGGAGTGGAATAGAAACGCTAGCTAAATAATTAGGGTAAGACAAAACTGTGTGTTGGGCCTAACCTAATTTTCATGGCCCAAATATTTTAATAAGAGAGCCCAAAAGAATTAAGGATTTAGCCTAAACTATAGCCAATTGTCAAGGGACATTTTAATCATTTGATTAAGCAAATCTAACAATAAAAATAAACCAAATTTTTGGGCTAAAAAGGAAGAGGGAGGGGCGGAAATGAGAGAGAGAGAGAGTGTAACATTCCAAAATTTTAATTATAATATTAAATATTTATTGAGTTATATAAATATTTAATGGATGTGTTTATCATTGAATAAATATTTGTTTAATTAATTTGATTTTTATTTGGTTAATTATTTGATAAATAAATAATTAATGAGTTAAGAAAATTATTATTATATTGATATTTCAATTTGATGGTTAATTATTTGTAGTGAGTTATATGATTAAATTATTTATTTAATTAATTGTTATTTAAATTAAATAAATTAAGTATGAAATCTTGATTAAATATAGTGTGACAAGTAACTATATTATAAACAGTTATTAAAATAAATTAAAGTAGTTTAATTCAGTTTTACCCAAACAAGGTTTAAGGATATTAATTCTTTATTTTAAAGACTTTTTGTCAAACAAAGCCTTATGGCTTTTGAATTTTTAAATTTTGAATTTAAATAATCTAAATAAAATAAATTAAATATAATATAATTATAATTTATACGTTATATGTGTAACTGATATAATAAGTAGGCTTATTATTGCCATATCATTTTATTTTTTTGACGCATACTACTATCAGTTGGTGTACGACTACTATTCATAGTACCTAGTCTATTACTGAGAGCTTGACAGAGAGAATTGAGAAAGGAACTTGAGAGAATTTGAGAGAGTTTGGTCTGCAATTAGCAAGGATTATATTAGCAAATTGAAGGTATGTTCATAATCTTAGTATTGCATATACATATATGTTCTACGGCAAACTCTATATACGTTGTGAATTTCAAATTTGTTGAATTGTTGCTATACAATGGGTTACTTGTGGATATATGTGGTTATGATGATTAGAGTTTGTGTTTAAACAAGAATTGCATGCTAATTTTGGTTTACAGTAGAAGAAAATTTTTGACAGTATATGTTTGTATGTATTTTCTTATGGCTTATGAAAGTACCAATTTTGATGGTCAAATCATATGTTAAACTATGAATTGAGTTTAGTTCATTACGAAACAAGCATAATGTAATTTAAACGAAGCAATTTGGCCAAGTATAGAGATTACAGTGATGATTTTTGCAAGAGATCTCAAAAATGGAGTTTTTGTATAAAAATATGAATTTTGAGAAATTAAAATAGTTTTAGTTGTTGTTAAATTGTTCTAATTGATGGAATATGTCAACAAAAATGTTTATGATATTGTATATTTATTTTACGTGTTAATATTACTGTTTAGTGAGTGAAATTAGTGTTAGTTGGCTTAAGAAAACTACCGTAGCCATGTTCAGCAGAAACTGAAGTCTGTGCATTGCGCGACCGCGCAGTCTCTTGGCGCGAGTGCGCTGCAATCCAGTATAAAATTGGCGTGGTCGCGCCAGTGCCCAGTTTTAGATAGTGAAGTTTGCTAATTCTGCAGACTTTGAACGTTCAATGTAACTTAGCTTAATGATAGGTTAATGTGAGAATCATGTAACAACAAGGTTAAACAGAATCATGTTAGGTGGATTGTAAATTCAAAGTCGTAAAAGTGATTAGTAAGTTACGAACGTGTTATGTGTAACTTAGTTTATACAGTGAATGTTAGTTAAGTGTTGTGCGGTTAATGCTTGGAAAATTCTGAAACGTATATGGTAATTGTTGGAGTGTGATTATTTGGGTAGTGAGAGAGTCCTTATTAAAGTAAGATTGTATTTCCTTATTTGGTGGGATAAGGAGGTTTAATTTGGGACGGAATCTATTAGCCATTAATTGCAGTTATAAGGTGATTCTGAAAAGGACTCCTACTTCTATTTATAAATACAGCAATAAGCAAGGGATTCGGGAAAAAGACAATATCAAAGGACACAAGAGATACAACACAAATACACAACTTGTACTCTCATATTATAGTGGATTACTCTCTCTCCGTGGTTTTTCCCCAATTGGGTTTCCACGTAAATCTTGTGTTCATATTTTATATTTCTTTATTTATGTTTATGTGAGTGTATTTCATGAGTTTGATTTAACAACAATTACTCCATCAACCGTTGGCGCTATTTTGGCCTGTCCTTTTGGGTGATTTCGTCAGGCATACAAAATCAGGCGTTAACATTGGCACCGTCTGTGGGAAGCAAGACACTTGTTCTAGTGTCGATTTAAAATCACCGATTCACTTAAGGAGATAAGTGATTCTTTTTTATTAAAATAAATATATACGTGTACGTGTGTATATATGTATTATATAAATAGCAATTGAAGCATGATCGTAATTGATTATTGATACAACTTTGCATATTCTCTCTCTTATATTATGCATGTAGGGGTAATATTCACATGATGCATGTAAAATCTAAACATTAACACTTTGGTCCAGGTGATGATAAATTGGTGCTGAGTCACCGCATCAGTAACAAATTCAGCCAACGCAAAGATAAAAATTTAAGCTTTTATATCATTGAAGTGCTTTAAAGGCGGCTTCGGTTTCATCATCAACCACAGACTGAAGAAAATTCGGATGTTAAAAATCCCGAGGATAAAAATCCAGCGGATACAAATCCAGCGGATACAAATCCAGCGGATATAAATCTAGCGGATATAAATCCCGAGGGTAAAAATTTTGAGGAGACTTTTTGTATACTCTCTTATTTTAAGTTCCTTGTAAATAAGAGACTGGGGGGAAATGTTGGAGTGTGATTATTTGGGTAGTGAGAGAGTCCTTATTAAAGTAAGATTGTATTTCCTTATTTGGTGGGATAAGGAGGTTTAATTTGGGAAGGAATCTATTAGCCATTAATTGCAGTTATAAGGTGCTTCTGAAAAGGACTCCTGCTCCTATTTATAAATACAGTAATAAGCAAGGGATTCGGGGAGAAGAACATATCAAAGGACACAAGAGATACAACACAAATACACAACTTGTACTCTCAATATTATTATAGTGGATTACTCTCTCTCCATGGTTTTTCCCCAATTGGGCTTCCACGTAAATCTTGTGTTCATATTTTATATTTCTTTATTTATGTTTATGTGAGTGTATTTTGTGAGTTTGATTTCACAATAATTACTCCATCAACCGTTGGCGCTATTTTGGCCTGTCCTTTTGGGTGATTTAGTCAGGCGTACAAAATCAGGCATTAAAAGTAATAAAAGACTTGTGCTAAATTAACAAGCCTAATTAGAAATGTGTATTATGGTGGAACGTGAATGTTAGTATATCTAATAGATTATGGTTCTAAACCTATGTGTAGGTGAACGTGAGTTGATATTATAGCTTACGCTCGAGACAAGTTTCTAAACTTCTCTTTTTACATTGAGCAAGTTTTCTAACTTTACATTTACACTAATCAAGTTTCTTATTTTAAATTTTCATTAAGCGAACTCTTGTAGTCTTAATCATGATTTGAACAAGCTAGCTATGACCTTATTTTACTCGAGCAAGTTTGAATTCCAATATTTATTGATGTGTTCTAACTTGTTTATTGTTAGACAAGTTTCTTTATTGTCCTTCATGTACAAAGAATGCAATTTTCTTAAATTCTAATTTCTAGTGTTGAATTATCTTAGTTCAATTATTTGACACAAGCTATTCTCATAATGAGCAAGCTTTATTTTCAGCTTGCTATTACTTAATGTATGTTTAATAATTCATAGTCCTAGCTTAATTTTGTTCAAGCAAAATTTATTGTCATTCAATACTTATGCTTTGTAGTTGTTTCTAAGCATAAGTTCAAAATATAGTTAATTCGCTTACACTTATTCATTGTTCCATATTATGTTACTATTGATCAACTGTGGTGATATCAAACACTATTTATTCAACTAGTCCTCTAGTTGATAATCGTTAAACTTCAAATTTCCCTTGAAAGCTTATCCAAACCAAACTTTCTTTGGTGCGGACTTGTACTCTAAATACTGAGATGAACAACCCTATTATTAGGGAAAATTTACGCTTAGCGTTGAAATGTTTGTGCACAATACATTGTACGAAGGGCTGATCCCCCTAAGTACGAGGAGTCCTTATAGTCTTATGACTGTTAAAGTTAAAGTTAAAAGATTACTTGCAACTGTGGACATAGTTCGTGGTCTTATGACCCTCAATTTTATATATTCTATATTTTGATTCCAGTCGTTGGTTATTATTGATAGAGTACTATTCAGTATTAATGAGTCTATTCATTGGCAGTTATTATATTCTTGTTGACTCATTGATATACCTAATGAGCATTTGTGTTGCTCACTCTTGCCTATTTATACACTCATTGCAGCTAAGGTTGAGAAGGTAGATGAGCCTTCAACTAGCAAAGGAAAGGGAAAAATGAACAGGTGATGAAGACTTGTAAAGTTTATTTATTGATTATGCTCATAGACTTTTAAACAATGATGTGATGTAATAATTTTATTTCCACATTTAAATGATGTTTAAAGGTTAGACAACCTGGGAAGATTTTTATTTCATGATGTAACCCTATTTAAAGGGAGGATTTATGATTTAGTTTTTTTTATATTTGGGTAGATAGATGTGAATGTTTGGATAGTAAACACCAAATCTTGTAGGAATGAAGTACCTGGATTTGGGGGTATCACAAGTTGGTATCAAAGCCTTAGGTTATGAACCTTAGGTGGGGAAAAGTCTTAGGAAGTAACCTTTGAAAAGATAGTGGTGATAAACTCTTATCAAGTTTTAAGGAAGAAGTAATAAAAAATACTTATGTGCTTATGTGATTAAAATTTATGTGCCCGTGAGTGTCGAGTAGTAATGATTAGTAATTAAAACTTAAAACTTTTGTTGTCAGGATGAGTAATGTCGGAGAATCCAGTCAGGCTAGGGAGGAGGGACCTCAGATGCCTATAGAGGAGGAGCCTCGCGACATTCAGGTGGTTTGGGAACAACTACTGCCACAGGAGTCAACCCCGTTGGTCACAGTGGTTGAAGAGGAGGATGATGATGTAGAGATGGATGAGGAGGATCCAGTTGAGCTGCCACGAGTGAATGAGGACGAGGAGGAAGAGATTCAACTCAACTCGATAGCTGGCTGTATGTACGATGAAGTCTACGACCGCAATGTGGAACTTCAGGATACCGTCGAGGAGTTGCAAGAAATAGTAGCTGAGCAACAGACCTCGATGGCACAGAAGGACGACGAGATCCTATATCGAGAGGAACGTCTGAATAATGTCGAAGAGAAGCTGGTTCACACTGAAGAAAAGAACTAGCAAATGATAGTGGAGATCGCAGAACTGAAGAACAAGCTGAGGGAAGAGTCTACTAAGAGGGCAAGAGCCGAGGGTGAGTACGAAGAAGCTTTTTAACGAGCCAGAATAGTAGCAAGAGACGCACAAGCAAAGAGGATAAAGATGGAGGAGATGAATTACATATTCAACACCGTGATTAATCGAGCTCAAGATCGGGTCATGGGTTATCCTATTCAGTTCGAGACTCTGCCATCGTACGTGTTAGATCGTCGAACAATGTTCCGGATTATGGAAGAAGAATGTCAAAAGGCTACAGACTATCGTAGTAGGACATCGTACGGAATGTGCCTGTGATGAGACTAATAAAATGTTAAATAATATGTAAATCCCAAGTGTGATGTAACCTATGGGATATGATAATGATGTTATCCTGGAACTTTAGTAGTTCATGGAAGTAATGTAAATAGCAGTGATGCTATTGTTATGATGTTTTCAAAAAGATTATGAAGGAATAAAAGTTATTATTTTATTCAAAGTGTTATGTGTTACGTGATAATATTTTATGATGTACAACGTAAGTATATAATACTTAAAAGATTGAATAGAATCTAATAGGTGTATCTTAACAGAAAATGCCTTCAAGATGCCAACCACGACAAAGGAACCCCGAGAATAACAACAATGTTGAGGCTAATCCGGTTCAGGAATTCATAACGCTACTGACGGGAGCATTACAGAATCAAGCTACGACTTTTAAAGACTTCAAGGTGGTTGGGCCACCGGAGTTTTGTGGGTCCATGAATCCCGTGGAGGCACAGTCATGGATCATGGAAATAGAGAAGGTATTCGATGTTGCTAGAGTATGGGATGATCAGAAGACTGCTTTTGTAATATTCATGTTGAAAGCAGAGGCGAGTTATTGGTGGCAAACCAATAAAACCCGAGGAGGTCAAGGGATTATGACCTAGGATAGGTTTAAGGAGATATTCTTCGAGACCTGTTTCCCAGAGAGTTTGAAGAGCCAGTTGGAAGTGCAGTTTTTGGAACTGAAGCAGGGAACGATGTCGGTATCTGAGTATACCACTAAATTCAACGAGTTGGTGAGGTTTGCGCCATATCAAGTCAGTACGGACGAACGTAAGGTGAATAGGTTTGAACAGGGACTGTAGCCTTAGTTGTACAGTAGGGTCTCCCTGTTCCAGTTGAAGACGTTTGCAGCGGTAATGGAGAAAGCAATTCTTACTGAGAGTGGAGGCGAGGATGTAACAAAACACAACTAAGAGCAGAGGAAGAAGAATAGTGAAGGTGAAGCTAAGAATAGTGGAGGTAGTAATGCTGGAAACAATAACAACAATTTGAAGAGGAGGTGGAATGCAAGTGTGGGAGCTAGAAATCAGCAAGGAAGCCAGCAAAAGAAGAAGTTCGAAGCATGTGCTACATGCCAAAAGTTTCACAAGGGTGTGCGCTTGATGGGGAAACGATTATGCTTCAACTGTGGCCAGGAGGGTCACATCGCCCCAAATTATAATCAGCCCAAGAAGAATGTTTGCTACACCGGGTCAAAGGATCACTTTGCTCGCGAGTGTAAGACCCCAACTTTTATAAATAAAGATAAATTTTCTATAAATATTATTTTTGAATATTATGGAGTTAATTTGATATAATGTTATAGTTGTGGGTAATATTTATAAATTTTGCAAAGTACGCAAGTTGTTATATAATATTCGATTGGTCGGAGAATATTCGCTTTAACAGAGAATATTCGTACAACGGCACAATCATTGGTGGACCCCACAATAGAATTATTATCGGATTGAGAAAACGACAAAAATATTTTATTAAAAATAACGACGGAAGTTTTACCATTGATACTGTTGAACTACTCGGTAGTAAAAGTACAGTAATACGTGTGGTTACATAGTAGCACACGGTATTGATTATTAATGCTTATGTGAGAAGTCACTCAGTTTGATTCAATTATTGTCAGTTAATATTATGAATTATTTAGCGATAATGAAGTTTTGTTTTATTCGTATTATTAACGTAATAAAACAGAAACATCTTTTTATATAAAACAGAATATTTTATTAAAGTTATTCTATAAATAGAATATATTATATTTTATTTAAAAGATTTTTCTTTAAATATGGACCGTCAGATTAAAGTAATCAATCTGGACCGTTCATGAATTAGTTACTATGCATTCTATTTTTTTATAAATAGCAGCTCATTCCTTCATTATTTCTTACGAATTCACTGAACTCTAGAGAGAGAAACTATAGAGAGAGAGAAGAAAAGTATTCTGCTACTTAACTACTTCCTTATTTCAGTTCTTCTTTAAAACGGTAAGGGGTGTTATTCTTTCTTATTCATGAAGAGAACTGTTGTTATTCCATTTTTTATTATTCTGTTGGAATAACCTATATACGCGGTCTACCCTATACTTTGTGACATTCTTCTATTATTCTGTTGGAACATCCTGTCTGTGTGTTTAACACCAGACCTGGTTCCGTCTTTATTATTATTCTGTTGGAACATCCTGTCTGTGTGTTTTACACCGGACCTGGTTCCGTCTTTATTATTATTCTGTTGGAACATCCTGTCTATGTGTTTTACACCGGACCTGGTTCCGTCTTTATTATTATTCGATTGGAATATCCTGTCTGTGCGTTTTACGCCGGACCTGGTTCCATTATTTATTATTCTGTTGGAATAACCTGTCTGTGCGGTCTATCGCATGCATGGTGATTTCTTTTGTTATTCCATTCTTTATTATACTCAGTTGGTTAAGTTTTGACTTCTATACTCCATGAAATTTGTGGAATATCCTTGATAATTGCGTTTCATCCAGTATCTTTTTATGAAAATATTCTTCTAAGTATTCTTGAATTTTACTCCACAAAGTAGTATCATGTTGACAATTTGGACGTTGTTAATTCTTAGATAAATTAATTCTTGAACTTGTTTTATTGAATTCTTATATCATTGTCATCATCATCATGTTTATAAAATGTTGAAAGTCATCTGTGGCCTGCAGTGCATAGATGGACTTGGTATGATTATGACCAGGGATTATTCGGTATAATCATTACCGTAATGTTACAAATGATGTGGTAAAAGTCCTCATTGGCCCGTAGTGCATTGATAGACAGTTGTTGGCATGATCATGACCATTAATGAATACACAAATATTCTTGGCCCGTAGTGCATGGATAATTGTGGTCGTGATACTAAAAAATATTCTTGGCCGAAGTGCAGGGGTGATTCGATGATATGGATTATTTTGTTAAGCTGAGTCCCAGCGATAACAGTGTTGAAAAACCTTTTAAATCATAGAAGATAGTAGATTTTATTCTCTACTTGACTCTTTTAATGGATTGCTTGTTCCGCTGCAGTTAAACTTGATGTTCGTTATATTTTATCAGTTTAACACTGTTGAAGGCTAATGATAATTTATTCTGCATTATCTTAGTCATAATATTTCTTACTGGGCTAGTTGAGCTCACCCTTTCTTTCACTGTTCTCTTCAGGAAATGAGAATATAGCTGGGACGAGTCGGGGAACGGAGTGATGGACCAGATGATAGTATTAGTAGTCCTCACTATTCTGTTAAATAGTGTGACAATAATTGTAGCGAGGACTCCTTTTGAGTTTGTATAGTCTCTAGTAGACAATAATTGTATTCAAACTCATAGTTATGTTTTGTCGTATTGTACACGACAGTTGTATTAGTAAGTTGTATTTGTATTATGTACCATGTATCTGACGACCGAAGATGGGTGATGTATACCTAATTTTGGGGGCGTCACAGCGAGTGTCCAAAAAAGAAGTCCGGTGAGACAGTTGGAAGCAAGGGAAATGCTAGTGGAGGTACATTGACTATTGCGGGGTCGACGTCAATAAATAAGCCTACAGCCAGAACCTTCAATATGACGATGCAGGATGTGGTGCAATCAAAAGATGTCATATCAGGTATTATCCCAATCAATCATATAAATGCATATGTATTATTGGATTCGGGTGCTACTTGTTCGTTTGTATCTGATGAATTTGCTAAGAAATTAGAAATATCTAGTGAAGAGCTGAATTTTCCTTTGAACATAGAAATTACGAATAGGGAAGTAATTCCTATTAGGTTCGTATACAAGAACTGTAGGGTGAACATTAAGAGGAATGTCATGAAAGTAGATTTAATCCCGATAAAACTCGGAGAATTCGATGTTATTTTGGGAATGGATTGGTTATTCAATTATGGAGCGATAATTGATTGCCAAAAGAAGTGTGTAGACCTTATAACTCTATCAAAGGTTGTTTTTCATGGTAGCAAATCGCCTAGACAAATGAGATGTCTAACGATGATGCAGGCCAAGAAGTTATTGAGTCAGGGCTATGTGGGGTACTTAGCCTACATAGTCAATACTCAAAAGAAGGAGGGTGTAAAACTGGAAGAGATACTAGTGGTTAGGGAATTCGTGGATATGTTTCCGGAAGATTTGCCAAGACTTCCGCCTGACAGAGAAATCGAGTTCGTGATCGACTTAACGCCAGGAACCGCTCCGATATCGAAGGCCCCGTACAGAATGGCTCCAGTAGAAATGAAGGAATTGATGGTACAACTGCAAGTGATTTTGGATAAGAAGTACATTCAACCGAGCGTATCACCGTGGGGAGCACCGGTGTTATTCGAGAAAAAGAAAGTTGGGTCAATGCATCTTTTCATTGATTATAGAGAATTAAACAAGGTCACTATTAAAAATAAATATCCATTGCCAAGAATAGATGACTTGTTTGATCAATTGAAGGGTGCTAGATATTTCTCAAAAATAGATTTGAGAAGTAGGTATAACCAACTAAAAGTAAGAAAAGAAGATGTACCGAAGACGGCATTTCGCACTCGGTATGGACATTACGAATTATTGGTGATGTCTTTTGGTTTAACAAACGCCCTTGCAGCGTTTATGGATTTGATGAACAGGGTGTTTAAACCATTTTTAGACAAGTTTGTGGTGGTGTTCATCGATGATATCCTGGTGTACTCTAAAACACAAGAGGAACACGTGGAACACTTACGTCTGACGCTGGAGATATTAAGGAAAAAAAGTTGTACGCGAAATTCTCTAAATGTGAGTTTTAGCCAGAACGTGTACAATTTCTTGGACATGTAATTGATAAGGATGGGATTTCCGTAGATCCATCAAAAGTCGAAGTGGTGATAAATTGGGAACAACCACGAACTCTGTCAGAAGTAAGAAGTTTCTTGGGATTGGCAGGATATTACAGACGATTTATTCAAGATTTTTCCAAGACTGCTACTCCGTTGACAAATTTGACGAGAAAATCTATAAAATTTGTTTGGGCGGAAAAGTGTGAGGAAAGTTTCCAAGAACTGAAAAAGAAGTTAAGTGCGGCACCTGTGTTGTCATTACCAGATAGTACAGGAAACTTTGTGGTGTATAGTGATGCTTCACACAAAGGATTGGGTTGTGTCCTTATGCAGAACGGTAAAGTCATTGCGTATGCATCAAGGCAACTGAAAGACTACGAGAAAGGGTATCTGACTCATCATTTAGAGTTGGCGGCGGTTGTATTTGCATTGAAGATATGGAGACATTATCTCTATGGAGAAAAATGTGAGATCTACACAGACCATAAAAGTCTGAAGTATATCTTCACACAGAAGGACCTGAATATGCGACAAAGGAGGTGGATGGAATTGATAAATGATTACGATCGTGAGATCTTTTATCATTCGGGCAAAGCTAATGTGGTTGC
Organism: Panax notoginseng; assembly: GCA_016801055.1. Taxonomy (NCBI): domain Eukaryota; kingdom Viridiplantae; phylum Streptophyta; class Magnoliopsida; order Apiales; family Araliaceae; genus Panax; species Panax notoginseng. The sequence goes on along the minus strand of CM029015.1, from coordinate 149,113,666 downwards.
GGATGCCTTGAGTAGGAAAGGCTGAGAGAAGTTGATGTTGTTAACCGATAAGGAGGAGCTCATTTCAGCAATGGCAAGACTAGAATTGGAAATCAAATTTCCAAAAGAATTCGATGAAAAATTGTACCAGATAAAAGCTGGTCCAACTTTGATGGACAAGGTGAAGAACACACAATTACAGGATAAAGAATGCAAAAAAATAAAGGAAAGCGTGGTCGAGGGTAAAGAAGTAAAGTACCAAGTCGATACTACGGGAATGCTAAGATTCGAGGAACGAATTTGGGTTCAAGCAGTTCAGGAAATTAAAGAAGAAATCTTGACGGAAGCGTCTAACTCAAGATATTCGATTCATCAGGGAAGTACGAAAATGTATCAAGATTTGCAGTGTCATTTTTGGTGGCTGAACATGAAAAGAGATGTTGCAGAATGTGTTGCAAAGTGCTTAACATGTCAGAAAGTGAAGGCCGAGCATCAAAGACCAAGCGGATTACTTCAACCGTTGGAAATACCGGAATGGAAGTGGGAGCATATCACAATGGATTTTGTGCTAGGTCTTCCAATGACCTAGAAAGGATACGATGCGATATGGGTGATAGTGGACAGATTGATTTGCCAATAAAGATTAAATTTAATCTTGATCAGCTGGCGAAGCTATACGTTAAAGAGATCGTCTCGAGACATGGAGTTCCAGTGTCAATTGTATCAGACGGAGATCCAAGGTTCACATCAAATTTCTAGAAGAGACTACAAGAATGCATGGGAACGCAACTGAAGATGAGCACATCATATCATCTGCAAACAGATGGGCAAAGCGAACGAACAATCTAGACGCTAGAAGATATGCTTAGAGCGTGCATCATGGATTTTAAAGGAAACTGGGATGATCATCTACCATTAGTGGAATTTGCATACAACAACAGTTACCATGCAAGCATTGGCACACCGCCATACGAGGCGTTATACGACAGAAAGTGCAGAACTCCACTATGTTGGGATGAAGTTGGTGAACGTCAACTGTTAGGCCCGGAACTGGTACAACAAACTGCTAAAGTTATCAAACTCATCAGAACAAGATTGGTAGCGGCTCAAGATCGACAGAAAAAGTATGTTGATCAACATAGGCAGAATCATGAATTTGAAGCAAGAAATTTTGTGTTCCTAAAAGTTTCTCCTTGGAAGGGGAAAATTCATTTTGACAAGAAAGGAAAGCTCGGCCCAAGATTTATTGGACCATTCGAGATACTACGAAGAGTGGGGGAAGTGGCTTATGAGGTAGCTCTACCTCCAGAGTTTGAAAATATTCATAATATTTTTCACATTTCAGTGTTACGACCGTATAAACCCAATTACAAGCACGTGATAGAGTACGAACCATTGCAATTCGATAAAGATTTATCTTACGAAGAGATTCCTATCCAGATAGTCGACAGGAAAGAACAAGTGCTCAGAAATAAAGTGATACCTTCTGTGAAGGTGATATAGAGAAACCACAATGTCGAAGAGGCAACGTGGAAACTCGAAGCTGAAATGATAAAAAATTACCCTGAGTTATTTGTTTAATCTATGTCTTCGATACTGGGGATAGAATCCTTGTAAGAAGGGAAGAATGTGACGATTTGATTGTTTGAATGGAGATTCTGATGACAGAATCCTTTTAAGGAGGGAATGATGTAAAATTCTAAAATTTTAATTGTAATATTAAATATTTATTGAGCTATATAAATATTTAATGGATGTGTTTATCGTTGAATAAATATTTGTTTGATTGATTTGATTTTTATTTGGTTAATTATTTGATAAATAAATAATTAATGAGTTAAAAAAATTATTATTATATTGATATTTCAATTTGATGATTAATTATTTATAGTGAGTTATGTGATTAAATTGTTTATTTAATTAATTGTTATTTAAATTAAATAAATTAAGTATGAAAGTTTGATTAAATATAGTGTGACAAGTAACTATATTATAAAGAGTTATTAAAATAAATTAAAGTAGTTTAATTCAATTTTACCCAAACAAGGTTTAAGGATATTAATTCTTTATTTTGAAGACATTTTGTCAAATAAAGCCATAATTTAAATATAATATAATTATAATTTACACGTTATATGTGTAACTGATATAATAAGTAGGCTTATTATTGCCATATCAGTTTTATTTTTTTGACGCATACTACTATCAGTTGGTTTACGACTACTATTCATAGTACCTAGTCTATTACTGAGAGCTTGATAGAGAGAATTGAGAAAGGACCTTGAGAGAATTTGAGAGAGTTTAATCTGCAATTAGCAAGGATTATATTAGCAAATTGAAGGTATGTTCATAATCTTAGTATTACATGTACATATATGTTCTACGGCAAACTCTATATACTCTGTGAATTTTAAATTTGTTAAATTGTTGCTATACAATGGGTTATTTGTGGATATATGTGGTTATGATGATTAGAGTTTGTGTTTAAACAAGAATTGCATGCAAATTTCGGTTTACAGTAGAAGAAAATTTTCGACAATATATGTTTGTATGTATTTTCTTATGGCTCATAAAAGTACCAATTTTGATGGTCAAATCATATGTTAAACTGTGAATTGAGTTTTGTATATGTAGTTCATTAAGAAACAAGCATTACGTAATTTAAACGAAGCAATTTGGCCAAGTATAGAGATTATAGTGATGATTTTTGCAAGAGATATCAAAAATAGAGTTTTTGTATAAAAATATGAATTTTGAGAAATTAAAATAGTTTTAGTTGTTGTTAAATTGTTCTAATTGATGGAATATGTCAACAAACATGTTTATGATATTGTAAATTTATTTTACGTGTTAATATTACTGTTTAGTGAGTGAAATTAGTGTTAGTTGGCTTAAGAAAACTACCGTAGCCATGTTCTGCAGAAACTGGAGTCTGTACGTAGCGTGACAGTGCAGTCTCTTGGCGCGAACGCGCAGCAATCCAGTATAAGACTAGCACGGCCGTGCCAGTGCCCAGTTTCAGACAGTGAAGTCTGCTAATTCTGCAGACTTTGAACGTTCAATGTAACTTAGCTTAATGTTAGGTTAATGTGAGAATCATGTAACAACAAGGTTAAACAGAGTCATGTTAGGTGGATTGTAAATTCAAAGTCGTAAAAGTGATTAGTAAGTTACGAACGTGTTATGCGTAACTTAGTTTATACAGTGAATGTTAGTTAAGTGTTATGAAGTTAACGCTTGGAAAATTTTGAAACGTATATGGTAATAAAAGACTTGTGCTTAATTAACAAGCCTAATTAGAAATGTGTGTTATGATGGAACGTGAATGTTAGTATATCTAATAGATTATGGTTCTAAACCTATATGTAGGTGAACGTGAGTTGATATTATAGCTTACGCTCGAGGCCAGTTTCTAAACTTCTCTTTTTACATTGACCAAGTTTTCTAACTTTACATTTACACTAATCAAGTTTCTTATTTTAAATTTTCATTAAGCGAACTCTTGTAGTCTTAATCATGATTTGAACAAGCTAGCTATGACCTTATTTTACTCGAGCAAGTTTAAATTCCAATATTTATTGATGTGTTCGTTTATTGTTAGACAAGTTTCTTTATTGTCCTTCATGTACAAAGAATGCAATTTTCTTAAATTCTAATTTCTAGTGTTGAATTATCTTAGTTCAATTATTTGACACAAGCTATTCTCATAATAAGCAAGCTTTATTTTCAGCTTGTTATTACTTAATGTATGTTCAATAATTCATAGTCCTAGCTTAATTTTGTTCAAGCAAGATTTATTGTCATTCAATACTTATGCTTTGTAGTTGTTTCTAAGTATAAGTTCAAAATATAGTTAGTTCGCTTACACTTATTCATTGTTCCATATTATGTTACTATTGATCAACTGTGGTGATATCAAACACTATTTATTCAACTAGTCCTCTAGTTGATGATCGTTAAACTTCAAATTTCCCTTGAAAGCTTATCCAAACTAAACTTTCTTTGGTGCGGACTTGTACTCTAAATACTGAGATGAACAACCCTATTATTAGGGGAAATTTACGCTTAGCGTTGAAATGTTTGTGCACAATACATTGTACGAAGGGCTGATCCCTCTAAGTACGAGGAGTCCTTATAGTCTTATGACTGTTAAAGTTAAAGTTGAAAGATTACTTCCAACTGTGGACATAGTTCGTGGTCTTATGACCCTCAGTTTAATATATTCTATATTTTGATTCCATTCGTTGGTTATTATTGATAGAGTACTATTCAGTATTAATGAGTCTATTCATTGGCAGTTATTATATTCTTGTTGACTCATTGCTATACCTAATGAGCATTTGTGTTGCTCACTCTTGCCTATTTATACACTCATTGCAGCTAAGGTTGAGAAGGTAGATGAGCCTTCAACTAGTAAAGGAAAGGGAAAAATGTACAAGTGATGAAGACTTGTAAAGTTTATTTATTAATTATTCTCATAGACTTTTAAACAATGATGTGATGTAATAATTTTATTTCTGCATTTAAATGATGTTTAAAGGTTAGACAACCTGGGAAGATTTTTATTTCATGATGTAACCCTATTTAAAGAGAGGATTTATGATTTAGTTTTTTTTATATTTGGGTAGATAGATGTGAATGTTTGGATAGTGAACACCAAATCTTGTGGGAATGAAGTACCTGGATTTGGGGGTGTCACAGAGAGAGAGAGGCCATGTGATGAAATGATTTCATCTACTAACTCCCAACAACTCTCCACATGTGTTATTTTATCCTTTAGCCACCATATTTAACTACGGGTGTAAGTCGAGCCAAGTAGTTCGGTACTCGACTCGAGATCGGCTCAAAAATATAATCCAAAGCTCGAATTTAAAGTTGATCCGAGTCGAATCTGATCCATACTCATTTTCTATTTAATGATACACGAGTCGAATTTGAGCATACTAGTGTTCGCTTATATTAGGATTCGAGTATTTTATTTTTTTTCGAACCATACTCGATACCTGCTCGATGAATCATATTCGAATATTGGTCTGATCCATGCTAGTAAGCTAAATATGTGATATTTGTATCAATCTTTATAATTTATAAAGTGTAGTATGAAATTGTGTAAACTTATACTTGAATAAATCAATGAATTGAATGTCAATTTATATTACAATCTTTATAATTTCATAACATAAATAAAAGTGAAAAAGTTTTATATATAAATATTAGTTAAGTAACCAATTTAGTATATAGTGGTTCAGTTTTAAGTGAAATAGTTCATATTCGAAACTCGATTTGAAGGTTCATGAGTAATTCGTTTTGTAAACGAGTCGAGTAGGTCCGAGTAATGATCCGAGTCAAATCTGGCGCAAAAATATAAATCCCTTATTGAATCCGAGCTCAATTTTTTCGAGTCGAGCCGAATCTGAGCATGAAGGTGTTCGCTAAGATTCGACTCGTTTACACCCCTATCTTTAACGAAAATTATAAGTAACCTTAAGTCTACAAGCAAAGTTAATGTAAGAGAAAGAGAGAGTGAATGGGGGAATGTATATTAGATATACATAATATATCTATACCATTTTTACCAACAAAAATCTATCTCCTTTTCTATTTCATTTCTCTTTCATCTTACTTCCAATTTACTAACCAAACCAAATATATATATGTATATATATATAGAGAGAGAGAGAATAGAAGGGTTTCGGCAGCCACATAGAAGAGAGGTGTAACACCCCCTTCCCAAAAAGAAAAGGGAGGTCACGTGCAAAACACAACAAACCTCAAAATAAATAAACAGAGCACTGATAACTTCAAAATATTAATAGTGGTGATCCTTTAAAAAAAGTACTAAATACAATTCTCCAAACAGAGTCAAAAATAATAGAAACTTAAAATCAAATCAACTTAGATGGTCAATGTAATACCCGAAAATTTCCACGTATTATTAAGTGAATATATTAATGGAAATACTATTATGTGAAAATAAGTGTTATTATTTTATGAGTCGGTTAATATAATTGATTCATATTAAATCAATGCGTTTTAAGAAATGTGAATTGGCAATGAGAAGTGTGAAATGCCTTGTGTGGCATAGTGCGAAACGAGAAAATTCACTAAGTAAGTTAAACCGGGAATTAGGAAGATTAATCATGTATGATCATGAGATTTTATATAAGTAATCAATACACTCGTAGACTCGTCGTAATGCTCTTGTGGAGATCAATTCATGTCATGTATAACGAGTTAGCGTTGAAAACTAGCACGGGCAGAAGCTGCACCAGTCTTGGCACTGTCAGGGCACGGCGCAGCTGCGCCGTCCCAGCAGTACAAACGGGCGCAGCTGCGCCAGAAGTCAGTTGGAGAAAAGTAATTTTTCCACTTTAGAAATTAAATAGAACAATTATGTGATATGTGTGATATTGATAAATCATGAATTACAGTATGTTATGTCCGACAACGGAATTATTAATGCATTAATTAATATTAATTAATTGTGGTGGAATATGGATTACTTGGTAATTAATTCGTAATATATGATTGTTATTATTTGCAATATATTATAAAAATGAATAATGATTATGGAAATCCATAACTACATTGAATAATTATTGGATTAATTAATATTGGTGATAATAAATAAAGGAAGTGCATAATTTATTTATTTGACATAAATAAGTAATTTATTACTATAATAAGGATATAATATGTTATATGAGTGGTAGAGATAATTATGGAACTACCCGAACAATAATATCTGACTGCATTATTTTATTGCGTGTATTTAATGTACATGGACTATATGATGTGAGTATATAAGTAACCCTAAATTCTCCTAATATGGTAACACTTGGACAGTAAAACCATTTATGGATAACAAAGTAACAATATGAGAGTAATGTTAAGCTTGTTGCTGAGAGTTTCTTCTTGTCCCAAATTGAGAGTCACATTTGCTCCTTCCTCAGTCACGTGTAGAACAAAAAGGCTAAACCTACTCCTTCTTCCAACTTTTTAGCTGATGATTGTGGTAGGGAGTGGTGATTATGATGAGTTTCAACCACCCTCTAACAACTCCTCTATAACCTTCATGCAATCCTACAATCCCTGGGTTTGATTCAATGGAAAATTGTTATGTCTAATTTTCTATAAATAGCAGACATGTTTATCAGTTGATGTTCTTGAAGTTGTCTGAGATTTGCTAAATAGGAGATTGAAAGCATACAAGCATTCTTAGAGCTTAAGAGTTCAAGTAGTAGCAAGTTCTTTCACATTACGAAGGTATAATTCCATTACTAGCTTTTCAATTTCAGTTTCTGTAAACAGAGTTCGTGATTGGTGAAATTTTAATTTCTTGAATTCGTGGAATTGAATGCTAGTGTGGTTGAATAATGTTCATATGGTTGTTATATGACCTAACAAACATGTTCGAACTGATAAATAAGTGTTTAGGAATGATTTCGTGAGTAAATTATGTGTTTGGGCTGAACAGTTGCCGAGGTTTACTATTCCTGGTCTGAACCAGACACGGTGCAGCTACGCCGAATTTACACTGAGGCGCAGCGCAGCTGCGCTGTCCTCTGAAATTTGTTTTGAGCTTCTATTTTTCAGATTGTTGACGTACTATGTAGTGTACTAGCGTGCAAGCATGTCTTAAGGATATATATATCTATATGGACCTAATGTGAGTATGTTACGTTAGCATTAGCATGATAAACGGAAGTGTGTAGTTGAAATAAATTTAGAAAACTTTAGCAATGAACTTGATGAGTATGAGTGCCATGTTTATGTACTGACCCGCAAGCACGTTGATATGATTTAGACATGTATAATGTATGACTCTTAATTCCTTGTTCATGACCAAACTTATTAGGATTTGTGTTAAAGAAGTTTTCAAGAAAACTTAGTCTAGTGAGCTAACATGCATGATTCTACATAATGTATATTCTGACTCTACCAACATGATAGCATGACTTAGAAATGCATGAATAAACTTTTGGCTTGTGTGTATGAGATTAGTAGCCAAGCATGAATGTATTGAACTAACTAATAAGCGTTGGAACGTGAATATTAACATGCTACCTTAAGGATTAGAATTCGACATTTGTAATCATGTTGGGAAGCACTATTAGACGCGCTCATGTAGTATAAACATATATATACCATGCTTGTGTATCGCATTTCAAGAAAAGCATAAATGGAGTCTATTTTTTAACTAAAGTTGTATTAGTTTCACATATATGTTATGAATACTAGTACGCATGCTTAATATAAGTGCTGTAACTATCTTGTATGTTTAGAGAACAAGCATGATAGACTTAGTGGTTGTATGACGTGTCAAGCTTTAAAATTTCATAGAAAGTCATAAATTAAAGAACTTGTAAAAATGAGCACAAGAATGGTAATGTGGTATGTGAAAGCTTCTAGCATGCGTGTATGTTAAACTATAAGTATAATGGTATGTTAGAATGGGGCAGAAACTGCAAGGCAACAGCTCAGTCCTGGTCTGGCCAGGGGACAGCGCAGCTGTGACGTCCCTTGGCCTAGACAGGGCGCAGCTGCACTGTACAGCAGTCACATGTCGATTCTGTTTTTGGTCTAATGTTTGGAGCATGCTTACAGGATTACTTTAGCTTATCTTATATGACTAATGTGCTAGTTAATGTGTTAAGGAGCATGCTATATGATGTAAATAAAGGTTAATTTCGACTTTCGAATGCTAAGTCTAAGAGGATGTTTACATGGTATCAAACCATGATACGTGGGTCAAACTTGTGATGACGTATAAACTGATTTTGTACCTTACGTGCCTACTTGTATCATGTCAAGCTTGATTAAAGACTATGTTAGCTAATGAACATCTTGAACATATAATACGTTATAAATAGGATTCGAAAGTGTTGAATTCTTAAACGAGGATAAACTACGCGTAAGGCAAGTATCCTAAACTATTGTTTTACTTTATTCAACGGATATCGTAAGCAAGTTTCTAAACCTATCTTATTATTGAGCAAGTATCTGAACCCTACTTTTATTGTGCAAGTATCTTTGCATTCTTTATTCGACAAATACCGTAAGCTTATGTCTTTGAGTACAAGTTATATTGTTTTCTTATTCAAATGAGCCATTATGCTTAAACCCTTATGAAAATTATTATTCGTAATGAACTTGGTATTGTTCTTGAATATTGTGAAAGAGTCGATGCCATATGATTCGGCTAGACTATATGTATATTTATAAAAATGTCCAAACCCATTTGATTGGTGTGGAAAATCTTAAAAACTGAGTTGAACAACCCTTATGGTAAGGGGATTGTATGTTGTTGGAAACCCCAACACATGAATATATTATTACTGTGGTGTTATGCATAACGTGGAGTATTGTAGACTGATCCTCTACATTACTTGATTCTTTTGGGTTATCAGTTTAATATTGATAATTCTAGTAGATGTTCAATAATCCTTAGTGACTGCTCAGTATAAATTGTTATCCAGTCGGATACCTTGATAGCCTTTGAATTCATATATATCAGTTGATTTATATTGAATTATTAATCTTAGTCTAAGTATTGTTGATATTCATTATTCAAGATATTATTCTGACACTCTGAACTATCCTAGAAAGGACACTTCGATATTTTAAACCTTGTGATATTATATCCTACACCCTTGTTGTATATTACTTGTTGGGCAATTTGTGCTCTTCTTTGCTTATTTAAAACCTTTCAGTTAAGGAAGAACGGGGAGGTGTCTCTAGAACAGACAAGGGAAAGGGCAAGGCTACCGACTAGCTTGGTCCTTTTATGTTTAAGATTATTATGTTGTATTAAGACTATGTTTAAACTTAAGTAGGATTATGTAATAGGTCTTTATTCGATACTATTATGTAATCTATTAAGTACTGTAGGTTGCGAGACCTGGGGGAATAATTATAATAAATCATTGTATATTATTCTAAATTAGATCTTTCGTTGTGAATGTGTAATTTTAGTTATTATGGTAATACCTTCAGCACGTGATGAACCGAATTCGGGTGACCAAGTGGAGGTCAAAATTTGGGGGCGTCATAGTTTGGTATCAAAGCTATAGTTATAAACCTTAGGAACGAGAGTCCTTAGATTATAACTTAAGAAAACTTAGAAGTTAGGAAGAGGATAAAACTCATGTAGAGTTTTCCTTGAGAGACTTAGTGTGTTATGAAATGTAACTTCATTCTATACAATGAACTTATGTTATTTAACATTCTAATAGAGTTGTTGTTTGTCTTGTCTTATGTTGGTGATTGTAGGATGACTGACATGGGAGGACCTAGCCGAGTAGTAGAGGAGGAGACGCGTGATATCCACGTAGTCTATAAGGCACCCTTGATAGCGGAGCCTATATCGGTAGTTGCCCTTATTGATGATGATGACGAGGAGGAGGAGATGGAGCCTCTACCTGAGAAGTCTGATCTTGAGGAGGAGCCTATGGAGGAGGAACCCGTGGAGGAGGAACCCGAGCCCATGGAGCACTCCGACGGGACCACTTTCGAAGATCGGATGTTGGGAGAATATGAAGAACAGATTTTGGAATTAGGATGTAGAGTCGAGGAGCTAGAGACTGAGACTCTTGAGAGGCAACTAGTGATGCAGGAGATGGAGGTGGAAATTACTCACCGTAAGGAGGCAGGGATCCAGATGGGGGCCTTGTTTCACCGATCGGTGGAAAGGAATGTTGAGTTGACAGGAAAGTTAGAAGAATTGGAACAGAGGGTTTTGAGTGAGAGGACGGAGAAGGAGGCTCTCCGAACTCAGTTAGAGATGGAGGTGATGGATAGGATTCACTTCGAGGAGAAGTGGGAGGATTCCAATGATAGGGTGAATGATCTAGAGAATGAGGTGCGGTGCAAGAGGAAGAAGATGAACAAGATGGGCTATGCTCTACGCACGGCCATGGAGAGAATGATCGATGGGGTGAATCACTACCCAGCTGAACAAGGACAAACCTGACATACCATAAGTCGGGATATGGTGGCACACATTACGCAGAAGGAATATCAGAGCGCCGTGGAGCGTGGGATGTTAGATTGAGTCTAGAGGGAAAGGCTCAGTAGTGTAGTATTTCTATTTAGGTGTTGTTAATGTGTGGTTGTAATCTCAATCTTTTGTGTAAGATGAGAGATGGTAGTAACCCCAACTTTTAAAATGTTAGAGGGGTAGTAAACTAGTGTTGTCCCCGTCTTTTGTGATATTAGGGGATATGTGTTTTCATTTATAGCAGTATGCTAGAAAAGAACGTGTATTGTAACCATTTGGCATAGGAATATAAATGATCTTAATCACATTAACACAATTTCTGACTGATCACAAACACCAGCTTAAGTTTCAAATTATGGTTTCTAATTTCAAATATTAGGGTTTTATAATTAGGGTTTTCTAAAGGTTAATTAGGATTTCTAGATTTTAATTAGGGTTTACCCAATGAATCATAAAATCATATAACACAGTTATATAATAGTCTTAGACTCACAATTAAGTTTCAAATTAGGGTTTCCCATAATAAAACTAGGGTTTGACATAAAACATCATAATTGATCAACCATTATCAAAACGTACATACATTACATATTTATAGCACTGAAAAATAAAAATATAAATAATATTATATAATTATTCTCATTCCTTGATTCAAAATCCATAGTTAGGGTTTGGATTCCATATCTGATTTATTCTTCCATATTTAACCTTAATAATTAAGGTAAAATAATTAACTTAATAATCTGTACTATAATTCATATAATAAAACAATTATTTTAATTATTCTAAAAATCTTTTCATATATTATTTAAATAATATATACTTATATTTTCATGAAAAATAATTAATAAAAACCTTTCTACTATAAAATTAATTATTATAAGAACATACTTTATAATAATCAATAATTCTAAAATAAAATTATTTTTAATTATTCATGTAATAAATATATTTTTATTTATCACATAAATACATATACACAATATCTTGTACAAATCCTAATCTTTAAAATACATAAAAAAATTATACGCAAAATTTCTGATTTAATTATATAGAAAATATCGGGTTGTTATATTCACCCTCCCTTATAAAGATTTCGTCCCCGAAATCACCATTTTAAAACCTATACATACAAGGGTACATAGCATACACAATCATTTCAATTAGATCTCGATCATAATTTGATCGAACTGATCTTTAACTATTCACATAAAGCTTAACTATCTGATTAAACGAAAATTTAATTTCTTAAAGAACTCAAATTCCTCCTTCAAAATTTCTTTACAAAATAATTTACTATATATATGAAAATCATGTATAAGACAATAAAAGTTATACGAATAATACCTGGAGTTCCATTGCCAACTGCCGCCGTATCCTGGACCGTCATGTTGAAAACCCTTGCTATGGATTTTGTTGGCTTGCTTGATGACATTGGTCCCGTGATCGCTAAAGTCCCGCTGCCCTTGCCAGTATTCACACTTCCTGCCTCCGTCCTCCTCTTCGGACAATCCTTCACCTCGTGTTCAGTCGATCCGCACAGAAAATACCCACTATTCATCCTAGGATTGGGGCAGTTGAGAGAGATATGGCCCTCCTGCCCGCACTTATAGCATACAAATTTCCCCTTCAAACACTCCCCAGAGTGGTTCTTTCTACAAGTCTTACACGGTATAGCCTATTTCTTCACACCTTCTTGCTTCACCTGCACATTCCCAAAGTTGTTTACCTTCCTCTTTCCATCTCCACTCCTGCTCCCACTATTAATTCCCATCTTCCCAGCTCCTTCGGCCTTACCTTTGTTCTTCCTCTCCTTGTTGTAGAGGCTCATGGCCTCACTCCCCTCCTCAGCAATAATCGCCTTTTCTATGAGTGTTGCAAATATAGGAATCTGCAACACCGCCACCTTATTATAGAGTCAGGGTTTTAATCTCAGCTCAAACCTTCTCGCCTTCCTAGCCTCCGTATCAACTTGATACGGAGCGAACCTATCCAACTCATTAAACTTTGCGGCATACTCCGCAACAGTCATATTCTCCTGCTTCAACTCTAAAAATTTCACCTCCATCCTAGCCTGCATACTAGATGAAAAATAATTTTCAAAAAACAAAGTCTTAAACCTATCCCAAGTAACTACACCTTCTCCTGCCCTCACCTGATTCGCTTCCCACCAAAAATTCACCTCCCCTTCATCATGTAGGTGGCAAAAGCTTTCTTTTTCCCCTCAACTACTCTAGCTATAACGAACGCCTTTTCAATTTCCTTAACCCAAGTTTGGGCTTCTACAGGGTCAGTTGTACCTCTAAATTTGGGCGGTCCTACAGCCTTGAAGTCCTTGAAGTTTGCCAAGCGATTGTCTGGCGGGTTCCCTGCGGCTGGTATTCCCTGCTGCATGGCTTGTGCTACCATGTTTGCAAAATACTACATTGGGTCTGTTTGTTGTTGTCCCTCAACATTGTTGACAGATTCTTCTGCCCCTTAATTTTGAGTTCGACGTCTTGGCGGCATTATCTGATTAAATAAAATCATAAATTTAACTTACATTCTAAACCTTATCATATAAGTTTAATATATTAAACTCATTTTATTACGTAAACTTAGATTCATATTCATTTAACGAATATTTTACATAGTATAGCACATACTGCTTTAAACATCAGTTGTCCCTTGATGACCATAAAAGTCATGATTTACAACCTTGACTAACACAAAAGTTAAGAACATTACATTACACAGACATACTTATCATATATATTACATTAAACACACCTACACAACAGAACCTATACTACCTATTCACTATTCCTTTTTCTTGGACAACCTCTCGCCTGATGACCTTCTATCCCACAGATAAAACATGCACCTGGTTTATAGTCGGGATAATACAGAGTGGTATGCCCCTCATAGCCGCAAAGATAACATATTTTTTCCCTTTCTTCTTATCAGATTTTCCTACGTCGTGGTCTTCTATCTTTCTTTTCCCTTTATTGCTCGGAGCTACACCCGATGTGTCGCTTGTGGCTCCCATCTGATCGATTTAGATTTTAAGCTTATCTTGTTCTTCTATTGTTTCTAATGAGGCTTTTCACAATTGACTATTCAATAACTTTTCTATTTCCCACAGCTTCTCCAAAGAAGAAACCTTATTCCTCATATCCTGCACCTCTGTTAATGCTTGATCAGCTTTAACTTTAGTGTCCGAATCACTATCTGTCAGCTCTACCATCTCCGGATCTGGTACTACATTTTCCACGATAACCACCTCGTCCGAGTTGGTTTCATTGTGAGCCTCTATTTCAGCTATTGACTTCGATATTAGCTCAGGTGTATGGATCTGATCCTTCTTTAAGTTATAAGCATATAACAAGCCTTTTCTACCAGACATCTACACACATAAATTATCCTGATTAGCATATAGTATATACACACATCAAACAGTAGTTTTATATAAGTTATCTTTTATTTTGTTTGACGATGAATTTAGTCAATTCATCTCTTTATAACCTCTATATGAGTTATTTATATTTTCAACGTTTCCCTCTGTTCTAAGGTTATAGCCTAAGGTCTATCCCACCTAAGGTTTTTAACCCTAAGCTCTGATACCAACATGTAAAACCCCCAAATCCAGGTACTTAAAACCCGAACTTAGTGCTTCACGATACCATTTCTATGAGCGGAATAATACTAATAATAATAACAATAATATAATTATCAACTTAATTTACATATCATCAGAGTCTAATCCCTAGGTACGAGACCTTTAAACATTCGTTACATTATATGATAATTAATATATATCATCATTATCCTAATAAAGTCTAGTTATTACAAAAGATAGCATTATTATTTATTCAGCGATCTTCCCTTTCCCTTTGTTCTTGGTAGAGCCTTCAGGTTGTTCACACTTAGCTGAAAACATTTAAATTAAGCAAAGATGAGCATTTGAGTGCCCAGCAAGTAATAGCAATATATATATATATATATATATATATATATATATAAGCTGAAAGAATTTAAATATTTTCTTTATACTACCCTTCTACAACAAATCAATAGTTGTGAAGTAATCTGTACCGATAATAATAACATAACAACCCTCTTTCAAATTTTTTGAAACTATGTAATGACTATAATTAGGGTTAAGGTGACATACTATGAACATGGTTTTCAATTTTCGAATAGGTTTAGCAGAACTTCATCCACAAACTGTCATAACTTACGAGCACGGGAGTGATCAGCCTGTTGTACCTTGTATTGATCAATGCTACATGCAAGAACGATGTTATCGTTCACTCTGTCCACCTTGGGTGCATAAAAAGTTTTCCCGTGTACGGGATGTTCATACTTGTCGGGGTTCCAAACCAAAGGTTTTATCTTGTTCAACAATAATCTATAATTCAACATATATATATATATATATATATATATATATATATATATATATATATATATATATATATACGGGTAATTAACAAAGGTGTATCAACATGTGATTAAATACAATGATTATCCAAGTGAGGACACTTGTATAACCATTTATAGAAATTAACGAACAGAATATATATTTGAATTACCATATACTAACATGTTGATAATCAATGAGCGTATATAATATATATAACAATAGGGTTAATAATCTGCTTCACTGTATGCTATCTGGGATTGGGATTTTTAGTTCTTTTCTATTTGATTTAGATTCTCATCTTCCTTTCGCTCTTTTTGGTGATTGGTTTGGCTAATTGCTCTAAACTCTCTCTTTGTCGATGCTCGTGAAGCAGAGGAGACAAGGTTTCACACCATGCCTTGCTAACGAGCTTTTGGTAGCCCTTCTTCCGGTTATTCTGCCTCTCTCTAAGCTCATTTCTGATTCAATCTATTCGATTCCAATTCTCACCCTCGAGTCATGAGTTGTTGCCCAAATATAACTTCCTTTTCCTTTGCTAGCCTTGGGGCTTAGTTACTTAATGTTGAGTTATCCCCCCTAACCTATGAAAGCATTCCTATAGCTCTGTGATTCACTACCGAAGCGAAGAAAAGGTTGGATCAAGAAAAGGGGGTACTACGAGCCCTCTGTCCCACGCATCTAACCAGCTCGCGTGGTTCACCGGTTCCACCGACTAGACCCTTAGAGTGATTCAGTCGATACAGAGGTGCGCTTGAAGTGGGGGGTGTGATGTCCCTATTGGGCTGGGCCCTTCCCTATAAGGCCCCACCGTCGGGGCATAACCGCCCTCTTGCTACCCATATGCGAGGCACCGTCTTAGCCTTCCCTGACTAGGATCACTCCCACACATGTGCTTAGACGTCTATCTCGTCCTCGTCTTTCTCTAAAAAGTGATTCGATCGATTAGATTGATATATTGAAATATTTCATTGAAAGACAGAATCCAGAGATTGGCTTACTATATTATACGGTGGATTCATTACATCCCGCCAGAAGGAGATACCCGACTTCTTTGGCTTTCGTTTAGCAGCATCTCATGGCTTCATCAATCAATCGGAAGAGTTCCGTGATGTGTTCGCTATGCAGAGATGCCAGGGAAAAAATACGTCGCCGTTCATGAGCTAAAAATTCGGGAAGATGCCAAAGAAAGTAAAACAAGCACAGAGAAGCTTCCATTCCCAGGAAGTAATGAAGATCACCAAGATCTTTCATGTCAAACTTATTCCCAAGACTACGGATGAACCGAGTGATAAGCGAAGACTAAGTGCCAGTAACTAGAATGTCATCTATATTTTATAACTTAAAATATTTTTAAACACTTTATTTTCATTTAAAATAATTTTTCTAATATTAAAATCATTTTTAAACTAATTTATTTAATATAATTCTTAAATAACCATAATATCATTAATAATAATTAATTAATAAAATTTACCTTTAAATATTGAAAGTTATATTTTATAACTTAAAATATTTTTAAATACCTTATTATTATTTAAAATGATTTTTAATATAATAAAATCATTTTTAATTTATTTATTTAATTTATTTATTAAATAACTTAATTATCATTAATATTAATTTATTAATGAAATTTATCACAAAATATTAAAAGTCACTAAAAATAACTTAAAATATTTTCTTATACAATAATATAATTTTAAATAATTTTTCAAGTATTAAAATCATTTTTAACTAATTTATTTAATATTATAATTAAATAAATTAAATACCATTAATATTTTAAAAATATTAAATATTTATGAAATATACTTAAAATAATTAAAAACTAATTTTTGGGCTTTCAAATAATTTTTAATAATTATTTATGTATTTTTAATAATTTAAAACTATTTTTTTCTATTTATTTAATTAAAATAATTGATTTTTGAAAATATTTGTCACAAAAGACTGCCTATAGCGACAGAACCGTCACTATAGGTGTTCTTTGTGTTCTTGGCTAATCCTAGAAACTCATGTGCAGTTACCGAGATGGCTACTTTGACCAATGATTAAACACTGATCAAGTAGTTTCTGAACTTGGTTTTGGTCAGATCGTGTAGTACAAATGCAACACTACAAGACCCAACAACAAACATGACCAAACAACATAACAAGAAAGAGATCTGATCGCCCAAAATAGCTGTCAGAGCTGTTCTTCATTTTTTGGGTTACCCAGAAAATGAAGAACAGTTCGACTGCTCATATTTGGGCTTCCACAT
Organism: Panax notoginseng; assembly: GCA_016801055.1. NCBI lineage: Eukaryota > Viridiplantae > Streptophyta > Magnoliopsida > Apiales > Araliaceae > Panax > Panax notoginseng. The sequence continues at coordinate 149,096,022 of CM029015.1, read as the reverse complement.
CTTGTGATCTAAGTGTTGTTTTAGTGATTTATAAGCTTCAGTATGTAGCCAACATGTAAGACAACATTTCTATTACATAAAATCAACCTAACAACAACTAACTCACTAGCTACTCTACGGTCAAACTATGTCAGAGATAACATCCTTACGTTTTCTGGGTTACCCAGAAAACGGAAATTATGCTCGTCCCATCTACTTTGACCAGTCACTCTGATCGAGCTGTTTGATTTCTGGGTGGTATAAAGGCAGTAATACGTAGTACATATAACAAGATACAACTTAGATATAACAACAGAACCAAAACATCAACACACTGACAGATCTGGTCGATATAAAACGTTGTCAGACGCTAGTTCACAGTTTCTGGGCTGCCCAGAAATGGCCCGGTCATGGTCAGTCAACCGACTTTGACCATCAATAACTTGAAACCTATACCAGATCTAAGTCTGATTCTTGCTCCAAATCAAAGGGTACATATCAGACTCCATATTCAAAGCTTTAAACAACAAAAACACATAATACAGAACGATTGGTGGCCACTGGCATTCGTTGTCAGACCACAGTTGAACTTTTTTCCAGATTTTGCAAATCTTCAAATCCAAGCTTCTAAATGTTATGAATCCAACATGTAGCAACCCAGATCATCTAAGTACACTATATATAACATGTTTAACACAAAAAAACTAACATCTAACACATTGATCAAGATCAAATTTCAAGCTAGGGTTTTATACCTTCTATGATAAATTTCTGATTCTGGCTTCTGATTTTGTTATATGTAGTAGTGGGGCTTGATTATGTGACTGATATGCTACCAAATTTCGTTGGTTTTTGAAAGAGAGAACTTAGTTGAGTGTTTGTGCTAAAATGAGCTAACAAATGCAACCCTTTCTCTCTCAATCTATATATAGAAGTGGTAGATGCATGTATTGGCTGATCTAGAGCTCATGTGCTAGCAATTTTAATCACATGGGGTTGTTGGATTTGGTCACCAACTTCACCTATTGTCAAAACCTACTTACTAGCTTCAATAATGCACAAAAGGGCAATTTGGTCATATGCTTGTAATTTAATGGCCAAAGTGTAATCTTGACAAACCTTTAGGGTTTGACCCTTAGGGTTTAACCCTAAGATTTTCCAAAAATTAATTTTCTAAAATTACATTTAGGGTTTAAAAATAAAATTAGTTTCTAAAAATAGAAAATTAGAGTTTTCTTAATTAGGTTAGTTTTCTAATTACTTTATACAGGAACATTAGGGTTTAATATTACTAATTATAATTAACCTTGCTAATTATAGTAATTAGGGTTTATGATTTTGATAATTAGGGTTACCAAATTATAATTAGGATTTCTAATTACCAAAATTAGGGTTATAGATATTAAGGTTTTAAATTATTAATTAGGTTTTCCATAATTAGCAATAAAATCTATTATACATAATATTAATCACATTAACATAATTTCTGACTGATCACAAACTCCAGCTTAAGTTTCAAATTAGGGTTTCTAATTTCAAAAATTAGAATTTTATAATTAGGGTTTTTAGATTTTAATTAGGGTTTATCCAATTAATCATAAAATCATATAACACAGTTATATAATAGTCTTAGACTCACAATTGAGTTTCAAATTAAGGTTTCCCACAGTAAAACTAGGGTTTGACATAAAACATTATAATTGATCAACCATTATCAATACGTACATACAGTACATAATTATAGCACTGAAAAATCAAAATATAAATAATATTATATTATTATTCTCATTCCTTGATTCAAAATCCAAAGTTAGGGTTTGGATTCTATATCTGATTTATTCTTCCATATTTAACCTTAATAATTAAGGTAAAATAATTAACTTAATAATCTGTACTAAAATTCATATAATAAAATAATTATTATAATTATTCTAAAAATCTTTTCATATATTATTTAAATAATATATACTTATATTTTCATGGAAAATAATTAATAAAAACCTTTCTACTATAAAATTAATTATTATAAGAACATACTTTATAATAATCAATAATTCTAAAATAAAATTATTTTTAATTATTCATGTAATAAATATATTTTTATTTATCACATAAATATATATACACAATATTTTGTACAAATCCTCATCTTTAAAATAAAAAAAAATTATGCGCAAAATTTCTAATTTAATTATATAGAAAATATCTGATTGTTACAAAACGAACCCGTACCACCCGTTCCCCAAGCTGTCCCAGTAACAACCTTCAAAGATTTTAAGAGTGTAGGACCCCCAGAGTTCACGGGATCCACTGACCCAATTGTTGCGCAAACCTGGATCAAGGAGATCGAGAAGGCCTTCACTATAGCACGCGTGGGTGAATACCAGAAGACAGTATTTGCCACATACATGATGAGAGGCGAGGCAAACTATTGGTGGGAAACTAATCAGCAGAGAGCAGGAGAAGGAACGATAACTTGGGAGAGGTTTACAACGCTATTTTTCGAGAATTATTTTCTGAAAAGTATGAAGAGTAGGATGGAGGTGAAGTTCCTAGAATTAAAGCAAGGAGATATGATGGTGGCGCAATATGCAGCGAAGTTCAATGAACTAGCACAATTTGCAGAACACCAAGTTATGGATGAGGAGAGGAAAGCGAGACGTTTTGAGCAAGGGTTGAAGTCGTGGTTGTATAATAAGGTATCGGTCTTCCAGATTGATTCCTTTACAATATTGTTGGAGAAGGCAATCATTGCGGAAGGTGGCAGTGAGGCCTTAAGTCTATATCATAAGGAGAAGAAGAATAAGAACGCTGGTAGTGAGCATCGTGGAGGGAGCAGCAACGGAGGAAGTAACTCCGGAAAGAGGAAATGAGAAAACAATAACAGAAACAATAACCAAAGTGGGAGTCACCAGGGAAACTTTAAGAAGAGGACCGAAGCTTGCAACAAATGTGGAAGAAGTCATTAGGGAGAATGCTGGAAGAGGAAAAGCACTTGTTATAATTGCGGCCAAGAAGGGCACATATCGCCAAATTTCCCAAAGTCGAAGAAGATCAGAGGATGTTTCGCTTGTGGATCGACAGAGCACCAAATAAAGGATTGCCCAAAGAAAGGAAGCGGTGGAGCTGGCAGAAGCCAGGGAGGAAGAAGCAAGTTAATGATTGGTAGACCTACGCAACCCAACCGATCGATCGCTCGAACCTTTAACATGACTATTCAGGACGCAGTAGCTACGAAGGACGTGGTGTCAGGTATAATCCCAATCAATAATATAAATGCTTATGTATTATTTGATTCGGGTGCAACCTGTTCTTTTGTATCTAAAGAATTTGCTAGTAAACTTAGTACACCTCAAGAACGTTTAGAAGATCCTTTGAACATAGAAGTTGCCAGTAAGAAAATAATCCCTGTAGAATACGTCTATCGAAATTATCGCGCAAACATTAGAGAACATGAACTGAGCGTAGACTTAATTCCTATTAGATTAGGAGAATTTGACGTAATACTGAGAATGGATTGGTTATATAACCATGCGGTAGTAATTGACTATTAGAACAAATGTGTGAACCTTCAGACTCCGAGTAAGTCTAAGGTAGTGTTTTATGGTAGCTCATCGCTTAAGCAATCGTGTTGCGTTACGATGATGCAGGCCAAGAAATTGTTAAGGAAAGGATGTGTAGGTTATTTAGCTTACATCGTAGATACTCAAAAAAAGGGAGTAGAAATTAAAGATATACCCATAGTAAATGAATTTCAAGACGTGTTTCCGGATGATCTGCCTGGCCTTCTGCCAGACAGAGAAATCAAATTCGTAATAGACTTAGCACCGGGAACGGCACCAATTTCGAAAGCTCCATACCGTATGGCGCCAGTAGAATGAAGGAATCGATGATACAACTTCAAGAGTTACTGGATAAGGGTTACATTCTACCGAGTATGTCTCATTGGGGAGCACCAGTGTTATTCATGAAGAAAAAGGATGGATCGATGAGGCTCTGTATCGATTATCGGGAATTGAACAGAGTAACGATCAAGAATAGATATTCGCTACCGGGGATAGATGACTTGTTTGATCAACTAAAGGGAGCAAAATGTTTCTCGAAGATCGACTTACGGACAGGATATCATCAACTGAAAGTGCGGGATGAGGATATACCGAAGACTGCATTTCGAACCCGTTATAAACATTATGAGTTTTTGGTAATGTCATTCGGTTTAACTAATGCTCCGGCAGCATTCATGGACTTAATGAATCGAGTTTTTAAGCCATACTTGGATAAATTCGTAGTAGTTTTCATCTACGACATTTTGATCTACTCGAAGACAGAGCAAGAACATGCCGAACATCTGAAAATTATTTTGGAGGCACTACGAAGGGAGAAGATGTATGCGAAATTTTCAAAATGTGAATTTTGGATGAAGAAGGTTCAATTCTTAGGCCACATGGTGGATGAGAATGGAATCTTAGTAGACCCCGAAAAGGTCAAAGAAGTAAGTAGTTGGGAACAACCGAGAACAACGACGAAGGTTAAAAGTTTCTTAGGGTTAGCCGGGTACTATCGAAGATTTATCCAGGATTTTTCTAAGATAGTGACCCCGTTGACTAATCTGACGAGAAAGACAGTAAAATTTGTATGGACCGACAAATGCGAAGAGAGTTTTCAAGAATTAAAGAAGAGATTAAGCGAAGCGCCTGTATTATCCTTACCAGATGATACGGGAGGATTTGTGGTGTACAGTGATGCATCGTATAGAGGACCGGGCTGTGTGCTGATGCAGCATGGCAAAGTCATTGCATATGCATCACGACAATTGAAGGATTACGAAAAACGATATCCTACTCATGACTTAGAGTTAGCGACAGTAGTTTTTACGTTAAAGATATGGAGACATTATTTGTACGGAGAAAAATGTGAGATATACAAGGACCACAAAAGTCTGAAATATATCTTCACACAGAAGGAATTAAATATGTGTCAGAGAAGGTGGTTAGAATTAATCAAAGATTATGACTGTGAGATTCTTTATCACCCGGGAAAGGCAAATGTAGTTGCCGACGCTCTGAGCAGGAAAGGAAGGGAGAAATTGTTTCAATTGACAACTCAGGAGGAGTTAATAAAAGATATGGAAAAATTGGAAATAGAAGTAAAGGGACCCGAGAGGTCTGAATGGAAGTTATGTAACGACCCCAAAATTCATACAATTAAATTCTCGATTTCAGTCGTTAATAATACATTCCATCTCAAATTTTACATCAATAAATGATAATACAACCATCGAATTTTTTTTTTTTGCGGAATAATTAAAATTGTCTATTACAATCTATTTCATTCCCAAAATCTTCAACCTTTACATCAAAATAACTCATAATCATTTTCATACTACAATTGTTTACATTGCGAAACGATATTACAACTCAACATTAATACATCATTCGGAACCTTAAACATGGTTCGAATACTAATAACACAACTAATGTGTATAAATCCTCAAATATCACATCTGATTCATGTCTTTCAAGTAACACATAACTTTACCTTAAATCTTGAACATGCAAAAATGGTTATTTGCAAGGTTGAGTTCAACAACCCAGTAAAATCTAACAGTTTTCATGCATCACATAGCATATAATAACATGCTCAACATACATATCATAATAATTAAAGTAACATGGCATACATGCTTTAATTCACATAGCAAATATAAAGATTGAGTTCCTTACTCAATCGTCATTATTTAACCAAAATAATGTAGTCATAAATTAACTTTAACATTTTATGATTTCAACGTGTATAACATATCATGCTCGCTTACAACACATATAACATATCATACAATTTAAAATAGTTCATCAAGTCCACATAGAAAATAGGAACTGAAAGACTTGCCTTGATCGTTGTTTACCAATAACAGTTTAACAGCTTACAATTATCTGCACTTCACGTGCCCTACACAATTATATAATCATACCCATCAACTGTTAGTCACATAAAAACACATAGTAATTGTAATCTAACTCTACTCCACATCTCATAATCTTTCCTATTAATTAGCACACAATGTTAAATTAGATTGTGTTAACTTTTTGACTTATGTAATATTCGAAATTCATATAAGTGTTTAAGTCTTGCTAGGAATACTTATGGCTTTTATATTAAACCCATTCCATATATTATAATATTCATTTCTTTTTACTTAAAACACTTTTTACGTTCAATAACACTTATCACGGCGTTTCGACGTTTATTCGTCACACGCCCGATTTGCCTCCCTTGAGTATGCTTACTATACTTATATAACTTATCTAATACATCATTATATTAATGTTAAGCATCATTATATATACTAACATTCATGTTTTATAACTTATAATAACATCTTTTATCGTCAATAGCACTACACATACATACGTGCATGCCCGACGCCCTCCAATTGCCCCTGAAAACACTATAGTCCTAAAGATGACCATTTTGACCACTGTTCCCGATATTAAATTGAAATTCTTAAAGAACAAAAGTTGTAGGTCTACTCGTCCTCGTTCCGAATCATCTTGAATCACCTCAATCGGAGTTCGTATGAAAAAGTTGTGACTATTTTAGTAAAATATGTCCTGTTAGATTTTTTTTCCCCCAAAATTGGCTAGGCAGACTAACCCCCCGCCAGGGCGGGGGTTTTTGTACTGGGGGGGCCCGCTGGGGCGGGGGGTCCCTTCTGCGATTGTGCGATTTCAGCTCTAGAACACTACGAAAAGCCAAATTAGACCTCCACACTCCTTTCTAACAATCATACCAACCTACCCAAGGTGTAATAAGTTTACAGAAACATAAACTAATGTTTCTAACACGTTTCTAATCACATAAACAACACAAACATCAAGGTTACAACCTTTAAATTTTACTATCTCTCTTATTTCCTCTTCTTTTAACATTCATAGCGAAATTCTTCACTGTGAATTCGTTTTACATCCGTTTTGACTCGTTCAACTTGGGTTGTTTTCGTTTTTCAACATACTAACAATATCTATCATCAATTTCAGATTCTATCCATCAATTTTGACTCCAACATAAGTTAAAATATACATATGCCATTAAAACCCAAGCTTTTCATCTTTAACATATTCTTATGATTTTGATTACTCTAGAACCAATTAAAAAGACTATATATACTAGATTATACACCCATACACATATATATACAACATCTCTTCAAATCACCCAACCAAAATAGCTTTTTAAGTGAAGAACATGAAAAACTATAAATTAGAATTTTAGAACTAGATGAATACCTTTGATTCTAGAAGATGATAGCTACCTTTTGATTATCAAGCTTCCTTCCCAGAATTCCTTTCTCAAAAATCTCTCTAGAATTCTCTCAATTCTCTCTCAATTTTTCTTCTTCTCTGTTCTTCCTCTCTATTCTAATCTTACGTACTAAAATTATAACGTAATAATAATATAGGTATTAAGTATATAATATAAATATATCTATAACAGATATCAGTTATTTTTATTTTTTGAAAAATCAAAAGCCCTAAGGCTTGTTTGGCTAAAATAACTAATTAACTCTTACAGCTTGTTTGGTAAACCTAATTAAAACAAATCAATTAATCCTTATACCATGTTTAGTAAAACACCATTAAATTAAAGACTTAATATGCATTAAGACTTGTTTGGCTAAAACTAAATTAAACTCCTTTAATTTATTTTAATAACCACTTATAATATAGTTATTTGTCACATTTCTATTAAATTAAGTTTTCATACTTAATTAATTAATTCTAATAACAATTTATCAATTAAATCATTTAATCACAAAACTCAATATAAATAATTACCCATCAAAAAAATGAAATATCAATATAATAATTCATTTAATCATTATAAACTCTCTAACTTAATTGTTAAATTAAATTAGAACATTATCCCATAATTATTAATTTTCTTAACTCATTAATTATTTATTAAATAAATAATTAACCAAATCAAATCAAATCAATTAAACAAATATTTATTCAACGATAAACACATCTATTAAATATTTATATAATTCAATAAATATTTAAAAATTACAATTAAAATTTTGAAAATTATGGATTGTTACAAGTTACTTGTAATGGAAGCTTGTCCGACATTGTTGGATAGAGTAAAGGAAGCACAGGAGAAAGATGAAGAATGTGAGAAAATCAGGAGAAGGATCACGAAAAATGGGGAAGAAAGATTTCGAATAGATAAAGACGGTATCTTAAGATTCGAAGGGAAAGTGTGGGTACCAGCGGTAACCAAGTTGAGAAAGGAGATTTTTCACGAGGCACATAATACGACATACTCCGTTCATCCGGGAGGCCAAAGATGCACCGGGACTTGAAGCAATATTTTTGGTGGCCAAATTTGAAACGAGAAATTGCGGAGTACGTTAGTAGATGTCTTACGTGTCAACGTGTAAAAGCAGAGCATCAGCGGCCGAGTGGTTTGCTACAACCGTTGGAAATACCGGAGTGGAAATGGGAGCATATCACGATGGATTTCGTGGAAGGACTTCCAGTCACGCAGAAAGGTTTAGATGTCATTTGGGTTATCGTGGATCAACTAACAAAGACCGCATATTTTCTACCAATCAAGATCCGCTATAGTTTAAATCAGTTAGCAAATCTGTACGTAAAGGAAATCGTTTCACGACATGGAGTGCCGGTGTCGATTGTTTCTGACCGAGACCCGCGTTTCACGTCAAAATTCTGGAAAACGTCAAAATTTTGGAAAAGCTTGCAAGAGAGGATGGGAACACAGTTAAGGTTAAGTACTGCTTATCATCCTCAGACAGACAGAAAAAGTGAGCGAACAATACAAATGCTAGAGGACATGCTTAGGACTTGCTTGATGGACTTCAAGAGAAATTGGGACGACCACCTACACTTAGTCAAATTTGCGTATAATAATAGTCACCATGCGAGTATCGGCATGCCACCGTACGAAGCTCTTTACGGGAGGAAGTGCAGAACGCCATTATGTTGGGACGAAGTCGAAGAACGACAAATACTCGTACCAGAGTTAGTACAACAAACTGTAGATGTGGTGACAATGATAACAGCCAGACTAGTAGCAGCTCAAGATCGCCAGAAGAAGTACGCAGATTTGTATCGGCAAGACCGAAATTTTGAAGTCGACAGTTTCGTATACTTAAAAGTATCTCCGTGGAAGGGAAAGATCCGTTTCGGCAAGAAAGGGAAACTGAGTCCAAGATTCATAGGACCGTTCGAGATACTGAAGCGAGTAGGCGAGGTAGCATACAAAGTTGCATTACCACCTGAGTTGGAGCACATCCATAATGTGTTTCACATATCCGTGTTGCGTCCGTACAAGCTTGACTACAAGCACGTGATTTTTTATGAACCCATTCAAGTGGAGAAGAACTTAGTGTACGAAGAAATTCCTGTCCAAATTCTTGATAGGAAAGAGCAAACCTAAAGAAATAAAATCATTTCTTCTGTAAAAGTACTTTGGCGTAACCACGATGTCGAGGAGGCAACGTGGGAGTTAGAAGATAGGATGATGAGGGATTGTCCCCATCTATTTGTGTAACCTTGTAGCAATTTCGGGATGAAATTTTTATAAGGGGGGAGGATGTAATACCCGAGTATTTTCACGTATTATTAAGTGAATATACTAATGGAAATACTATATGTGAAAATAAGTGTTATTATTTTATGAGTCGGTTAATATAATTGATTCATATTAAATCAATGCGTATTAAGAAATGTGAATTGGCAATGAGAAGTGTGAAATGCCTTGTGTGGCATAGTGCGAAACGAGAAAATTCACTAACTAAGTTAAACCGAGAATTAGGAAGATTAATCGTGTATGATCATGAGATTTTATATAAGTAATCAATACACTCGTAGACTCGTAGTAACGCTCTTGTGGAGATCAATTCATGTCATGTATAACGAGTTAGCGTTGAAAACTGGCACGGGCAGAAGCTGCACCAGTCTTGGCACTTGACGGGCACGGCGCAGCTGTGCCATCCCAGTAGTACAAACTGGCACAGTTGCGCCAGAAGTCAATTGGAGAAAAGTAATTTTTCCACTTTGGAAATTAAATGGAACAATTATGTGATATGTGTGATATTGATAAATCATGAATTAGAGTATGTTATGTCCGACAACAGAATTATTAATCCATTAATTAATATTAATTTATTGTGGTGGAATATGGATTACTTGGTAATTAATTCGTAATATACGATTGTTATTATTTGTAATATATTATAAAAATGAATAATGATTATGAAAATCCATAACTACATTGAACAATTGTTGGATTAATTAATATTGGTGATAATAAAAAAAGGAAGTACATGATTTATTTATTTGACATAAATAAGCAAATTATTACTATAATAAGGTTATAATATGTTATATGAGTGGTAGAGATAATTATGAAACTACCCGAACAATAATATATGACTGCATTATTTTATTATGTGTATTTAATGTACATGGACTATATGATGTGAGTATATAAGTAACCCTAAATTCTCCTAATATGATAACACTTGGACAGTAAAACCATTTATGGATAACAAAGTAACTATATGAGAGTAATACTAAGCTTGTTGCTGAGAGTTTCTTCTTGTCCCAAATTGAGAGTCACATTTGCTCCTTCCTCAATCACGTGTAAAACAAAAAGGCTAAGCCTACTCCTTCCAACTTTTTAGCTGATGATTGTGGTAGAGAGTGGTGATTATGATGAGTTTCAACCACCCTCTAACAACTCCTCTATAACCTTTATGCAATCCTACAATCCATGGGTTTGATTCAATGGAAAATTGTTATGTCTGTGCAAGGATTTTTCTATAAATAGCAGACATGTTTATCAGTTGATGTTCTTGAAGTTGTCTGAGATTTGCTAAATAGGAGATTGAAAGCATACAAGCATTCTTAGAGCTTAAGATTTCAAGTAGTAGCAAGTTCTTTCACATTACGAAGGTATAATTCCATTACTATCTTTTCAATTTCAGTTTCTGTAAACAGAGTTCGTGATTGGTGAAATTTTAATTTCTTGAATTCGTGGAATTGAATGCTAGTGTGGTTGAATAATGTTCATATGGTTGTTATATGACCTAACAAACATGTTCGAACTGATAAATAAGTGTTTAGGAATGATTTCGTGAGTAAATTATGTGTTTGGGCTGAACAGTTGCCGAGGTTTACTGTTCCTGGTCTGAACCAGACACGGTGCAGCTACGCCGAATTTACACTGAGGCGCAGCGCAGCTGCGCTGTCCTCTGAAATTTGTTTTGAGCTTCTATTTTTCAGATTGTTGACGTACTATGTAGTGTACTAGCGTGCAAGCATGTCTTAAGGATATATATATCTATATGGACCTAATGTGAGTATGTTACGTTAGCATTAGCATGATAAACGGAAGTGTGTAGTTGAAATAAATTTAGAAAACTTTAGCAATGAACTTGATGAGTATGAGTGCCATGTTTATGTACTGACCCGCAAGCACGTTGATATGATTTAGATATGTATAATGTATGACTCTTAATTCCTTGTTCATGACCAAACTTATTAGGATTTGTGTTAAAGAAGTTTTCAAGAAAACTTAGTCTAGTGAGCTAACATGCATGATTCTACATAATGTATATTCTGACTCTGCCAACATGATAGCATGACTTAGAAATGCATGAATAAACTTTTGGCTTGTGTGTATGAGATTAGTAGGCAACCATGAATGTATTGAACTAACTAGTAAGCGTTGGAACGTGAATATTAAAATGCTACCTTGAGGATTAGAATTCGACATTTGTAATTATGTTGGGTAGCACTATTAGACGCGCTCATGTAGTATAAACATATATATACCATGCTTGTGTATTGCATTTCAAGAAAAGTATAAACGGAGTCTATTTTTTAACTAAAGCGATATTAGTTTCACATATATGTTATGAATACTAGTACGCATGCTTAATATGAGTGTTATAACTATCTTGTATGTTTACAGAACAAGCATGATAGACTTGGTGGTTGTATGACGTGTTAAGCTTTAAAATTTCATAGAAAGTCATAAATTAAAGAACTTATAAAAATGAGCACAAGAATGGTAATGTGGTATGTGAAAGCTTCTAGCATGTGTGTATGTTAAACTATAAGTATAATGGTATGTTAGAATGGGGCAAAAACTGCAAGGCAACAGCTCAGTCCTAGTCTGGCCAGGGGATAGCGCAGCTGCGCTGTCCCTAGGCCTAGACAGGGCACAGCTGCGCCGTGCAGCAGTCACATGTCGATTCTGTTGTTGGTCTGATGTTTGGAGCATGCTTACAGGATTACTTTAGCTTATATGACTAATATGCTAGTTAATGTGTTAAGGAGCATGCTATATGATGTAAATAAAGGTTAATTTTGACTTTCGAAGGCTAAGTCTAAGAGGATGTTTACATGGTATCAAACCATGATACGTGGGTCGAACTTGTGATGACGTATAAACTGATTTTGTACCTTACGTGCCTACTTGTATCATATCAAGCTTGATTAAAGACTATGTTAGCTAATGAACATCTTGAACATATAATACGTTATAAATAGGATTCGAAAGTGTTGAATTCTTAAACGAGGATAAACTCTTGTTTTACTTTATTCAACGGATATCGTAAGCAAGTTTTTAAACCTATCTTATTATTGAGAAACTATCCGAACCCTACTCTTATTGTGCAAGTATCTTTGCATTCTTTATTCGACGAATACCGTAAGCTTATCTCTTTGAGTACAAGTTATATTATTTTCTCGTTCAAATGAGCCATTATGCTTAAACCCTTGTGAAAACTATTATTCATAATGAACTTGGTATTGTTCTTGAATATTATGAAAGAGTCAATGCCATTTGATTCAGCTAGACTATATGCATGTTTATAAAAAATTGTCCAAACCCATTTGATTGGTGCGAAAAATCTTAAAAACTGAGTTGACCAACCCTTATGATAAGGGGATTGTATGTTGTTGGAAACCCCAACACATGAGTATATTATTACTGTGGTGTTATGCATAACGTGGAGTATTGTAGACTGATCCTCTACATTACTTGATTCTTTTGGGTTATCAGTTTAATATTAATAATTCTAGTAGATGTTCAATAGTCCTTAGTGACTGCTCAGTATAAATTGTTATCCAGTCGGATACCTTGATAGCCTTTGAATTCATATATATCAGTTGATTTATATTGAATTATTGATCTTAGTCTAAGTATTGTTGATATTCATTATTCATGATATTATTCTGACACTCTGAACTTTCCTAGAAATGACACTTCGATATTTCAAATCTTGTGATATTATATCCTACACCCTTGTTGTATATTACTTGTTGGGCAATTTGTGCTCATCCTTGCTTTTTTAAAACCTTTCAGTTAAGGAAGAACAGGGAGGTGTCTCTGGAACAGACAATGGCAAGGGCAAGGGCAAGGGCAAGGCTACCTACTAGCTTGTTCCTTTTATGTTTAAGATTATTATGTTGTATTAAGACTATGTTTAAACTTAAGTAGGATTATGCAATAGGTCTTTATTCGATACTATTATGTAATCTATTAAGTACTGTAGGTTGCGAGACCTGAGAGAATAATTATAATAAATCATTGTATATTATTCTAAATTAGATCTTTCGTTGTGAATGTGTAATTTTAGTTATTATGGTAATACCTTGAGCACGTGATGAACCGAATTCGGGTGACCAAGTGGAGGTCAGAATTTGGGGGCGCCACAGTCAAGGCAACACTCTCATCATACTAGCAATTAATCACCCCTGCAAACCTGTCGGAAGAAAAACACAGCATGAGCCAATTGCCAAGTACGGATACAGATATACAAAAGATATACAACTGATATACGAAAACAACTGAGACAAAATACTGAACAAAGCCTCAAATGTAAATACTAACAAAAATATATTCTCCAAAGATTTGGATGGAATATATCTAAATCAACAGAATTGACGAAACCAATAAAAGAATAAAGAAATAAGGAACTGAAGTAATTAACTCAATGAATTGAACTGAACAGAAACAAACAAAACTAATACAATGAAATAATAGGTTGAATCAAATGGTTGGATGTTATTTCATACCGAGTGAGCTCAAAAATATACATTGCCACATAGGCAAGTCAAAACAACGCCACACAGGCAAGTCAAAATAATGCCACACAGGCAACCAAAATAATACCACACAAGCAAATCACACATTGGACCGCGAATCCAAATGTATGCAAATCGAATAGGTGTGTTTGGCACAACTTCACAAATCCGCATAACAGAAAACTAGGGTAAACCCATACGCCACCCACAACAAAACACCAAATGGCCCACTTCCTCCGGAGCCCAAACGGAGACGCCGTGGACTAATCACACCGCCACGAAAAGTGTCATGCCTCTCGTGCCAAGACGACATGCATGTAGTACCCCCACAGGTGGTTATAGCTCAGGTATACCCTACGGTATATTCTAACTAAAATATTATGTCACAACACATGCGACATAATACCAACAAAAGGGGTTTTATATGTACATGTTGAACCAAATCAAATTATAGTCACAATGTCTCAAAAAGAAGGTAGTAACATGTACCGCTCTACAATTATTAAAATAAATATTAAACATGATAACCTAATTTAAAGAGTACAAATACGAGTCATATATATCAACTCCAAAATTAAACTATTATATGAATTTCACAAAAAATAATTATGTGAAAGAATAACGAAATTCGAAATAAGGGACAAAACGAACAAATCAAATTTAACAAGAATATCGCTGAAAGAGTACGGAATCCGTACCTGGAGTAAGCAATGTAATACCCAAAATTATAACTTCAAATATAATTCGTTAACTCCCACCGTCCGAACTAATTAAATAAAATAATAATTAATATAAGTTTGTTTGCAAAATTATTCTTTCCATCTTTAAATCTTTAAGAAACTCATTTTATTATTATTATTATTATTATTATTATTATTATTATTACTATTATTTTCGTTATTATGTTTCTGTAAATTTCTAATTTTAAATTCTCTGTTAGTCTTACATAATACCATATCACATATTTTAACAATTAATTATCGGAATAAGCCTTATTCAAAAATCTTGATTGCAAAAGTAATGCATGTGCAATTCTTTTTATATGTATACATGGATATTATACATCATTCAATGCTAACACAGCAGCTTCAAGTTAATGAATTCCTTATTTTATTAATAACGAATCAACAGTAAAGAGAAAAAAAATACATATACATGTGACCTTTAATCTAATTTGACAATTTGCAACAGGGAGAATCTATATACATATATATTCCAACGGTAAAACTTAATAGTTAATCATTATATACATAAAATAAAAGGAAAAAAAATAATTGTTCTGGATTCTTCAGTATGATCTCATTCTAACTTTATTAATAGTACAAACATAATAGAAAAAGAACTTACTTGCTTCTTTCTTTCTTCAACCCACAATGAATTGCATAAGCCTCCTTCTCTCAAATTTATCTAACTGGTGAGGCACCGCTTCCTTTTCAGTGTGTATAAGTAATAAGAAAGTTTAGGTTTCAATTGTTATTTATTTATTAATATTTCTTATTAACTCTCAAATTTTTAATGGGATTTATTATTACCCACATTTAATTAAATTAAACCAAATTAATTTTGTCCAATTTAATGTAATCTCTTACTTATTTTAGTCCACATAAATTAAATACAATGTTTTACCCAAACATAAGAAAGCCCAATTAAAATATTTAAAAACCCATTTTTTTTTAATAATTAAATATTAAATTATTTTATCTTATACAATTGTATTTAAATTGAAAAAGGTAAATGATTGTGTTTCCCTCTTTTCTTCCTTGTTTTGTTTGAAAAATTAAATTCGTTTAGTAGATAATTAAATAATTTATTAAATTAAAATTGAGGAAGATAATTCCTTTTGTTAAAGTCTTGTGGTAAAATCATTCGGAGCGGAAAGCTACTTGAGAGATGGAGGAATCTATTCGAGCGGAGTATCCGTATCTTTTTTGATAATTAAGTACATTTTATTCTTTTGATTTCGGGGACAGAATCCTTTTAAGGGGTAGGTGATGTAATACCCAAAAAATAAATAAATAAATATATGCCTTTTAATTTCTTATATTTAAATATTTTAATTGGGCTTTCTTATATTTGGGTAAAACATTGTATTTAATTTATGTGGACTAAAATAAGTAAGAGATTACATTAAATTGGGCCTTAAAATTAATTGGGTTTAATTTAATTAAATGTGGGTAATAATAAATCTCATTAAAAATTTGAGAGTTAATAAGAAATATTAATAAATAAATTACAATTGAAACCTAAACTTTCTTGTTACTTATACACACTGAAAAGGAAGCGGCGCCACACCGGTTAGAGAAATTTGAGAGAAGAAGGCTTAGGCAATTCATTGTGGGTTGAAGAAAGAAAGAAGCAAGTAAGTTCTTTTGCTATTATGTTTGTACTATTAATAAAGTTAGAATGAGATCATACTGAAGAATCAAAAATAGTTGTTTTTTTTCCTTTTATTTTATGTATATAATGATTAACTATTAAGTTTTACCGTTATATATATATATATATATATATATATATATATATATATATATATATATATATATATATATATATATATATATATATGTATGATTCTCCCTGTTGCAAATTGTCAAATTAGATTAAAGGTCACATGTATATGTAATTTTTTTTTCTCTTTATTGTTGATTCGTTATTAATAAAATAAGGAATTCATTAACTTGAAGCTATTGTGTTAGCATTGAATAATGTATAATATCCATGTATATATATAAAAGAATTGCACATGCATTACTTTTGCCATCAAGATTTGTGAATAAGGCTTATTCCGGTAATTAATTGTTAAAATATGTGATATGGTATTATGTAAGACTAACAAAGAATTTAAAATTAGAAATTTACAGAAACATAATAACGATAATAATAATAATAATAAAATGAGTTTCTTAAAGATTTAAAGATGGAAAGAAAAAATTTGCAAACATACTTATATTAATTATTATTTTGTTTAATTAGTTCGGACGGTGGGAGTTAACGAATTATATTTGAAGTTATAATTTTGGTTATTACATTGCTTACTCCAGGTACGGATTCCGTACTCTTTCAGTGATATTCTTGTTAAATTTAATTTGTTCGTTTTGTCCCTTATTTCGAATTTCGTTATTCTTTCACATAATTGTTTCTTGTGAAATTCATATAATAGTTTCATTTTGGAGTTGATATATATGACTCGTATTTGTACTCTTTAAATTAGGTTATCATGTTTAGTATTTATTTTAATAATTGTAGAGCGGTACATGTTGCTACCTTCTTTTTGAAACATTGTGACTATAATTTAATTTGGTTCAACATGTACATATAGAACCCCTTTTGTTGGTATTATGTCGCATGTTTTGTGACATGATATTTTTGTTAGAATATACCGTAGTGTATACCTGAGCTATAACCACATGTGGGGGTACCACAGGCATGTCATCTTGGCACGAGAGACATGACACTTTTCGTGGCGGTGTGATTAGTCCACGGCGTCTCCGTTTGGGCTCCGGAGGAAGTGGGCCATTTGGTGTTTTATTGTGGGAGGCGTAAGAGTTAACCCTAGTTTTTTGTTATGCAGATTTGTGATGCTGTGTCAAACACACCTATCCGATTTGCATACATTAATAGATTCGCGGTCTAATGTGTGATTTGTCTATGTGGCATTATTTTGGTTGTCTGTGTGGTATTATTTTGACTTGCCTGTGTGGCGTTGTTTTGACTTGCCTATGTGGCAATGTATATTTTTGAGCTCACTCGGTATGAAATAACATCCAACCATTTGATTCAACCTATTATTTCATTGTATTAGTTTTGTTTGTTTCTGTTCAGTTCAATTCATTGAGTTAGTTACTCCAGTTCGTTATTTCTTTATTCTTCTATTGGTTTCGTCAATTCTGTTGATTCAAATATATTCCATCCAGATCTTTGGAGATTATATTTTTGTCAGTATTAACATTTGAGGCTTTGTTCAGTATTTTGTCTCAGTTGTTTTCGTATATCAGTTGTATATCTTTTCTATATCTATATCTGTACCGGGCAATTGGCTCATGCTGTATTTTTCTTCCGGCAGGTTTCCTGGGATTATTAAGGGCTAGTATGATGAGAGTGTTGCCTTGACCAGCTAAGTTGATTTGATTTAAAGTTTTTATTATTTTTGACTTTGTTTGGAGAATTGTATTTAGTACTTTTTTTAATGGATCACCACTATTAATATTTTAAAGTTATCAGTGCTCTATTTATTTATTTTGAGGTTTGTTGTGTTTTGCACGTGACCTCCATTTCGTTTTCGGGAAGGGGGTGTTACAAGTGGAGGGAGAGTTTTTGTAAGCCATCTAGCTCCATGATCAGCCATAGAAGAAAAAAAGCAAGAAGATCAAAGGTATAAGAAAATTTTAACCTTATTCTAGTTTATTTCCTTTTGTTTTGGTTTGATTTTAATGATATAAAGTTTATGATCTTGAGGTCTAAAACATTAGATCTACATGTTAATAAGTGTTTTATGGTTAGGCTTTTGAGTGTCAAAAGTTGGACCAAAAGAAAGAAAAGTAAAACTAGTTGTTAAAGGGTAGAAAACCCTAACTTTCTACTACTTTGAAATATTATAACTTAAGATCTACACATCCTTTTTTACGATCTGTTAAATAGGGGTGCTAGATATATAAGTTAATTGTTAAACCCAGGTGGTAGCACTCAAATAAGGATTTTTGTGCATCAAATGGCAACTGTTTTAGCCAAAACAGTCCTGCCAGAAAAGAACAAAATTTGGCCACAAGTATACCCCCTGGCCAGTTTGGTCCAGGGGCATTTTTGTCAACTTTTGTTGCTTTAAAAATTCTGAAACAATTTAGGGTGTTAATATGATGAATTATCTAGATTCAATCCAATGATGGCGATTTTTGGATGTATAGAATGAGAGTTATGGATTTTATAAGAAAGGACTACTTTAAAAGTAAACTTGAATAACTTTTTGTGTGTAACTCTAAAAATTGTGAAATTTTTACTGGAGGTAGAGTGTCATGAAAGGGGCATACCCTGACAAGTTCAGAATTTTTGGATAATATTTCGATTTATAAAAAATGTTGCAAGATCTGATTGTTTTGTCCATTTTTAATATAGTAAATGAAATCCAAAAATTCCAGAAAAATTATATGTTCCTCATGAAATCATTTACTGATATTTCCAGAAAATAAGAAGTTTTGGAGATGTTTTGATATTTTTCATATAAATGATTGTGTTATGGATAAATGGGTAAAATTAGTTATGTGATGTTGAAAATTAGAAAAATAGGATTTTATGACTTGAGAATCCTTAATATGATGAAATCAGGTTAATGGAGGATGTTTTGGTCATTGTTGATGAGATATTGTATTTATGGCCTTTTATTAGTGTTAAATAAATAAATTAGTAATGATTAAATAATTAAAATAAATTATTTATAAATTTAATAAATGATTAAAATATTATTAAAAGATTAATAATATTAGATTAAGATATTATTAATTAATTAATAATATTTAGATTAATGTTAAATTAAAATATTATTCAATGATTAATAATATTAGTTAAGAACAAAAATATTATTAAATGATTAAAAATATTAGTTAAGGATTAAAATATTATTAAATGATTAATAATATTATGAAATGAGTAAGATATTATTAAAGGATTAATAATATTATGAGGTAAGTAAGATATTATTAAATGATTAATAATACTTGTGAATGAATAAAATAGTATTAAATAATTAATAATATTAAATGAGAGTTTAAGATGATTAATAAAGAAAAGTTAAGTTATTTTAAGAATATAGTATGATTGGACATTCAATATGCTATATTAAGTATATAATAGGCTGAAAAGAGAAAATGATTAGCATTCGGTTTGCTGTATTAGCATTCGGTTTGCTGTATTAGTATTCGGCTTACTGGATTATAAAGAAGAACTTATAAAATGAAAGATGAAGTGTTAAATCTCAATGTATATAGTATAGTGATTGAAATATTATCAAAGGATGATAATATTACTAATGATTTATGGTAGTATCAAATATTTGATTTTGTGATTACATGTTAGATAAATTATTATGAAATAATGGTATTATAAGTGCATGAGATATGTGATGCTAATTGAGAGATCAATCTTATTAATGATAGGTCTTTCAAATGAAATTAAATTAGATTGTGTAGCAGTAGTCAACGACAAAGGCAAGTTCCCTAACTCAAACTCAAGTTATTATTTTTCCAACATGTTAGTGGATAATTATTGTTGATTATTCAACATCTATAATTATTATTTAATATTCGCAATTATTGCAAGTTTCCTAACTCAACTTGAGTTATTTATTTCAAAGTATGTTTGTGAATAATTATTGTTGGTTATTCACATCTATAATGGTTATTGTTATTCGCACATAGTGCATTTGATTTCATGTTCTATTACTTGAACTATGAAATAATTTAAAGTTCTTTTATTTATGAACTGTTTATAAGTCATGTCTCTGCTAATTATTTCAGCTAGACTAATAATTGATGAATCGTTCTGTTATTTAAACTAAGTTGTTGTTGAAAGATTTATGCAATTTATTTCGGCTAGATCAATATTGATATTATATGTTGAAATCATAATATTTCTTTAAAAGTAATTCAAACCATATTATTGTGGTATAGACTCATGTTATAAGACTGAGATTTACAACCCTTATAAAAAGGGGAACTTTATTATTGGACATCTGTCCCGCGCGCTATGTTTGAGTATTATTCATAATATAGGATAAAATGGAGCTGATCACTTCATGTACTCGCAGAAGAGTATAATTAGTTTTTATAACTAACTTATATTTTTGAGGTAATTCAGTTTTATTAACTGATAATTCCTCTATTAGTTCTTAATCTATATATAATCACTCAGTATGAAATTTGGGAATATCCCACTTTGTTAAATATTGTTGTAGTATGGATAATTCTTCTTAATCAATTGAATATTATTGAATCTTCAAAAGAATTTTACTTTTTCGTCCTTGATATGTTATCCAGCTTGGAATTCAAGAAAATTCTTGTTATTGAAAATGATTTATTATTCAGCTACTTCGAAATCTTTTGAATATTATTGAAGTTCTATAAAAGTTAGACTCTTTTGTTCATAATATATATCCTTTATTGTACGCTTTAACTTACTAAGCAAATTCGTTGCTCACCCTTATTTAAATAAAATATTTCAGATAAAGCCAAGGTAGCAGAGGGTTCTAAGAAGGATAAAGGCAAAGCGAAGGCGACTGATTAGTATTACTTGTGTAATGATTTTTGTATCATGTTTAAACTTAAGCCTTTTGCATGAGTAGACATGTAATATTAAGGTTAGTTAACATTGGATGATGATTATGATGATATAATTATGTTTTAAGTTATGTTTTTATTAAGTACATTCAATAAATGATGTAATTCATCAAAAAATGGGTAGTTAGATGTGATATGTATGATGGATCGTAAGCACCAAACTCGAAGTTAGGAAACCCGAATTTGGGGGCGTCACAGAGGATTTGGTGAGATTAGATGGGGATTTGGTGGGAGTAGTTGGGCAGCCCATGTGCTAAAATCTCAGCAGATTTTAGTCGTGTGGGTCCCACTTTTATTGTCTCGTTTTGCGTACTTAATCTCGTATTTGACTTTCGAATTCGAAAAATCAAATTTTTGAGTTTATAATCAATTCTTACTAAATTTGACGCTCCCAATGTCATGGGCACATTCATTTCCTCAAATTCATCTTTGAATTTTAAGTTTGACTTTTTTCCATAAAAGTCAATTGTTAACTTTGACCAAAAAGTCAACCTCAACACATTTCGTGTTTAGAGTCCATTCTTACTAATTTCGACGTTCCGGACTCAAATATCTCGTCCCCCTCTTCAAATTCCACTCCTAACTCTGATTTTGACTTTTTTTCGTAAAAGTCAATTGTTGACTTTGACCAAAAGTCAACACTTACACATTTTGTGCTTACAGTATTTTTTTTTACTAAACTTAACACTCCGGATTCAACCGAGTAGTCCGTGCTTCAAAATTCTATTCCTAACTCAAATTTGGAGTTTTAATTTGCTTCCTTTATATTGTTAATCATATTAGCTAATCACTTATTGATTATTATTCATTTCATTTATCATTCAAGGCCAGCATTCAAGCTATGTTAATTCATAACATAGTTTTATCTTGATTCTCATATCCTTAACTTAATTGATCATATTGGCTTATCTTTTCATCCCTTAGTTATTACATGTTTTCCCACTTACAAGGATCCCATGTCGGAATCACTATTCCTATAATATTCTAGTTTAGTTCACTACTAGACTTATGAAATTTCTCTCATCGATTAACTTAATTGAATTACCTTAACATAGGTATTACTTTACTACTTTTTTCATTAATCTTTCTCTATCCAATTCTTAGACAACAATTTATTCTTAGCCCAAGTCTCATTTGACTTATTTCGGCTCATGACTACCTGCTTATTCTCATGTATTAATATCTTCAGTATTTCTATCATTCACCTTCAATTTTCTTACATTCTTTCAGATGTTAAACTAGATAGGTTCTTTAAAAAAATATTTTAATCATTCCTCTATTTTCAAATCTAGGTTTTATTCTTTAAACCTTTATTTATATATTCGAGACAAGTCTCATAAATTTCCAGGTTATCACATATAAAAGTCAACCCCGACACATTTCATGTTTAGAGTCTATTCTTACTAATTTTGACGTTTTGGACTCAAATATCTCGTCCACGTCTTCAAATTCCCCTCCTAACTCCGATTTTGACTTTTCTCTATAAAAGGCAACTGTTGACTTTGACCAAAAGTCAACCCTAACACATTTTGTGTTTACAGTCTTTCTGACTAAACTTGACGATCTAAATTCAACCGAGCAGTCCGTGATTCAAAATTCTATTCCTAACTCAAATTTTGAGTTTTAATTTACTTCCTTTATATTGTTAATCATATTAGCTAATCACTTATTGATTATTATTCATTTCATTTATCATTCAAGGCCAACAGTCAAGCTATGTTAATTCATAACATAGTTTTATCTTGATTCTCATATTCTTAACTTAATTGATCATATTGGCTTATCTTTTCATCCCTTAGTTATTACATTCTTTCCCACTTACAAGGATCCCATGTCAAAATCACTATTTCTGTAACGTTCTAATTTAGTTCACTACTAGACTCTTATGAAATTTCTCTCATCGATTAACTTAATCAAATTACCTTAACATAGGTATTACTTTACTACCTTTTTCATTGATCTTTCTCTATCCAATTCATGGACAACAATCTATTCTTAGCTCAAGTCTCATCTGACATCTGAATAAAAACTCAACTTTTGAATCAAGAATGAATAACAAGAATCAAAAGAATTCTGAGGGTCGTAAGACCTTGAACTATGTCCTAGGTTAACAAGGGTTATACTTGAAACCTTTAACAGTCATAAGACTATGGACCTTCTTCTCGTACTTAGGGGGATCTGCCCTTAGTACCATACTGTGCACAATATCTTAACGCTAAAGCGTAAATAATCCCCTATACAGGGTTATTCATCTCAGTTTGACATTCGAATCCGCACCAAAGGAAGTTTGGTTTGGATAATTCATCAAGGGTTCTGAAATTTAGAACGCTCATCAACTATGGACTAGTTGAATCATTAAGGTGTCACTAGTCTAATAAGGTTCAACAATAATGATATTCAATTTGAAATAGTAATCTCAAGAAGTATACAATAGAATAATTATTGTATAACTAAATCATAATTTGAAAAGATAATCAATCTTTAATAAATCATTTGAACTTGAATAATAGTAACGATAGTTTATTCAAGGTAAATAATAATCTTGAACAATAATGACAAGTAAGGTTAGGAAACTTGCTCAAATTTAAGAGTTTAAGTTTAGGAAACTTGCCTCGTGCGTAGATTACACTTTAACTAAGCACGTTCTTTGAATTAAATCCTACATACCATTCATATACACAATACCAGTTAATTATAAATTAACTAATCAACATAAACTCATTCTCGTTGTCTACTTTAATTATCGACTATGCTTAGTCAATTTATCTCATTATCACATAATTTGTACTTCATGAGTAATAATCTAATTATGAATTCAATAATTTAAATCACATGTAATTATGTTATTTACATGTTTAAACAACTATTTTTATCATCACATTATTTTTCTAACATATTTACATGTTCATTACATCAATCCCCTAACACTTGTTAGACTTTAATATTTTAAAAATCTCATTTCTGAATTTTCTTGAGAGTGGCGATGCGGCGCCGCTGATACACGTGATCTTCGCGCTGCGGCGCTGTGGCGCCGTTGCGCTGCAGCTCGAGTCTTGGTGCTGCGGCGCGGTGGCGCTGCGGCGGGGGAAATATACAGGTAGCCGGCGCTGCGGTGCGGCACACCAGACACAGAAATGGCAATACGCGAAAAATCGCAGAACATGCCAATTTCTCCCAATTTCTTATTTTCTACTCGAAATTAGACATACCCACATGTTAATATTCACATATTATCATTAACCAACCTCTATAGAGTGATTTTAACCCATCTAAACACTTAATAACATATTTAAATCATGTAAAATGGGACTGTTCTTGATGTTCTTGAAGTTTTTAACATAAATTCCTAAAATTTAACACCACGGATTCGTTATAAAGCCAAATCCGTTCATTTAAAGCTTGGTCTCTTCGTATTAACATGCACAATAATATACGAGTGTAAAATCTATGAAAACATTTATGTTTGACATACTAAAATCACGTATAAGGCCATAAGGCCAAAACCCCAAACTCTGTATTTTTTTTTTTTGAAATAGCAAGTCATCAGATTACGAAACTTAGGATATGGAATCATGTAATATATATATATATATATATATATATATATATATATAACATGTTATGCCACTCGAATTATTACATATATACTCATAATTGCTACCTTATTCAACTACAGAAACTTTACAGAGGACTTAAGCCATAGTTATGAAAACTTTAAAAGACGTAGAATAAAAATTGGGTTGGATAAAATTACCCAAAGCGTAGATGATTAAGGATGACAATATCTCTCTACTTCAATCACAGCATTCACAATTCTATGAAATTTCTCTAATTTCTCTCTGGCTTTCTCTCTGATTAGTTTTATCGGACTTAGTAAAAATAAAGGAAAGAATACGTATAATAAAGGAAGAGAAAACGGACGCACAAAATGGCCAGTTAACCCAGTCATGGGCAACTGCTAGTAACCACTACTAAGGCCATGTTTGGCTAGCCTTAAAAAGTTTAAACTTATTTAATTTAATAAAACCTTTACAATATACTTTAATAAATGTCACACTCCTTCATAAAATAAATTCAATATCTTATTTAATTTATTATAAATAAAATATAATAATTTTTCATAAATTCACATAGTCACATTATTGATTTTTTTATTTATAAATAATATCAAATTATTAACTCTCTAATTAATAATTAAATTAATTAAATAACATCATGCTTAATTAAATATTTCATTTAATTCGATAAGCTCACATAATTAAATATTTGAATAATAATTATTCTCTACATTAATTTAATAAATGTAACACATATAATTAAATTAATCTACCATAACTGCATCAATTAATTATTTAATCTAATAATTAAATCATCGAAAAATATTTATTTAATTCAATAAATATTAGAAATTAATTACAAAATCTCGTTCGTCACATCTTTCCCCCCTAAAAAGGATTCTGTCCCCAGAATCACGACTCAATAAATTTTGACCCGTTACAACAGTCCCCGCGACAACACCGGGAGATTCAGTTTCAACCTCAGAGACAACCCCGAGGAATGCAGTTCCGGAGATAACCCCGGAATCCTCTGTGCCATCTCGGAGACAACCCCGAGATGTTCAGTCTCAATCCCGGAGACAACCCTGGGATCTTCAATCCAACCTCGGAGATAACCCCGAGGGATGCAGTTACAGTTCCGGAGATCACCCCGGAAATGCTCTTTTCCACTCCCTGCTCAGCTTCAACACTCGGCAATAGCCCCGAGGCTCTGATTCCCCAAGCCCGGAGATAACCCCGGGAGGTCAAGCATACCTCAGAGATAACCCTGAGGATGGTCAACACCTACAGCAGTCCAATCTCAAAGATAACCCTGAGCAACGGCTGCTAAATTAGCTCAAATCGGAGATAACCCCGGTGAGGCGCAGAATCGTCATTTTGCCATCTCGAACTCACATTGCGTCATCTCCGCAACATTCAAACATACATTCTACACAGAAATTCTCTACAAGAACCAAAGAGCTCCAATCCCGAGTGGCAACTACATAAGACAGCACACTGGATAGAATTTGAAGCCTGAAGACCAAGGGCATGGTCCCATCTTCCTGTCTTCGTACAACCTCTAATCCCATGTCATTGTGTAGCTCTCGACAACAGCATGCCGAAAAAGGTCTTATACACCTCGATCGGATGCCCGGATTGAAGTTCTAAAAGTTTGAGCGAACAACACGTTACACACGTGCACGTACTTCGAGACGGCAGGACCCACGAAGCCCGGGGCACCCCGGGCAGTCGCAGGTGCATCTGCGACTGTCGCAGGTACACCTGCGGCTCCCCCCTCTATAAATAGAGGGCTTGGGGTAGCCATTTTGCATAGAGAAAAGGCGAGGAAGCCCTGTCTAATTTGCTCTGTACACTCTATAAACTGAGTGCTTTCTCATTTTAAACACTTGTGAGCTTCTATATTGCTATATTTTTACAGCGGGAGCCGAGTGTTCATCCATTTAAAGCTATTGAAGTCTTCTTTGGCAGTCCACTGTAAGCCTTCTTACACTTTCTAAAGCCTTTCTCCACTACTGTGCACACACAGTTCTTCACGTTGAGGGTCGTGTTGCGTGTGTATGCCCGGACTTCGGTCCATGGCTTTTATTTCTTTTTGTATATATATATATATATATATATATATATATATTTATATATTATATATAAATATACTAACATTATCGAGTTATGCCTCGATTGAGCCTGAATTTACATCCGGAGCGTTTATTTCTTATATATATATATATATATATATATATATATACTTATATATAAACTGTGGTCGAACCCTATTTGATGAGCCTGAATTTACATCCGGAGCGTTTACTACTTTTGTATATATATATATATAAATACTTATATATATATTGTTGCTATCAAACTCTGTTTGATTGAGCCTGAATTTCACATCCGGTGCGTTTACCGCTTTTATATATATATATCCTCGACCGCGAATTAACGAAACGAGCTTGGATCGATATATATCCAGTGCGTTTATCTCTTTTATATATATATATATATATATATATATATATATATAGCAACTGTTCATCTGCAACCGTTTTCAAAATTTCTCTTTTATTCTTATTCCGAAGTCACCTGATTTACTGTAGTCCACCTTGTTCTTGTCAAACCTTTGTAAGTCTCTTGGGTGAGCAGTGTTGGTTTTTGAACATAGGTATGAGTCTGCTTAAGGTAATAGGGTATGAATGGAAGAATAATGAATAAAAATTTATTTTGAACTTGGTAAAAATGAATAGATTGTTTAGATCTAACTCCTCAACTAGTAACCGGTCGACTTTGCCTCATGTTCCAGACGTAGTAAACCAAGAGATTCACAGTTATGAAAATATCAGTCAAGCCTTGCACGATTGGAATATACCTAGGGTCTCCCCTAAGGAAATTTATCAGTCAACTTTTTTAGACAATTTTAAAACAGATTATAATGTCAAAACGGTTGAAAAGGTTTATGCCATTAATAAAGAATACGAAAATTGTAGCCTTTTGGATCCAGAAGTCATCAAAAAACATAAAAGGAAAGGTTATAATTTTATTCACATTGGATTAGTTCAAGTGGCTGTTAAACCATTAAATATTAAAGGAATTAATTCAAGCATTTATCTCTGCCTTAGAGACGCACGATTCTTGAATTATTATCCTAGCATGATCGGTGCAATGGAATCTAGAATAGAAGAAAGAGGGGCTAAGAAGGGCTTAACAGCGGTAGAGGCTAAAGATTCATCTGAGAAGGAACTCAGAGTCTTTCGAAGTCTGCCTCAATAACTAAGTTCGGTTTCCTTTTATAGAATAAGGAAAGAACTATTACAAAGTTACCATTACAAAATAAATGATTACAGACAAAAGTTACTATTCATGAACAGTGCTGACTTTTTTTACTATTCATTGACGCGTCTGGCAACTTTTGACAAAGTGGCTACAACTTTTGACTTGAGAGATGCTTTCGGTGGAAAAGACAAATCTGCTTTCGGCCGAGGGCATCTTTTGACTGGCTGCAGGGAGCAGGTGCATGTGACTGAGAAGAAACGTCAGGCAAACGGGTCCTGAGCATCCTGTAGGTTGATGGTGCCGTAAGGGTCATCCTCATCTTCATAGTAACTGTGGGAATCCGATGAAGAACCTGCAGAGGCCTCTTCATGCAATTCATCAATTCTTTTATTCAATGCCTGGGCAATAAATTTTAACTCTTTTCCGGAACAATCTTTAAAATCAGAAATGTTACGGGAACAAGACGAACCAGTGGGACTGACTCTAGACTCTTTTGATTTTTTACTGACACTTAACTCTTTTGATTTTTGACTAGAAGGACTAGAAGGTTCTGCTGTAGAGACTGGAAGAACCTTGAGGGTAGAAGCAGGGAATTCTAACTGAACTTGACCTACAATTCTATTGACATCAAATTTATCCCACCACTTGACAAACCATTGGCGAGTGACAAGGGGAAAAGGATCTGTCGACGGAGATGTAGGGGAAGCATTGTGACTAATTTCACTGGTGGGATTTTGAATGCTGTATTTCCATCGGAGAATCCAGGGAATTTTATATTTACTTACAAACTGAAGGAGGACTGGGACACCTTCATATGCTGAATCTAATTTTTTGTGATTGCAAAAATGATTGAGTTGAACTTTCAGGGGATCGGGAAGAAGGTCATAGGTAGAACCAAATCTCGACCACCAATGGGAAAACCAATATGGGAAATGACTTTTGAATTTATGATCAAATTGAACAAACCAAGAATGACTGTGTGACTCATTTTGATGGAGGAAAACTTTATACCATGCTTCCATATAATCATAATAACAAAAAGAGTTATCCTGATTAGAAAGCTGCATAAGGTCAGAGGGATGTTTTCCCCATTCGGACATTTGAATAAACTGTTTAATATACAACGAATGGTAAAGAACTTTGGCTTTATCATTGTTTGCATAAATGGGTTTAATGAAGATTGACTCTGTTTCAACAAGAATGTCCTTATAATACACAAGAGATTTATAAGGAGCAAGAGGCATGAAATGCCAACCAGAATGGAAAAACTGGGAGGTCAATTTTACTGGGTCATTTCTGGGTTTCATGTGAGGCTCAACATGGAATAAGAAATTGGTCCATCTAAGCATATACTCAGAGGGAGGATTACTAGGATTTGGGCTATAGGCATTGGACTAAAAAGGGTCAACTGGAATTGGGTTACTAGCTAAGGCTGAACTATAGGGTTTGGGCATCGTCCCAAGGACAGTGAACTTGTTACTGGTTTGGTAAATTGGGTTTACTGGATGAGGAACCAAGGCTCCTTTTGGCTGATTACTTGGGCCAGTGGGGCGACCCGGACCACGAGAGGAAGATGCACCACGGATACTCATGAAGGATGCACGGTACCTGTGTTAATAAATTCCCGAGTGAGAAAATCAGGAATGGAATT
Source organism: Panax notoginseng (assembly GCA_016801055.1). Classification (NCBI taxonomy): domain Eukaryota; kingdom Viridiplantae; phylum Streptophyta; class Magnoliopsida; order Apiales; family Araliaceae; genus Panax; species Panax notoginseng. The sequence continues at coordinate 149,066,120 of CM029015.1, read as the reverse complement.
GTTACTGCCTTTAATGTATTCAATTTCAAAATCAAAGATACTCAGCAGGGCTTGCCATCTAGCAAAGGAGTGTTTAGAAGCTATGTTTTTAACATCTTTTTCTAACACATATTTTACAGATTTGCAGTCAATTCGAACTAAAAATTTTTGATTTAATAAATCGATTTGAAACTTATTAATACATAATACAAGAGAAAGTATTTCTTTTTAAATAGTACTGTAATTTAACTGTGTACTATTCCATGCACCGGAATGAAAACGGACGATTTGTTCTAGGGAATCTGGAGTTAATTTTTGCTTGAGAATACCTCCGAATCCAATATCAGAGGCGTCAGTTTCAACAATCTTAAATGCAGAATCATTTGAAATACCAAGACAGGGCAATGTCTTGACGTATTTTTTGACTTGTTGGACGACAGAAGTATGAATGTCAGTCCATGGGGGAGGATTGTCTTGCAAACGCTGAAAAAGAGGTTTGCAAATTTTCCTGAGGTTTTTATAGAACTTGCCAATATAGTTGAGCGAGCCCAGAAGCCTCTGCAGTTGGGTTTTATGGGTAATTTTATCTGGGAATCTGTCGGCGAATTGAATAGCTCTATCAATTGGCCGTATGAGTCCGCGATATATAATTAATCCAAGAAACCGAACTTTAGCTTGAAACAAGCTGCATTTGGAAAGTGAAAGAACAAGTCCATTATCTTTGACCGTTTTAAAAAACGATTTCAAATGTTTGACATGTTCTTCAATGGAATTGGAAAAAATTAGAATATCGTCAATATACACAACAATAAAATGACTGAAAGGGTTTAAAATGTCATTGAGGATATTCTGGAATTCACTTGGAGTATTTTTTAAGCCAAATGCTTGGACATTCCATTCATAATGACCAAATAGAGTGGTGAATGCAGTTTTATATCTATCTTCTGGGTGAATAGCAATTTGCCAGAAACCAGATTTAAGATCAAATTTACTAAAGATGGTGGCATTACTCAACCGGTTAATGAGGTCATCCTTATTAGGTAGGGGGTACCTAATCCATTCTAGGACTTTGTTTAATGGCTTGTAATTGATTACTAACCTGGGAACACCTCTTTCCTTTTCTGTTTCATTGTTAACATAAAAGGCGGGACATGACCAAGGGAATTTACTAGGTCTAATCAATTTTTTATTAAGGAGATCATTAATTTCCTTTTTGCATAACTCCATTTGTTCGTGATTCATTTGAATAGGCCTGGCCTTAGTAGGAATCAAATGTTCTTTGAATTCCTTAGCGTAAGGGAGCCTTACAACATGTTTTTTCTGATACCAAAAGGCATTAGGTGAATCAGAACAAAGGTTGTCCTTTAAATAAGTTTTTAACTCTTCAATTTTTTCAAGAACATCTTTATTTTGAAGTTGTTCTTCAATTCTTTTGTATTTAATCTCTTCCTTTAAGAAAATTAAATGGGTGGATTTACAGTTCAATAAATTTAATGACTTGAAAATGGATTCTTCTTGAATAAATTTTAAATCTCTCTCTTTTGGTTTAATAAGAAATTTAAATGTTATTTTTTTACCTAAATGTTTACAGCTTAATCCTTCATTACTGGTAGTAAATGGATACAATAAATATATAAATGGTAACCCTAAAATAATTTTATCAGTAAGATTGCGAATTAAAACAAATGATGTTTTAAAATACATATCATCTTGACAGATATGCACTTTAGGCAATTTATATTTTATTTCCATTTGACTACCATTAGCTGAATTTAATTTTTCATTAGTCTTTTTATAGTATTTGGTTGGAATAAGACCTTCCTGGATACAATTTAAATCTGCACCAGTATCAACTAAGGCGGGAAGCTTTATTGAAAAGGTTTTATCAACAACCAAATTAATGGAGATATACCATTTTTGAATGGTAATATCTTTAACTCTTTTAAGAGAAAGACCTTGAACGAATAGATCTGGTTCTTCTCTGATTCCTGAAGATTCTGGCTCATCGTGATCTTCATCACTAGAGGAGGAATCATGAACTTGAAGATCAGATTTCCGACTCTCCAAGTCTTTTCTTAAATTAGAAACTTCTATTTTTAAATTAGAGATTTCTTTTTTGAGTTTATTAACTTCTTGATTTAATTCTGGAAGGGTAACTTCTTTAACTGGGGTTTTAAATCGTTCTAGAGTTTTATTAAGGCTGAATATCGGTTTATCTTTTGCTTTAAAAATCTTGTCCTTAACTCTAGTATCTTTGGTTAATAAATCTTTTAATTGCTTAGTATATTGAACTTTAAGTTCAGGGTCAGAAATTTTACTAATTAAGTCGATTAACAAAGAGCTTTCTTCATCCTCTTTGGTAATAACACTTAATCTTTTAGTGCAACAGTTTTCATTACAGTTATTAGCACAAATAGTGACTTCTTCTTCGTTACTATTGGATTCATTGTTGCTGGTACTGCTATTAGAAGAATAAGGGATGTCAGATTCTTCATTATTATCTGTATTATTTTCTATTCTCATTAACTCTAATAATTGTTCCGTATCTTCACTAGAGATATTTAACTGAGATAATTTTTGTTTTACTTTACATTCATTTTTGTAGTGGCCTTTTTTCCCACAATTGTGGCAAACGATTTTACTCTTATCATATTTTTTAGTCCTTTTATTATATTTTTTATTAACTGGTTTGGGTTTATTGTAATAATCGTTCTGATTATTATCCTTTTTATAAGTATGTTTACGTTTGTGACGTTTATGTGTTTTAGGATGATCAATATGTCTGTGTTTATGCTTTCTTCTAGAGGGAGCAATGGGAGGCAGACCATATTGTTCACAAAATGTTCCTAACTCATATTTAGCTTTTTTCTTGTCTTTACTGGCTTGTTTAGCTAATTTAAAATCAATACACATTTTTAAGCCAATTTTTTGAATATAACTGATTATGTCACCATAAGTGAGATTATCATAATCAATATATCCTAAGTTTTTACTCAACTCTTCTCTAACCTTATGAGCGAATAATGAAGGCAAACCATTTACAAACTTTTCTTTCCAGAAAGGCTTGTTGCTATCATTTCGCAGCATAACTCTAGAGGTAAACACATCTTTGTACCACCTGAAGTCACTAAGAGTGGGACAAGTGAGATTACTGAGTTGATCGTGAATCCTTTCTGTTATATTACTAGGAGTTCCTACAAAATGTTTTATTATGGTAAAAATCAAAGTATTTACTCCATCTGGCGGACCAACACCGACATCTTCATCAAAGATGGGGTTGCCGTCATCGTCTAACTGGATAGCATGAATTATAGATAGTCTAGTATCTTCCGTGAGATGTCTTTCCCACCAAGATCTGAGAATACCCGTGAATCCACTAGCTATTAACTCAACGATTTCTGGTTGTGACAGATTGTTGAATTTAGTAATATAGCTATTTGCTACCATAGACATGTGATTTAATTTGTTTAAAATTTCTTGTTCACTAAGACCATCAATGTTCCATTCATAAATTTTATTAGCTGAAACAGAGAATTGTTTGTCTAGGTTTCTCTCTTCGAATTGGAGATCCGGAGGAGTAGGCCTAGAATACCAATTTCTGGTTAAACTAGTGTTTTTGACTGTTAACTTGTTCAATTGATCATTAAAATCTGGGATTGAAGTAGAATCAGAATAGTCAGCTTGACTTTCACTTTCAACTTCAGTCTCAACTTGATCCAAAGTAGAAACAGTACCACTTGGACCAGGTTCAGTTTTTAGTTTTTTGAATAACTTGTCAATAGATTTAATTAGGTTGCTATCATCATTAGGTAAACCTAATTTACTTCTATTTTCAGGTAAGTTAATCAAAGGATGTTCAATTTTTGCATCAGGTTGTTTTATACTGGTTTCTTCAAATTTTCCTTCAATTCTATCAAGCTGCCTTCCAACAGTTGCTAGATATTGATTACTAAAATTTAATTGTTCAATAATTTTTTTATCATCTTTATTGCCATCAGAAATTTTAAAGGGACTGGCAACAACAGATGTGTTTTTAACTGGGATAAGGATCGGTTCTAGCGGGGGATGACTAGAACAGACCTTAGACTTATCTTCTTTTACCCATTGACTTTTTGTTATAACATTACACTTACTTTGGTATTGATCATACCAGTCATAAAAAGTAATGTTTATTTTTTCATTTTTTATGAATCGTTTCCATCTATTAACAATTTTATCTCGCTCCTTTTCTGTTGGATGAGTTGAACGAAATAAATGTCTTTTATCTTTATTATGTTTGGAATTAAAATCTGTTACAAGATTATCCCAAACAAGAATAAAATCTTTTTTAATAACTCTTAACTGATTGTTAATCGGAATTTCAAAATCAGACTGAGTAGGAAGCTCAGAAGGAGTAGGAGAGGAAGAACTTTCTTCTTCTACTAGATCCTTTTGAGTATAACATGGGTGACAAGCCTAACCTTGATTTAAAATACCTTTTAATTTAAGATCTCTGAAAGTTGGTTTATTAAGGATTTCAGTATCTCTTCTTGAAGATGCTATTGTACTAGCAGAGTCTTCAATAATAATCGGTCTTTTACTGCGTTCAAAACTTATTTTTACGGTTCCATCTGAAAATTGTCTAACATTTTCAAGGTTTATTAGATTGTTAACTATAGGTTGTTCAGGTATTTCACTGGGTAAAGTCCATTGACTAGGGAGAGTAATATCTTTCCAGAGAATGGTTCTCGGGATCTGAATATTAGCATCACTAGTTGAACTCTGAATTAAAACAGTTTGATCCTTCGGACTTTTATTGAGAGCATGAACATTTAGGTTAGTTTTCATGGTCTTATAGTAAATCCGGTAAATCAAAGCAATCGGCTGAGAACCCTCAATCATATGAGTAATTTCTCCAGCAGTTTTAATATTTAATGTCAAGGCTTTTAATAAATTTTTATCACTTAGGCTCAATGTGAAATCAGGAAAGCAATTGAAATGGATAGGTCCATTATGCAGACTAGATTCCATTGCGCCGATCATGCTAGGATAATAATTCAAGAATCGTGCGTCTCTAAGGCAGAGATAAATGCTTGAATTAATTCCTTTAATATTTAATGGTTTAACAGCCACTTGAACTAATCCAATGTGAATAAAATTATAACCTTTCCTTTTATGTTTTTTGATGACTTCTGGATCCAAAAGGCTACAATTTTCGTATTCTTTATTAATGGCATAAACCTTTTCAACCGTTTTGACATTATAATCTGTTTTAAAATTGTCTAAAAAAGTTGACTGATAAATTTCCTTAGGGGAGACCCTAGGTATATTCCAATCGTGCAAGGCTTGACTGATATTTTCATAACTGTGAATCTCTTGGTTTACTACGTCTGGAATAGGAGGCAAAGTCGACCGGTTACTAGTTGAGGAGTTAGATCTAAACAATCTATTCATTTTTACCAAGTTCAAAATAAATTTTTATTCATTATTCTTCCATTCATACCCTATTACCTTAAGCAGACTCATACCTATGTTCAAAAACCAACACTGCTCACCCAAGAGACTTACAAAGGTTTGACAAGAACAAGGTGGACTACAGTAAATCAGGTGACTTCGGAATAGGAATAAAAGAGAAATTTTGAAAACGGTTGCAGATGAACAGTTGTAAATATCTTACTGGCAACTAGAATAGATACAACATGGCTCTGATACCATTTGAGGGCGGAAGTAAATCAGATGAATAAATCAGACAAAAGAGAGTTAATAAGAATCAGAGATGCAAAGAGTTTAACAGTTTCATTACTAAAACATATAATTTTATTGAATGAAAATAAAATTGTTGCTAGTACAATAGCATCTTCAAGAAGAGATACTGAAATCCTTAATAAACCATCTTTCAGAGATCTTAAATTAAAAGGTATTTTAAATCAAGGTCAGGCTTGTCACCCATGTTATACTCAAAAGGATCTAGTAGAAGAAGAAAGTTCTTCCTCTCCTACTCCTTCTGAGCTTCCTATATATATATATATATATATATATATATATATATATATATATATATATATATATATTAGTCTGGCCTGGAGTTTACTTCGTGGCCTTTTACTACTTTATTTACATTTCTGTCAGGCCTGGAGTTTACTTCGTGGCCTTTTACAGCTTTATTTATATTTTGTCCCGCTTGGAGGTTACTTCGAGGCGATTGATCGTTTTATTGCTTTATTTATATTTTCTCAATCCCCCATGGAGGAATTTCATGGTGGTTGATTGATTTTTGCTGCTTTATTTATATTTTTTAATCCCCCATAGAGGTGCTTCGTGGTGGTTGATTATATATATATATATATATATATATATATACTGCTTATATATATAACTGTTTACAACTTTCATACAAATTGCTATATCATGTGAGTCTAGGAATCATGTGATCACAGATTCAGTTTACTGAATCTAGATTCGGTTCCCGTGATGAACATTTTCAGCTGTACACGGCTTGTAAATTATTAACGGTGTTTGAATTTCCTTAAACGGCTCTCATGCCCACAAGGAGTTCGGCATTGCTTTTTATTTTATTTTCTCGAAGATGCTTTGCATCTCGAAAATAAAAGTAATCAAGCCGAGCACATAATAAAATGGAAGTATCAAAGGCCTCAATTATTATTGAACACAAGGGTTTGAAAAACCTCTTTTTACAAAATATCACTGCTATATCTTGTTAAAACTAAATTTTTATACAGAAATTCAAACCCTTTGTATATAGGTGCGAACGAGGCATAGCACTACTTCCAGATAATTGTACATTGATCCACACACACACACACACACACATTCATATAACAGTTTAAATGAAAAGTGGTGGTCACCGTGACAACACGGATGTCGGGAGGTGCCTAACATCTTTCCTCCACATAACCAAGTCCCGGGACCCTAACGAATCTCGATTTCACAGACCCGTTATACAGTGTCACATCACTGGGTCAATGTGCAAATTTTTTTTTGGTTGTGTTGGTACAACCATTTAAAAAACTAACTGGTAACTCTTACAGTCCAAATCGTCGACATATACATGTCGAACCTTTTCACAACTTATTTTTTCAAACAAATCTCACCTAACATGAGAACACTAAAAGATAAGAACAGAAAAGGGACAAATAAAAATTCTGACGTCGACAGTTATTTTATATGCAACTATTATTCTTGTTGGGCATGTAAATGTTCATTCTTGCTTTAAATTAAATGTTTTCAGCGAAAACTGAGCGTGTAGAAGGTTCTTAAAAGGACAAGGGCAGAGGCAAGATGAATGAATAAGAGGATGTGAACCCTATCTGTAATGATAGGCTTATTGTAAATAATTACTACTTTAATTATCATGATTTTAAAGGCCATAGAACCTGTGTATGTAATAATAGGCTTGTAATAGTTAGTAATTACTTCCCTATTAGTATGAATGCATGGTTAGATTTATGTTATTATACCGTGAAGCACCAGATCCAGAGTTTAAAGGTGATTTGGGGGCGTCACAACGTCCGTTCGGGCCAAAAACGACGTAGTTTTAGGACGTCCATTCAGGCAATTAGTGCTTCCCAAAACGATGCAGAATTGACACGTTCGTTCGGGCATATGACGTTCCCAAAACGACACAGTTTTGATAATAAATATTATTGGTCAAAACAACACAATTTTGATAATAAAATAAAATTTAATAAAATTTGTCCAAAAATTATATACAATGAGCCCGAGCCCGCCCGGTTGGCAACGGCACGTGGGTTCAAACCAACCCTTGACTAAGTCATCTCCCTTTCACAAAAGTGGGGTGACTCTTGGGGCCCAAACTCAAGAGCAACTTTATTCTATATAAATTCATTCAAACTTTAGTTCTTAACCGATGTGGGACTTAGCTTTCCACAAATATTTATTATCATTTCCAATGGTGATCTTTGGGAGTTATCATTCCTCTCTGCGACTGGCACTCGAGGAACCACGGGGCACTCCATACAAAGCAAACAAGTCTTAGGGACGAGACGTGGCGCCCGTCCCCTTCCATCTAGTAAACAATTATCCTACTTTCTCTACCCGTATGGTCTACTCCTCGGGCCAGACATAGTCGGTTTTGTTCCGACACTCTCACTAGGGCCAGCTTGGTAGATGAATCTATCCGTCTAGATGGTGCTGATTTCTCATTCATTATCTCATGGAATTAAGCTTCCAAATACTTAATTTTAAATTATTCATGGAGTAAAACACATTGATATGTGAATTCATTTCAAATTAGGCTCAAATTCTAACAGATATGAATAAGATGAAGTTAATAAGACCTTTTTATCTAGTTTTTTCCTCTTTCTTTTTCCACTTTTTAATCTTCAAAATTCAATTTTTACTCTTTTTTTGTATTTTTCCACCTTTACGGAAAGAGACAATTTTATTTACACATTTAAGCCAAATCTAACACAAAATAATACAAGTATGAAACGAGCTAAGAATTGACATAACATGTACTATCTAATCAACATTACTACTATCACATAAAAAATAATCACATAATGCTCGCATATACACACAAGCATATTGTGAACCCCCGCCTGACATGTTAAGCCCACAATATAAATGTAAACATCATACGACACTTTTTTATGTGATAGTAACATTATTTTTATCCAATCCCCTATTTAACCTTAGTTTTAAAGAGTTGCCATAACAGCTTAAGCATGTACATGTTCAAATCTTCACAACCAAGAACCCCATTATATATTGATTTGACAGTGCAAATCTACCAAAGTATTACGCGAGTTAAAGAAGGAATGTTGGCAAATATGAAAAGCCTCAGCTAAATCTACCAAAGACGAAAGACTTTCCAAATTCAAATCATTCTGCCCACAAGAGTCTAGAGGGGAATTAACTTCCACGAGAGAAGTAGGGTTCCATTTCCCATACTTTTCAGGTACAGCTGGAAAAAACTGTTTTAATGGCTTGGCTGCTTACTTCGCTAATCACATACACGGCCTAAATAAGTTGCACCTGTTTCACCAAACTTATCAATCACACGTGGCCAAGACATTAGACACGATCAGTCAGTTGATCACTAGCAAAATTTGCAAATCAGCAATACATGCAACCAAGGCTACAAATAAAGCAATAGACAGGGACTAAAAGTGCCAAGTGCCAAGTGCCAAGTGCCAAGTGCCAACTACGGATACATAATAAAAGAATCCAGTTTAAAGTATATGGGCCACCACCAGATAAGGGTCGCAATAAAAGCGTGATGGGAATAAAATATATACAAACTATAGCATATCATTCTAATCAACCAGAAGGGGGCCACAAGCCTTCAACAAAAGAACATTGAATTGCACACTTTATCCTGCAACCTTGGCAACTGTGGGACAGGAAGAGCCCCAGCAGATGTCAACCCGCCATGACTTGAGGATGTTTCTGACATATCCTCAAATTTCATAAATTGGCCCATCTGAGTGGCTGCCAAGTGAGCATAGCAGATCGGAGCAACTGTACATTGAAAGAGAGATTAGATACCAAAAGAGTAGAACAAAATATTGAAAACATTGCAAGTGATAATTTCACAAAACCTAGGGTGAGATGTTGCAACCAAAAAACATAAAAACAGTAATCCAAGTAACTTTTTAAAGTTAGATTTTTGACGATCATTCTACATCATCTACATAAGCTGTGTGAAATATCACTCTTGTCAGGGAAATGAATATTTTACCTACAGAAATTGCAGTTGTGCTTCTCTGGTACCTGCAGAAACAGTTATCTGGAAGGTTAATAACTGTTTAATCATGGCAACTTAATTAATCATGATGGTTTAAAATAAATTAAAGAACACTTACACATAAGAAAGAGAATGGACAAGGTCCTGGAGATCATCTGCTGAGAACCCAATCTCGTCCAACAGAACATGGTAATGTGTGGGTCTTGTGGTGCCCTATTGGGTAAAACATGAATCAGCCGACCGCTCAACATATTGCCAAGAAGGAAAATATATAATGTATACAAAGTATCGGCCGTTACGCCAAAATATTGGCTGATCAGTTAGGTATCGGTTAGTGCCGAACCGCAACCTTGAATCGCAAAATTAGAAATTATTCATGTAAAAGGTAATTTTTGGCGAAATTTCGGCAACTCAGCATAACTTAGCTGTTTCGGACTAAATAAAAGAGAAATCACGGCATATATATATAGCACCTAATTAAATATAACTTTAAAAAATAAATTAAAAGAATGTCCTTGATATATAATTAGTTGAGCTAAATTGTACTTAAATTATACCCTAATTATATAATTAGTTGAGCTAAATTGTACTTAAATTATACCCTAGTTAAGTACAACTTATAAAAAATTGCACTTAGAATATATTTTAAAATATACTTGGTTAAGTTAAATTGTACCTGCATATACTTCATGATCAACTATTTGAGCTAAGACAACATCAATATTAACTATTCAACTTTATTCAAATGTAAAATTGATTAAACATATTTGCGAGATGTATATTTTATCATTTGAACAATATTATGTGTACTACATAGTGTTTTTATGTCAACTTAATTGATTCATCTTATTATTTAGAATTTTTTCAAAAAAAACAAGTTCACTTTTTTTTTAAGCTCCTAACTAGCTAACACACCCGAAACCGATACCGAAAGCGAGTCAAAAAATGACATTCCAAAACATAGGAAACCAGCTTATGAAAAAAAAACAATGCATCAAATAGCTAATACATAAACATAGCATATGAAAAGCATGCCAGATTAGTTCAGTACTGAAAAATATATATCAAATCTGATTATATCTTTCACAATAATTTTACAATTTTACCGAGTCATTTTGGTGGTCACGAGCCAAACTCCATTTTTTTGATACAATGGATAGTTCTTCGTATCCCGTGAAATATATACAATGATTGGATATATATATATATATATACATACACATGCATGCTTGTATGACATAATTTGAAAATCATTTGTGGAAATTAATGGACCTATTAAATGAAATCTACTTTTAAAGTTTATCTATGCATATATATATATATGGATCCCCCGTCCATAGCATATGAAAAACAAATGTTGGCATGTTTGACTAATGTATACAAACTAGTAGTGTTTTAATATATCAAGACCGGACTTGAGGTTCTCTGATTTTGCATACTATGTGATACAGTGGGATTGGCAATTTAAATAAACTATTACTTAAAATTACATAGTAATAATAGTCGGTGTATTTGGTGTCGCTTGCCGCAACAAATGCCATTTGGCATGTTCGGCTCAATGTATACAAAGTGGTAGTGTTTTCATATATCAAGACCAGACTTGAGGTTCTCAGATTTTGCATGCTAGGTGATACAGTGGGATTGGTAATTTAAATAAACTATTACTTATATTACATAGTAATTCCAGTGGGATTGGGATTGGTGATATAGTTGGATTGGTGATTTTGTATCACCTGCTATGCAAAATCAGAGAACAAGTCTGGTATGCAATACAGTGGGATTGGCAATTTAAATAAACTATTACTTAAATTACAGAGTAATAATAGTCGCTTGCCGCAACAAATGCCATTTGGCATGTTTGACTCCATGTATACAAACTGGCAGTGTTTTAATACATCAAGTCTGGTTCTCTGATATTGCATACTAGGTGATACAGTGGGATTGGTAATTTAAATAAACTATTACTTATATTTTACATAATAATAGTCCAGTGGGATTGGGATTGGTGATATAGTTGGATTGGTGATTTTGTATCACCTGCTATGCAAAATCAGAGAACAAGTCAGGTCTTGATATATTTAAACACTACCCAATATTAGTCAAACATGCCAACATTTGTTGCGGCAAGTGACACCAAATACAGATCAAAAGAAAAATAACAGGTGAAACAGTTCTGCCGCTAGATGCTCTAACGGCATGACATTTTGTCGCTATGAATTTTAAATTGAAGGGCACTGCACTATTTTCTCAAGCCGCCAGAGAGAATAGTCATGTCGCTACTCCTAGTGGAAGGATCCAAGCCCTATTTAATCTCAACCCTTGGATATCATGATAAACGGTTTTCAACAACCGGTTGCTATGGATGGGGCATATATATATATATATATATATATATATATATATATATATATATATATATATATATATAATTGTTGGCAAATAAATTCATTTTATTTCACAAACTTGTCGTGCTTGTGTTAATATAATTTAGAGGAAGGTAACTTGTCCAAGTTGTTCGGAAATTATACCAAATTCAGGTAGGAATAAAAAAACTAGGAAGAAAAGGTCAACTAAATCAGATTCAGAGCTGCTTTTAGTAACTCAAATTCAATAAAAACACATGAGGCCTGCCTACCTTCATTTTTCACTTCTCCCACCATCCTAAAATAAATAAAATCTAGTAGGGATGTCCTTTCATCATCAGTACCGCATTTATCTAAAAACTGCTTAGAATGAATCAAAACCAAGTTCAGATGGGTTATTAATCATAGAGCATCTTCAACTTGTACTTTTGGTGAACTTTCTAGCCAAGTAATGTAATATAATACCTATGTCGAACCAACAGTAGCGTGGTGATATTGGGCAGGGTGGCGTGGGGTGGTGTGGGGGTAGACTATGTCGAACTATAGTTAATTGGGCACGAGTGCCTAACAAGACAACAAATTTGAGCCCATACAGCAAAGTTTGTAATCCATTACTCTACAAAGTATTATAGATGCCAAGTATTTTTTCCCTGATCAACCAACTTGATAGGCTCCAGCTTGAAATTTTATACAAAATACTCAATGGTCACATTAAATGACACATACACGTACAAATATATTCAGATATATTCAGACGTGACAGAAGAACATTGAAAATATTAAAAGATTCAGCACAGATTAAAAGCTATTAATTATTATAAAAAAAACATTACAGAAACATATGATACTCATCAATAGAAGAAGAATTGACAACAGTATTTGGTATTACTCACAATCATTCCAGCCTGAGCACACAAGTAAAAATCATTGCTCCGCGGATGACAAATATTATTGTCTATCACAGTTCCTGAACAAAAATAAATAATAAATAACATTTGATGCAGGAATTGGCTATATCACAATTCTATTTCGCAGAATGATTGTTTGGAACGTGCCTGGGGGAACATTATCAGGAGATCCTGGCTGGAAAAATTTTGTGTGGTGATTTTTCTGTGCAATAATTACAACAAACTTTGGGCACCATTTCTCATCAAGGAACTTGCAGGCCTGCATAATTAAAATATAATGGTGTACAATTCTTTCTAATAATACAAAAGAAAAAACAGGGCAAACATCCTTAAATTGATTACACAAACCTCAATTATTTGATCTAGCTCAATGTTCAGAACCTGATTAAACTGAGATTCGCTTACACCATCCCTAACAAAAAAAGGGAAACCAATAAAAAAAATTATTGCCAACCATGAGCAAACCAGTAGTGCACAAATATCTGAACATGATTTAGTCATATACGATAAACAAAGTGGAAATGGGTCTTTTATGGGTAATTTTGTTGATAGTATTATCACAGGACTTTGAGGTTATGTTTCAATTTGAAACCACATGTAAAGGAACTGTTTGGATTAAAATTTAAGAATTTATATTTTGATCATCCGAATCTTGAAATTTAAATTTGGTTAAATCATAGTTGTCATGACGTGGCCAAGGTGTCACCTAGGCGTCTTGGTGCTAGAGAAGGGCAAGGCGCCTTGGACGCCGAGCTGCCAGGGCTCATGCCTCGATAGCTAACCTAAGTGATTAAGCCATTTTTTACCCATGACTCGTCAGTCATAATCCATGAATTTGCTATGTCGTGTAATTTTGTTACTTATCATACTTGTAATCGGTGATGGGCAAGTCATCATTCTTTATTTTATTTTCCAAGTGGTTTTTGTAGTTTGTTGACTTGTTCTTCTAATTTTTTAATGTCAAATGTTTCATTTTTCAATTTTGATTATGAAATATTCATATAATTGTATTTCATAGTGTTAGTTATTATGTTTTGGGTATAACTGTACATAAAATTTTATTGTTCAATATACTTTTGTAGTAAAATAATAACGTATAAATTGCGCATTGTCACCGACTTGTCACCATACGGACGTCATGACAAAGGCCTTGTCGCCTCTAGAGGTCAACTGCCACCGCTTCTCGCAATTATGGGTTAAATATCATTTCTGTTGTTATTTTTTCTTTAAGAGATAGTAAAGTTCTGGAAAATTTATGCATACACTTTATATGTTTTGGAATGACTCAAGGCTGAACAGGAAAGAAAGAAAAATGTGTTAAAAGATCCAAGTTTTAAAAAGAACTAGAATATTTTTCCCAGTAGCAAGCATGTAGACATTTTAACTTGACATTTGAATTTGTATCATTATCGATATATAATGAGCGAGATATTGCTTGATCTCCAAAAAGTGACCAATAAAGTCTTTAAACAATGTAGGTTGAGCCAGTTAAGGAATTGGAATATATGCAGCAGTTCCTTGAAATTCTGCTCAAACCCTACCTCTATATATACCATGAGTAGCTAAGAAAGAATCATGGAAAGCCAAAAATACTTCTACTAATCATATGGTTGAGCTACTAATCATATGGTTAAGCGTTAAAATTGGATTTAGCTGTTTCTAAGAGTTCCCTTTATCTTAGCAAAAAGATCAAATGCCAAATCTAATTAGATTAGAAAAATATATATTACTAGCTGAATGTTCATACGTATGTATGTATGTATATATATATATATATATATATATATATATATATATATATCATGGTTATTAAATCCGGACCGGACAGCCAATTCAACCGAAACCGGTCGGCACTCCGGTCCGAATTGGACCAATAAACCGTCTCTAGCCAAAACACAGTAGAACCAATTGGCCACCGGTCGAACAAGTGGTTCAACCGGTTAAGTTGACCCAGTGAACCAATTTTAATTATTTTTAAATATTTTTTTGTACCAAAAAAATTTTAATATTAAAATTAACTCAAGTAATATTATAACTCAACTTTATTATGTTTTATGAAAACGAGATTTTTTAAAATTTTATTAATTACTAAATATATATTTTATATATTACTAACATCACTGGGTCAATGACAATTCGACCACTGGTTGAACTAGTAATCCATCCACACGATACCTTTTCCGATTCAATGACCGGTCTGAGTCTAAAAACCTTGATATCTACATACATACATACATACATACATACATAGATGTATACACACACACATCTACCTATATATACCTGAATATGATTATCTGATCAGGCTTCCTCTTGCCTGAACTCACATAGAAGTCTACCAAAAGCTCCCTGAAATTCAAGAAGAAATCTCACCTTTAAAATTGACCACAAGAGAAGAAAAATATTAATGGGAGTAAATTTTAGAGAGCAATCACGGGAATTAAGTAAACAGTGTTTGTGAGCGAAAAAGATAGAAAACATGAGGGCTTTACAAGTTTTCCCCAAATGTCATGTTTGTGAGTTTTCTTAAGGAGAGAAAGTAAGGACAATGGGTGGAAAGTAACCTCAACTTTCTACCCAAAACTTTCCACCAGAAACAGAAGATTTGGGTGGAAAACCATTTTACTTGTATAAAACCTTTTTATTATTCCCACTCCACCTTGGAATAGAAAACACTAAAATTTTAATTCCTTCCACGTCCACTCTCTCCTTAAGGACCTTAACTCACAAACACAAGGAAAGTTGTTAACTCCCCCTCAATTTATCTTCTTTAGTGATTTGAACTCTCTTATTTTCTTTTCTACCCAAACTCAATCATCCAATATTGATAATTCAAACAACTCGATGTGAATGTTCTTTTGTTATAAATCAGTAAGTGTAAATAAAGTATTCAGAACAGTAAAAATGAATGCAACCGCACAGACACCTGGTACCTACTTAAAACTCAAGGAAACCCCACCTCATTATTCCATCATCTTCAGTATCAGAAACTTTTTTGAACAAGGAATCTATCATTTCAACCTTTGGGGACTGAGTACGAACTGATGCCCTATAACGTGAAATCAGTGGCCACTGCCTGGAACTAACTACCTGTGAATTTTAATCAAAGGGAAAAGAGCAGAACGGTCTTTATGTCATAGAATACCGATATGTTCATGAATCAAAAACTCTTATTTACTAAAACTTGCAAATAGTTCAATGTTATCAGGAGGTTGAAGTCATTCCAAGAGGCAGACCAAGGGGAAAAAAGAAAAAAAGCAGCATATTACCGCAGCAATTGACGGAACGTCAGAATGCCCGGGTGAGCCATGGGATACATCCATCCCAAGAATAATTGTTGGGGCCTTCGATACCAAAGGGATGGAAGGAGAATGCTCAACTGCTAATAAAGAATTCAATCCACCAAGCTGCAAAGATGATGAAGAAAACAATTGCACTAAAAATTTAAAAGATGTACTAAAGCACTGACTCTCACGTCTGGTTGCTACATTGAAGTTAAATTCCATGTATAGTCTTTTATTATTTGCCTTCCGGGTTAGGGGAAAACATAAGAACAGATTGCCAGCTTAGAAAGCCATCATACAGTTATCATACCTTTGCATTGATCTTAAGGAGCACATTAGTTAGATACTGATCATTGACTCTGGTTGGAGCAATACATTGTGTAACAATTCCATATTCAGATAGATTCTTCCTTTTCCAAGGACCTAGTAGGTTAACCAAATCATTTATTTAACCCTTGCAAACAAAATAAGAGAAAGAAATAAAAAAATGAGAGAAAGAATAAATCAAGTCAATCAAACCATAGAGATTGGAATTCTTCCTCTCGGGAAGTAGGCACAGAAGAAATTGGGGAGTTCCGGGAAGTTTCGACTGTATAGCCTCAAACATCTTTTCAACTCTTACGAGGGGTGGAGCCCGTCTGTGCTGCGGATTCTCTTCGAACACATCAAAAGGATCACCTATCGACTATAATAATCACGAAGAAAACAGACTCATCAATACGCATTTTTTAAGTAAGAAGGAAGTATAGCTAAAATGTGAAAGAGCATACAATTCCTTTCATATCTCCACATTTGATAAGATCTCTAATAAGGCCTTGTATGTTACAGCGAGCTGAGAAGTTGACAACAGCCCATCGTTCTATCTTAGTTGGCTCCACCAGTTTCTGGGCAAGCACGTAAAAATCTTGTTAAAGCAACAAAACAAAAGAATACAAGTTTAATAAATAAATAAAGCACACCTTGTTGTTAAAGTTCCAGCGACCATTACGTGGAAAGAAATCTTCCCCATTTCCTACTTTCAACTGCAATAAAAATACAAATAAGCCAAAGTCTAGATAAAACTGACAAAAAAACAAAACAAAATATTTAGTCATGGTAATATTATAAATGACTAAATACAAATTAAGATAATGATAACAAATAGTTGTTCATTAAACTGAGAATATCATATTCAATAATACGTGATATAGCAATCATGAAATGGTGATTTTACTTTCTAGCAAGTTGCAACTCCTCAGAGCAATCTAACAAGATAAAAAGTATGTACATCACTTCAGACAACAAAAATCATCACAAAGAAATCAGAGTACAATTTAACAAATTGAAATGCCATTTTTTGCAATCCAGTTTATACCCTTGGTGCTGACAGAACACGGCCTTCAACCTGAGTGAAGCTATTACTAATTGAAACACCACAGGCACGCAGCATAGGCTCAGCAGCATAATTGTTGATTTTCAGAGCCTGCCAAAAGCAATAAAGTAAACATTCGCGCTAACAATTCAGCCACCAGGGTTTGGATAAGAGACCTACATTCGTCAAAGTTTTCATCCTTTCTTGTGGCTTTTGTCTTGATTTCTCCACCAAGGACGAACGTTGAAGAGTGGATAGTGCTTTTGTATAACGTTGCAAGGAAACCAATGAACAAAGCTAAATCCGATTGCAGAAAACAATATAGTTAGAGAATTCACATAATCCCTACATAAGAAGTATTATATATTAAGTGAACAACCCATCATTCTGTATGAGCTGAACAGAACAATTGTTTCACCTCAAGGGGAAAGTAAGTTGGTCGCTTCGGCTTCCCAACATTAATACATGGTAGTTCAGCAGAGTAGCGTAATTCAATATGGCGGTGATTGACAAAATAATCATAAACAGTAATTTCGGTTGATTGAACTTCACCATTGTCATCCTTTCCACCTTTTTGCTTCAATGTAAACCTACAAAATGCAAAATGAAAATTATTTCATGTTTATTCTGAAAGTAATGTTGATAACTGCAATACAGCAGTGGAATGGGAGAAAGTCGGCTTTCACTAAGATAATAACTGCATCAGCAATCATTAGTGTAGTTAGACAAAGGGTTTCAAATATGTAGCAGAAGTATACGTCTGCTCTTTGCAAGGTCTGTCACTCAATCCAGTAATCTTGTACTCGGTGTTGGTTGGACTAGTCTTCACCCTCAAATTCTTTAGTACTCGTTTGGCCTGATCAAATGAGGAGAGAAAAGCTTAAAAACTATTAGTCAACATAAATCCATTAATTATGAAGTGAGCCATTAGTTACCTTTGCCCAGTCAACTGTAAAGGGATCCTTCACATTTTGGTTGGCAATTAGAAAATCAACAACTGGACCAGGCTGGATAATCATTGTTGTAGAAACATCTGATAGTCACCAAAATAGAGTTGGTTATATAACCACAAGTGATCAGAAAAACGGTGAAATAAAGAAACCAACAAAATTTAAAAAATTACCAATATTCAAAGATAGGCCACCCTGAGTGGTACGAAAAGACGAATGGAATCCTCGACATCCAAGAACACCACCTCCCACATCAGTAAAATTATTCACATCATTGTGGAAGAAAGATTGACGAACAAGTAGGCAGCCCCTGCAGTTCTCCATATATGTCAGACAATTGACAAAAAGAACCTTAAGAAGTGTTGAGGAAAAATAACATACTGCTTCGCTGCATGCTGCCTCAAGATTATATCAAGAACTCGTAAGGCTTCTTGAGAGTTTTCCGACTCCTGACCACGTAATGCTTGTGCAATGGCCTGCATAGGAATTTTAGCAGCAAAGCTTATTTCCACTTTGAATGTTTTCGATTGATATGGACGACGTAACCTCTTTCGATCATTTTCATTTGGACTTCCATGACCATTAGGGCTGCAATTTCCGTTATTTCTGAATACAAACAACCTGTTAGAACAAAGCCATCATCACATAATAATGATGTGAGCATTAATGAGTAATACCTTACCTATTAGAAGTAATATCCTCAAGCACAATAGTGAACTCCAGTTTGTTACGTGGAAGAGCACCAATAGTAAACAAACTCTTCTCCCCATCATAAGCAAAGTCTTTTCCATCTAACTCTGTATCGTAAGTCTCATGAACTCGATCAAGCACTCTTCTTCCAATACCCTTGCCATCAACTGGGCGGCCATCTTCATAAAAAAGAGCAACCTATTCAAAGTAATGTATTGAAATGAAAGTCAGTTACAGTGTTACCAAATTCGTGGTACAATAGGGAAGCAGTATGAGTATAGGTACGGGGTATGCTACATTATAAATTCGTAAATCTGAGGGGGTATACTTGGCCGGTACGATAATTGGGAACGCAACAAGCTAATGATCATTTATTTGGGTTGTTTTCAATACATACATTTAAATTATATACATGTACTAAATTACTTTTAAATAAAAATTGTCAAAAAGTACACTACATTTAAATTCTAATAATCTAAAATTTGAACTACCAATTTAAAATTTGAATTGACTTCCATAATTCATAATAATAAAGTATTCCTTTTGGTTACCAGAATTGGGATATAGTATAAACCTATGATTTATGGGATTAATTTACGATGGTGGGTTCACAAACTTCTATATTTTTCAAATAAATTTTATTAAATTATATCTATAACTTTTAGTTTCTATAAATATTCTAAAATTTAAAATCACCAACTTTTATACATCATTTATTTTTATATATTCCTTAACAAAATACTTAATTCATTTTAAATAAAATCAACTATAATTATTTTAATTCATTTAAAATTTGTAATTAATAAAATTATAAAATGTTCAAAATTTATTATTAATTATAATATCTATTATTTCAAAAGGTACATAAATTACACTAATTTTAAATTCAAAATATTTTAATATTAATTTTAATTAGTTAAAATTAAATTTATATTTAATATACAAATAGTAAAAAATTAATTGTATTGCTTAATTTAATCATTTTTTACTTTAACATAAGTAAAAACAAACAAAACGAGATAAACTGAAATATAAGTTCCAGATTCTTCTTATTTTATTGGTCTTCTCACGATCTTCACTCATGTGTTTCTCCTACTCTACCTCACGCCGTACTCCTCTTCCTTACGCGGCCATCAAAACAATGTTACAAAATGTCGAGTGTAAACCTTCAAATCCTTCACAAGTGATGGATGAGCTTCATCATCGCCGACAAACTTTCATCCTTCCATCGTTGACGACAACTTCCATTATCGGCAGCAGAGATCGGCAAGGATAGATAGCTTCGATCATGGAGGCTTTTAGCACATAATTTTGTTTCTCAATATGCCCGATTTTCTATGTTCAATTTTCAAATTGGAACGCCAATTTTGGCAACCTAGAACGCGAACATACCACGATTGGGGTCGTGATTGTGGGTCATAGGGGGGGGAAGGTCAAATTGGGTAACCCTGGTCAGTTACTCCTTGGTCCAATTTTGATTGTCATCTTGGAAAGAGAGCGGGGCACAGGTTTGGTTTTAAGCAATACTAGACACATCTAAATTGAACTTGTCACAACCAAAAAAAAATATAAAAAGATAATTCTAATTGGTCCATTGCATATAGTAAAATTCATGACAACACATTCATTGTTTTGATACACAAACTCAAACAAAATTAGCGCAACAAGTTGTACAGCATAACAAGATCTTTAAAAGTAGTCCTGAAGGTGATGATAGTCAGGTAACACTTACACTGTAGTGGAAGAAGTGTCCATTAACATTAGTCACATTCACTTTAAAGTGATTAGTTTGGAGTGAAATTTTTTGCCCCTTGGATGCCAGGCCACGTCTAGCTATTGGTACTCGCACAACCTTCTTCTTAACTGGTTCAGAAACAGGATCTGCTTCTGCACGCATTGGAACAACATCTGCAGGAACAGGAGGAGGTGGAGGCAGAGCCTCCTCTGATGCCCCATTACCTGCTGCCCCATTACTTTCTTGTTCAAATGAAGCCATTACCAGATCCTATATATCAAATATTTCAACCAATGTTATAAACACTGAAATCCTTGAAAAAGATAAGTATAGTTACTATCAGGAGCAAAAGCAAACTGGTATGTGAGATTACTTGGGCTTAAGCTTTTACAAAATCAACTAGTTAGAAAGGTGAGAAAAGTACTCAACTCAAATCTGTTCGACACTAGATGGGATCAACAAACAGAAGGGCATGCTTATACACATTCAATTTAGAAAAAGGAAGAAAAAGCAAAGCCAAATAAACCTAGAACAATAATGATTGACAAAAAATTATACATTCCAAAACAAGTTCTACAGCCTCTTTAACCAATTACCAAAGAAGAGCTGTTGGATATTCTGAAATATTCATCCTCAAAAGTGAAGTAGTAAAAATATTAGAGTTCTAAGCAGAGCATGTTAGCATAACATACTACTGTTCATGAATCATAAACTTCAAAAAGGAGGAGAAAAATTCATGTCACTGAGGAAATAGAACCTATATCCTGTGTCAGAACTCACAAGATAAAGCTAAACGTTAAAAATATACATGTTTTTTATAAGTATCAAAACATTAAAATTTAAAAATGTTGAAACCACAAAGTCACCAAAGACGTACAGAGAATATGCCAGAAAACAATCATACATAGAACTGATATCAATGACAAGCTTCCAAAAGGAAGTGACGTTTGGTTACATGCAGATTTTAGAACTAAGGACCAAATGTTTCTCATTTATGTTTCTAGTTTATGCAGACCAAAAAACAGACAAGGAACTAGATATAAGACCAGAAATTATTAAGAAAACATTAGAACAAGACCCTATTCTATCTACAAAAGGTCAACGAGAACAACAAACTTAAAGTTGTACTACATGGACTCTTAAGTTGAGGGTGAAGTACCCTGGTAGACGCATGGGTGTGGCTATTGCAGCTGGACACTCCAAAATAGATAAAATAGTGAACAATGTTTTGAAAAATAGGAGAGTGCCCAGAATGTGACACTTCTCCATACCCGGTAAGGATTTTGAGTACATGTAATATAGACTAAAAGGTACTTAGGTTGCCAAACTGTTAATTCTATGACCTTACAAGGTAATAATACAAGAACATTTTTTACTAGTTTGACTAAAGATGAAAATCCATTTGAAAACAAATAAAAAAAGAGGAAAGAAAATAAAAGGGAGGGCTTAAAAAACAGAATCCCTTAATATGAAAAGATTATCAACATTCTACAACTGCATAATGCTATAAATCCTTGGAAAAAAATATAAGCTTTACCCCCATCTGGATTTAAAGTTTTTAGATTCTTCACCAAATAAAAGAACCACCAAATTAAATAACTGCGGTTAGGAAGGGAGAAGTACATAAAAAGAGACCTCCTTGAACTAGCAGAGGCCTTGATCTGAAAATTGAAATGCAAATATTGGTAACCCCTTGGAACAAACACCAAAACAGAGAAATATACTGCTTTGGAGACTGGCATAAACCAAATCAAATACAGAAAGAAAACGCACAACTATGTCCATAAAAGGTTCAATTGAACATTAAACAAACCATGCATGCTGTAAAATGAAATTAAAAACCAAACACATGAATATTACTGCTAGGTTTACCTAGATATTAGCTGTAGCTTGAGAACTGAGATAAAAACGTACGGAAACACTGAAAAAAGACATACTTATCAGGCTCACATAACCTCAAAAAACAGTGAAAGAAATAAAAGTGCTCAATAGGGTAAACAAACTAAATGTCAAACAGAGATCTAGACAAGGTACTACCCCCAAGTAGCTCAAAGGACAGAAACTGAAAGCCACAGCATAGCAATCAACCAACACCATTTAAATTAAAAATGAGATACTGTAACAATAGTGTTCAAAGCTTTAAAATAACCCGGTAAATCTTAAAACCAAAAACCTAAAAGTACCCAAAACTCACCAACATTATAGGGATGCTGAGTTAAAAATTTAAAATAGCCAAAAATACTTCCAAAAGGATAGAAAAATTACAGAAATCTAGTTAATTAACGCATAAACAAAGCTTTAAACTAGTGATTTCCTTCGATTTGGTTCAAGAGGGGAAAATCAGTACCTCACAGTCGAATAGACTTTTAGAAAACAATAAGAGTGGATAAAAAAAACCCTAGAACTAGCTTTCGTATGTCAACACCATAACTCAGAGAGAAAACTTTTAGAAAGAGATGTGGGTTTGACACATTATAGTAATATAGGTATATATATATATATAGTCCGGATTTAAGCTCAATTCTTATTTAATTTATTGGAATTCATTTTTTTTTAATGACGAACCCGGCGACGGTTTGATCAAACAACCGTCGTCTATATTTTTAACGACGCTATATGTTATCAATCGCTAAAAGTATAGACGACAGTTATATGATTAAATCATCATCGGGTCCGTTGTTAAAATGATGAATTAGATGAATGATGAGTTTAAGATTCGGATGGTAGATACTAATCCTAATATATTATATTATATACTAATATATAAAAGGTAAAATGCTTGCCAAGGCGCCATCTGGACTCTCTTACGTTCAATGAATAAAATCTGTATCTTACGAGTATCTTGTATTATTAAAAGATATATATACGTTTAGCATAATAATCTCCTATTTATCCGGTTAATATAATTATCGACTTCTTTCTCACTATAAAAATTATATTATGTTTTTTAACGCTTAAATTTATTTATTTTTTTGAGAAAACGCTTAAAAGTTAAAGTACCCGTTTATTCTGATTCTGATTCTAATTCTAATTCTAATTCTAATTCTAATTCTAAAGAAAACATTCATAAAATATTACACTTGCACGTCAAACTCTATAAATTTATACTCCCTCCCTTCGTAGAAAAGAAAAAATCTCATCTATCAAATTAAAAAATTCAAAATAAAAGATTTCATTTGTCAATTCATAAGATATTACACTTGCACGTCAAACTCTATAAATTTATACTCCCTCCCTTCGTAGAAAAGAAAAAAATCTCATCTATCAAATTAAAAAATTCAAAATAAAAGATTTCATTTGTCAAATCTTTATTTTAAAGAAAGTCTCAACTTTCTTGTGATAATATAAAAGGACACGATTGTCTCAAATTTCTCAAATACAATCTCATTATTATCACGATTAAATTTATTAAAGAAAAATATAGAATTAAACTCTCTTTAAGACTTCTTTCATATTAAAATTAAATGGGGTCTATTGCGAAAATATCAAATTATTCTTATAAAATTAATTCATAATTAATATATTGTGTATGCATGTGATTGTAACGGAAGTTTGATTAAATCCCAAGATTGAGTTTTTATGTTAATTAATATATAACTAGAATTATATAAATTTACCCATATAAGATAATAATATTATTTTCATAATGTTAGTCAAAAAGTGTCATGTGTCACCATAACATTAGAATATATAATTTATTATATTATAAATAATCATTAAAATATTTAATATCATGTCATTTAAATCACATTTGAAATTAAAATTTTGAAACTCCTACATTGTCAGCACTTTACTTCATCCTTTAAAATGAAGAGAAAACATAAATTAAAAAAATGAACCCTTTAAAATGTGTTTTTGGTGTGAAAGTTGAGGATTTTAGAGGATTTCTAGTACACAAAAAGGGTATTGAAATCGATATCAATAAAGCATTGACAATAATCCAAGCACAACCGCCTGCCAAAAAGAAATAATTGCAAAAATTTCGTAGGCAAGTTTATTTTCTAAGGAGGTTTATTTTCAATCTTCTACGAAAAATAGAAAAGCAAGACTTGGAATTTTTTTTGTTCTTTTGTTGATTTCTTTGTTGTCCTCCCGTACTTGAATTTTCATTCCATTTCCTTTTCTGGTTGTTACCTCCACCATTGTTTCCACCAGTCTTATTTTCATTCTCATTCTTTCTCTTCTTCTGCTCTTGATTATATTTAGTTAAGGCATCGCTTCCACCTTCCGCGATAATTGCCTTCTCCAATACTGTCGAAAACATATTTAATTGAAACATTGAAACCTTGTCATACAGCCAGGGTTTCAACCCTTGTTCGAACTTTCTCGCCTTACGCTCATCGGTATTGACTTAGTACGGAGCAAACCTTGCCAACTCATTAAACTTTGCAGCATAACAGAGCACTGATATGGTTCCTTGGTTCAATTCTAAGAATTGAACTTCCATCTGGTTTCGAGAACTCGTCGGAAAATACATCTCGAAATATATCTCTTTAAATCTATCCCATGTTATTACTCCCTGTCCCCCACGAACCTTATTCGCCTACCACCAATAGCTAGCTTCAGACTTCAACATAAACGTCGCAAAAGCAGTTTTCTGATCATCATTGACTCTAGTGACATCGAAAACATTTTCCATTTCCATGATCCAGGTTTGGGCTTCAACTGTATTCATAGATCCTTGAAACTCCAGCGGTCCAACCGCTTTGAAGTCCTTAAAAGTCGCAGCTTGAGCTTGCGCTAATTCGCAAGTGCTCCCGTTAACAAAGTCACCAACTGCTGAACCGGATTAGCGCTGGCCTCGTTATTGTTATTAGTAGACCCCTCAAGAGGTGGTTGTTGACGTGGTTGTCTTCTTCTAGGAGGCATCTTCTGTTTAAAATTTACGCTTATTAGTTCATTACTCAATTTCTTGAATATCTTAAAGTTTAACTTTAAACACGCTAAAATTAAAGCTTAACATACAACCTTTCAATAAACTTTGATATTTTATTTATTCATAGTTTTCAAAACATACTCAAGATAGCATCTCTACTATAAACATCAACTTTCCTGAACAAGACAAGTTTCAGGATCACATACTCATCCTACCCCTTTATTTATCTCAAAATAAGGGATTTGCAATATATTTAATCACATATTTAACCGCATATTATTATTATTCTTCCTATCTTGGCATGTTAAGGCGTCGAGAGGCTTCTCTGCACTCTTCTTCTATTATACGATATGTCACTCTACGATCCATTATGTACCATGGAAAATCTTCAAAATGAGGTGGGTAATAAAAGACTCGATCCTGGGCCCTATTAATCGCAGAATGAAATGCATAATCCATTTCATTCAACTTAGCCTTCTTCATTTAAACCTTGGCTTCAGCACGATCTGCAAGCTGAGTAGCCTTCATCCAAGCGTCTTCTGCTCCCGCACGTTTAGCTGACTCCTCCTTCATGTCATCTTTTAGCTTTCCAATTTCAGTCTTTATCTTCTCATTCTCAGCCAACAGCTCCTCTTGATGTCCCTCTGTGTAAACTAGGTTCCATTCCGTGTTCCCAAGTCGTGAGTCGAGTTTTTGAATCTCTGCATCCTTCTGCTCTATAGTAGCCTAACGCATGTCAGCCAACTCCTTCAGCTCCTAAATCTTATCTTATAATTCTATCTTTCGGTCATACAACGCATCATACTGAAAGCAGTATGCACACAAGTCAATCATGTTTGATGATAAAGCATATACTTTGTAACAATCTTATTCATTTATTAATAAAAAGTATTAATTTATTAAAGGCTTTTATTATCTACATGATGCTGCTTTATAATATGTGATAAACTCATAGTTTTAAACAATGCTTTTAGAATAATGATGATGATCATTCTAATGAGATCTAAATTCTTAGAAAACTTAAAACTAAAATAGTTCCCAATCGTTGGATTACTAAATTGGGGATTAGTGAATCCGGATAGATTGGTACATACGTTGCTTGCTCATTGAATGAGGATGATTGATCTCATGATCATTTGTGTGGAGACACTAAAGTAAGTATGTAGGTGCTTATTAGAGAATAAGTTCACTGAACGTGGCTCACTAAGGAATATCTAATAGAGTTTTACTTGCCTGTCAATAGGAATTTTTGTAGTGATAGTAGTACAAGTGATCCTTGGACTTGAGATCATCATAATATCTTGTATATGATGAGTTATACTTTGACTTATTCCTTAAGACCCTTAGGGTATATCAAAGGGTATGCTTGGGTATAATAAGTTATACATGGAGATAATGTATGATCAATAAAGAATCTACCGCTTCTCGTAAAAGAAAAGAAATGTCCTATGTGATTCAATAAATGACAACCTAGTAGTCCTTGGCCAATTCAGAATAAAATTAGAAAGAAATTTCTAATTTGCATTATTTGGAGTTGTGCATTTAAGAGTCGAAATATATATAATTAAATAAAATAAAACTTGACAGTAATTCCATGTCATATATTTAATTTGGATATTGTATGGTGGAAGGATTGAATTGTACGGTAACTATTAACTCAAAGGTTCTTTTATGATTAATATTGAAATCTATATTATTTGGAAAATCGTTGATCGCTAGGGAGGCTTATCCCTATTGTAGAATAAATATTATTTATTTAAATAAATCAATAGTTTAATTTATTTATTTAAATAAGATTAGAGTTGTTCTAATTGATTTATTCACAACCGGTTTAATATGGAGAACCTAAAGGGTCACACCATAAAAGGAAGAATAATTATTTAAGAAGTTAATGGCATAATCGTAATAATAAGTTAAGTATATTTAATTTAATCTATGGTGATAGAATAAATTAAATAGCTTAATATTTATTATTTAATATTTTAGAAATATTAAATATAAATTAATAAGAGGAGTCTTATTATTATTATTATTACTATTATTATTATTTAATTCCTAAAGGAGTTTGGGAATTAATTAATAAAAGTGCTCTCATATATTTCTAATAGTATTAGGAGGCTAATTAATTAAAAGATTTTAATTAATTATTCCTAATAATATTGGGAGCCTAATTAATTAAAGGAGTTTAATTAATTAAAATAAAACCTAATTCATTAATTGTTAAGGAGGATTGCCTACATCTATAAATAAAAGGAGTCTTATTATGGGTGGAGGTGGAAATGGAGGTGGTTGATGTTTTTACAACACATGTGAATACGTAATTTCAATAGTTGGGAGAGTACACCCTTTTCTATGAGAGATAGAAAAACTAGGTGTGACGCCCCCAAAATAGGTCCAATCCATCCAACCTATTCTGAGTCGCCAAATACATGGTACAGAAAATAACTACAACTTTATTACTACAATTGTCGTGCAAAATACAACAACACATATGTTGCGAGTTTTTATACAAATATATACCAACTGTGACTCATGTCCCAACCGTGGATAGCACGTCACAATGGCACCTTACATAAAGGTACAGTCAATAACTGTTTTAGAAATTAAAATATTTGGAAAATACTCAAGGAAACCTTCGTACATGGGAGGCCATGCATCTAGGTTATGATAGATATCATATGCCCACAGAATTATTCTTGGTTGACCCAATAGACCCCAAAGAAAAACGAGAAGATTACTATCATATTCTCTCCAATGGTGAGTCTTCTCTTGACATATAATTATCTATATTTTCTCCAATTGAGAATTATATTTTAACCAAACTCCAATATTGTATAGGTAGTGCTCGTAGATATATTTAGCGAGTGGATGTGCACAACCCTGTCTTATGATAACACGAAGTCGCATGTCATTAGACATCTTGTATGATAGTGGCAAAACACCCTTCCAATGTTGGGTTTGCCTCACCTTATTTGATTCACCAAATATAACTACTAAAGGATGTATAAAATAAAACACACTTTTTCATACTGCTCAGGGAGAACATCCACATCTAGAGACCACCGTTCTATTTTTTTGTTACCCCCGCTCGACCCAGCTACACTCTTATTACCTGAAAGGAATTGTGAAGCAAAAGGGCGAGCACAAATGGCCTAGTAAAGAATATCATGACTAAAGATAATTAAATTATCAATAGCCTTCATCAGTAATAAATCAGAGATTTAGAATATATGGTAGAAGATAAAAGTTTCCAACCATAATAGCAGTGGAATTAACAATCCATTAGAAGAGTCAAGTAGAACATAATGTCAACTATCTCCTCTAGATTAAAAGTCCATCGTTAATATTTCATTCCTGTAATAATTATCAACAACTCTTGGTGATACCCATGACAAAGAGAACTTTCATCACTTGTCTTCACCTGAACCACCACAGATTATAATTAAATCACATTTTATATTTATAATCAAGTAAATCAACAGTCCAACTTTGCACTACATGTCAAAGATATTCATTAACAGTAAAACTAATGACCAACAGTCCATCTTTGCACTACAGGCCAAAGATATATAACTGTAAAACCAATAATGCTGAGACTCAGCTTAATAGTATCACGACCACGAATTATCCGTGCACTACGACCAAGGATATTCGTGTTTTCAATTACGGTCATGATTATACCGAATAATTCTTGGTCATAATCATACCAAGTCCATCTATGCACTACGGGCCAAAGATGATTTTTACCATATCGTTTGTAACATTACGGTCATGATTATACCGAATAATCTCTGGTCATAACATACCAAGTCCATCTATGCACTACTGGTCATAGATAACTTTCAACAGAATATAAACATGAGAATGATGACAATGATATAAAGAATCGATCACATGAGATAAATGATAAATTTTTAAAGACTTTAACAATTTAATTTATCCATAATTTAATCATATCCAAATTATCAATATGATACTGCTTTGTGGAGTAAAATTCAAAAATAATATTATATCAAAAATAATTTGAACAGAAAATAATATTTCAATGAATATTCAACGAAGATAATAACATTATTCATTATATAATAACATTAACTTCATTTACTAATATTATTAACAATTAAATAATATTTTAAATCAATGATTTCATATACCTTCATCCAAATGTTATAAATCATTTTATAATCTCATAATCTAATTTTATTACAACAATATTTTAATCATTTACTAAACTTATAAATAATTTATTTTAATTGTTTACACTATACTAATTAATGCATTTAATCATCCTAAAATACCAAACCCATAAGATTTCATCACCAATAACAAAAACTCTCATCAAAAATCTGCATATACCTTATATAGGATTTTTTAGCCATAAAATCCTATTTTCTAATTTTCTTACTTCATATAACATATTTAATTCATTTATTCACAATTAGTCTATTTTCATGAAAATACAAAATCAGTCCCAAAAAATTTTTTTTTCTGGGATTTAGCAGAATATAGTCCCATGTTGAACATATATTTTTTTCGAAATTTTTAAAATTTATTTACTATTTTTCATATGGCCAAAACTGCTGAATATTTAAACATTTATCATAAACTGTAATTGTAACGCCCCAAAAATAGGTCCATTCCATCCAACCCATTCTGAGTCACCAAATACATGGTACAGAAAATAACTACAACTTTATTATAACAATTGTCGTATAAAATACAACAACACATATGCTTTGAGTTTGGATACAAATATATACTAAATGTGACTCATGTCCCAACCGTGGACAGCACCTCACAATGACACCTTACATAAAGGTATAGTCAAAAACTGTTTTAGAAATTAGAATCTTTGGAAAATGCTCAAGGAAACCTTCGTACATGGGAGGCCATACGTCTAGGTTATGATAGATATCATATGGCCACAGAATTATCCTTGGTTGACCCAATAGACCCCAAAGAAAAACGAGAAGATTACTATCATATTCTTCCCAATGGTGAGTCTTCTCTTGACATATCATTATCTCTACTGTCTCTAATTGAGAATTATACTTCAAACAAACACCAAGATTATATAGGTAGTGCTCGTAAATATACTCAGCAAGTGGATGAGCACAATCCTGTCTTATGATGACACGTGGTTGTATTGCATTAGACATCTTGTATGGTAGTGGCAAAACACCCTTCCAACATTGGGTTCGCGTCACCCTATTGGATTCACCAAATATAACTACTAAATGAACCTTTCTATACTGCTTAGGGAGAACTCCACAGCTAGAGACCACCGTTCTATTCCCTTGTTACCCCCGCTCGACCCAGCTACACTCTTATTACCTGAAAAGGAATTGTGAAGCAAAAGAGTGAGCATAACTAGCCCAGTAAAGAATATCATGACTAAAGATAATTAAATTATCAATAGCCTTCATCAGTAATAAATCAGAGATTTAGAACATATGGTAGATGATAAAACTTCTCAACCATAGTTGCAGCGAAATGAGCAATCCATTAGAAGAGTCAAATAGACTATAAAGTCTATTATCTTCTCCACGTTAAAAGTCCACTAACAATGTTTTATCATCAATCAACAATTCCTGTCCACAATCACGTGTATAACTCATAATCGTAATTGTAGTTCTAAATTCCTTTTCACATCCAGGACAAAGATAATTTTCATCTCCTGAAACATCAAACATCATAGTTATACCAAATCACAGTTCATGTTCATAATCATACTAATAAATTCATCTCTGCACTACGGTCCAAAAATATTCATCAACAAGTCATCTTTGCACTACATGCTAAAGATATTCAACAACAGGTCATCTTTGCATTACGAGCCAAAGATATTCATCAACAACTCATCTTTGCACTACAGGCCAAAGATATTCAACAACAAGTCATCTTTGCATTACGAGCCAAAGATATTCATCAATAATTCATCTTTGCACTACGACCAAAGATATTCATCAATAATTCATCTTTGCACTACAGGCCAAAGATATTCCTCAACAGTTCATATTTGCACTACAAGCCAAATATATTCATATCTCAAAGAAATATATAATCATTTCAGAATTTATATAAACAATAATTATAACCATATTGATCAATTCACCTTTGCACTTAAGCTAAAGATATTCACTTATAAATTTAATGGTCATGATCATACCAATCAACAATTCAACTTTGCACTGCTGGCCAAAGAGAACTCATAGTCATGATCATACCAAAAATCTACCCATCTTTACACTCAAGTCAAAGAGAAATATCATCATTAGGGTTATAAAAATGTTATATATAATAATAAAAATAATATGATCAACATATAGTTTTAATCTCAAGAGTAATATTCGTAAATCAACTATAATTTGGTTAGAAAAAGAAACCAATTTTTTCGTGAATAGTAACTCGTGAATAGTAACTCGACACAAAAAGGTAGAAATTCCACAATAAAATACATACTAATATTTCGATATAATGATATTGAAAGAATAATATTTTTTAAGCTTATAAACAATTTATTTAAATTGTTTACACTTTACTAATTAATGCATTTAATCATCATAAAATGCCAACTCTTAAGATTTCATCATCAATAACCAAAATCCTCATCAAAAATCTGCATATACCTCATATAGGATTCTCAAGCCATAAAATCCTATTTTCCAATTTTCTTACTTCACATAACATATTTAATTCATTTTCTCATAACTAGTCTATTTTCATGAAAAATACCAAATCAGTTCTAAAAATATTTCTTTTCTGGAATTTAACAGAATATAGTCCCATATTGAATATATATTTTTCTCAGAATTTTTTAAAATTCATTTACTATTTTTCATATGGCCAAAACCGCCGAATATTTAAACATTTATCATAAATTGTACTTTTATCCAAAAATTCCGAAATTCACAGAGTACACTGATATTATATAGATATACTTCCAATAAAAATTTCATCAATTTTGGAGTTAACCACAAGGAGTTATAAGCGGTTACTTTTAAAATAGTCTTTTCCCGTAAAATTCATAACTCTTAATATATAATCCAAAAATCACCATTTTTGGACACAATCATTAAAACTCATCAAAATATCATTTCAAATTTTTTCAGAATTTTCTGAAGTTCGGAAGAAGTACGAACTGAAAAACATAATAACCCTTAAAAATCCTTACTATCCCTTACCTCAAAAGTGCAGTATTTCTGACTGGAATGCAAAGTCGAAGGAAACTTGCACTGAATAGTAACTCTCAAAGTATCTAAATATTCACAAAATATGATTCATAATATAGAGAGAGAAAGAGAGAAAGCTTATGTTTCTGATGTGATTTTCAATTCTAACTTAGCCCTCTATTTATAATAAAATGTTAGCACGCCGAAGCAGACTTAACCTGCAACCTGATGGCTTTACCTGCTACTATTCTCACCCACCATATTTGAATAAAAATCTCAGCACATTTCTTCACCAACCAAGAATAGGGCCCACCAATTCTAGAATTTTCCACCAAAATGATAAACTCCGAAAATTCAACAATTTCTGAACCAGTCGTCTCGTAAAATTCATAATAAATCATACGTTCATTTTTAACAGTTCAAAATTTGTGAACATATACTCAACTTATATATGTATAACATATCCAAAAATTACCATGATCCAACGGTCGGATTAAAAATTATAACCCTCGCAAAATATCTCAAAAACCCTAATTTGATTTTCAATACCTCCGTTCCGACAAAAATACAGATAAAACACCTCAACATTAACTCCTTCATTTTTAACCACAAAAATATATCCCTCATTTATATCCACATAAAATAAATATCTCCTTATCATATGAATCAATAATTAATTATTCACAAATAATATTACAGAATCACATTTATGACAACCAGGCTGTTCCTTGGAAAGAGGGGGCTTTCCAATAAGAATTTTTCCTTACTGGCGCGCAATTAGATGACCAAACCTCTCCTTAGACAGAACTTTCTAGACATTGCCAATAATGTTATCTAATAATATTATTCAAATAATATGAATTATTGATCTGATAATGGAAAATACTGTGCAGTGACAATTATTGAAACAACAATAATATAAAATATCAACGCAGTAATTATTAAATCAATAAAATAAAATATTGAACAGTAATTACTGTGACAATTATTCAGTTGTGCCTTTTTACGTAAGAATCAATAATTTCAAAAATATTGTGCAATACCGTGTGCTACTATGCAATAACGCGTATTACTGTATTTTAACCACCGGGTATTCCAACAGTGTTAATGGTAACAACTACGCCGTTAATTATAAAAACTCAATTTATTGTCGTTATCTACATCCGACAGTTATTCTGTTATGGGGCCCACAAATGTCTGCGCCGTCGTACGAATATTCCCCGACAAAAAGAATATTCCACGACCAAACGAATATTCCCCGACAACAATGAATATTTTATAACCACTTGCGTATTTTGAAAAGTTTTCACATTTCACCCATAACTTTAACTTTTATCAATTTAACCATTTACTGAATAGTAATTATAAGAAAAATTGAATACTTTTATTTCATAAAATTCGGGGTCTTACAATCTCCTCTCCTTATGAAATTTCGTCCCCTAAATTCACGTACCTGGTATTTCAAAAAGTTGAGAATACCTTCCTTTCATTTCAAATTCCATCTTTCCTGTCATCATAATTTCTCCATTGCTCATCTCCTGTATTTCAAATATCATTCTAGAATACAGCTTCAAAACAAGGGTTAATTTAATAAATTAACATATCACATAATATCCCGATATTATGACTGACTAACAAATAAGCTTAGGTAGGACACACTAGCGAAGGATTTACTTATCTCTTCCCTCCTAGTTCTATTTCCCGATCTCCGCCAGAGATCATATCCCTAAGCTCTGATACCAAAATGTAACGCCCCCAAAATAGGTCCATTCCACCCAACCCATTCTGAGTCGCCAAATACATGGTACCGAAAAAAACTACAACTTTATTACAATAATTGTCGTATAAAAAACAACAACACATATGCTGTGAGTTTGGATACAAATATATACTAAATGTGACTCATGTCCCAACCGTGGACAGCACCTCACAATGACACCTTACATAAATGTATAGTCAAAAACTGTTTTAGAAATTAGAATCTTTGGAAAATGCTCAAGGAAACCTTCGTAAATGGGAGGCCATGCGTCTAGGTTATGATAGATATCATATGGCCACAGAATTATCATTGGTTGACCCAATAGACCCAAAAGAAAAACGAGAAGATTACTATCATATTCTTCCCAATGGTGAGTCTTCTCTTGACATATCATTATCTCCACTGTCTCTAATTGAGAATTATACTTCAAACAAACACCAAGATTATATAGGTAGTGCTCGTAAATATACTCAGTAAGTGGATGAGCACAATCCTGTCTTATGATGACACGAGGTTGTATTGCATTAGACATCTTGTATGTTAGTGGCAAAACACCCTTCCAACGTTGGGTTCGCCTCACCCTATTGGATTCACCAAATATAACTACTAAATGAACCTTTCTATACTGCTTAGGGAGAACTCCACAGCTAGAGACCACCGTTCTATTCCCTTGTTACCCCCGCTCGACTCAGCTACACTCTTATTACCTGAAAAGGAATTGTGAAGCAAAAGAGTGAGCATAACTAGCCCAGTAAAGAATATCATGACTAAAGATAATTAAATTATCAATAGCCTTCATCAGTAATAAATCAGAGATTTAGAACATATGGTAGATGATAAAACTTCTCAACCATAGTTGCAGCGAAATGAGCAATCCATTAGAAGAGTCAAATAGACTATAAAGTCTATTATCTTCTCCACGTTAAAAGTCCACTAACAATGTTTTATCCCTGTAACATCAATCAACAATTCCTGCCCACAATCACGTGTATAACTCATAATCGTAATTGTAGTTCTAAATTCCTTTTCTCATCCAGGACAAAGATAATTTTCATCTCCTGAAACATCAAACATCATGGTTATACCAAATCACAGTTCATGTTCATAATCATACTAATAAATTCATCTCTGCACTACGGCCCAAAAATATTCATCAACAAGTAATCTTTGCACTACATGCTAAAGATATTCAACAACAGGTCATCTTTGCATTACGAGCCAAAGATATTCATCAACAACTCATCTTTGCACTACAGGCCAAAGATATTCAACAACAAGTCATCTTTACATTACGAGCCAAAGATATTCATCAATAATTCATCTTTGCACTACGACCAAAGATATTCATCAATAATTCATCTTTGCACTACAGGCCAAAGATATTCCTCAACAGTTCATATTTGCACTACAAGCCAAATATATTCATATCTCAAAGAAATATATAATCATTTCAGAATTTATATAAACAATAATTATAACCATATTGATCAATTCACCTTTGCACTTAAGCTAAAGATATTCACTTATAAATTCAATGGTTATGATCATACCAATCAACAATTCAACTTTACACTACTGGCCAAAGAGAACTCATAGTCATGATCATACCAAAAATCTACCCATCTTTACACTCAAGTCAAAGAGAAATATCATCATTAGGGTTATAAAAATGTTATATATAATAATAAAAATAATATGATCAACATATAGTTTTAATCTCAAGAGTAATATTCGTAAATCAACTATAATTTGGTTAGAAAAAGAAACCAATTTTTTCGTGAATAGTAACTCATGAATAGTAACTCGTGAATAGTAACTCGACACAAAAAGGTAGAAATGCCACAATAAAATACATACCAATATTTCGGTGTAATGATATTGAAAGAATAATATTTTTTAAGCTTATAAACAATTTATTTAAATTGTTTATACTTTACTAATTAATGCATTTAATCATCATAAAATGCCAACTCTTAAGATTTCATCATCAATAACCAAAATCCTCATCAAAAATCTGCATATACCTCATATAGGATTCTCAAGCCATAAAATTCTATTTTCAAATTTTCTTACTTCACATAACATATTTAATTCATTTTCTCATAACTAGTCCATTTTCATGAAAAATACCAAATCAATTCTAAAAATATTTCTTTTCTAGAATTTAGCAGAATATAGTCCCATATTGAACATATATTTTTCTCAGATTTTTTTAAAATTTATTTACTATTTTTCATATGGCCAAAACCGCCGAATATTTAGACATTTATCATAAATTGTACTTTTATCCAAAAATTCCAAAATTCACAGAGTACACTGATATTATATAGATATACTTCCAATAAAAATTTCATCAATTTTGGAGTTAACCATAAGGAGTTATAAGCGGTTACTTTTAAAATAGTCTTTTCCCGTAAAATTCATAACTCTTAATATATACATCCAAAAATCACCATTTTTGGACACAATCATTAAAACTCATCAAAATATCATTTTAAATTTTTCCGGAATTTTCTGAAGTTCGGAAGAAGTACGAACTGAAAAACATAATAACCCTTAAAAATCCTTACTATCCCTTACCTCAAAAGTGCAGTATTTCTGACTGGAATGCAAAGTCGAAGGAAACTTGCACTGAATAGCAACTCTCAAAGTATCTAAATACTCACAAAATATGCTTCATAATATAGAGAGAGAAAGAGAGAAAGCTTATGTTTCTGATGTGATTTTCAATTCTAACTTAGCTCTCTATTTATAGGAAAATGTTAGCACGCCGAAGCAAACTTAACCTGCAACCTGATGGCTTTACCTGCTACTATTCTCACCCACCACATTTGAATAAAAATATCAGCACATTTCTTCACCAACCAAGAGTAGGGCCCACCAATTCTAGAATTTTCTACCAAAATGATAAACTCCGAAAATTCAACAATTTCTGAACCAGTCGTCTCGTAAAATTCATAATAAATCATACGTTCATTTTTAACAGTTCAAAATTTGTGAACATATACTCAACTTATATATGTATAACATATTCAAAAATTATCACGATCCAACGGTCAGATTAAAAATTATAACCCTCGCAAAATATCTCAAAAACCCTAATTTGATTTTCAATACCTCCGTTCCAACAAAAATACAGATAAAACACCTCAACATTAACTCCTTCATTTTTAACCACAAAAATATATCCCTCATTTATATCCACACAAAATAAATATTTCCTTATCATATGAATCAATAATTAATTATTCACAAATAATATTACAGAATCACATTTATGACAACCAGGCCGTTCCTAGGAAAGAGGGGGCTTTCCAATAAGAATTTTTCCTTACTAGCGCGCAATTAGATGACCAAACCTCTCCTTAGACAGAACTTTCTAGACATTACCAATAATGTTATCTAATAATATTATTCAAATAATATGAATTATTGATCTGATAATGGGAAATACTGTGCAGTGACAATTATTGAAACAACAATAATATAAAATATCAACGCAGCAATTATTGAATCAATAAAATAAAATATTGAACAGTAATTACTGTGACAATTATTCAGTTGTGCCTTTTTATGTAAGAATCAATAATTTTAAAAATATTGTGCAATACCGTGTGCTACTGTGCAATAACGCGTATTACTGTATTTTAACCACCGGGTATTCCAACAGTGTTAATGGTAACAACTACGCCGTTAATTATAAAAACTCAATTTATTGTCGTTATCTTCATCCGACAGTTATTCTGTTATGGAGCCCACAAATGTCTGCGCCGTCGTAAGAATATTTCCCGACAGAAAGAATATTCCACGACCAAACGAATATTCCCCGACAACAATGAATATTTTATAACCACTTGCGTATTTTGAAAAGTTTTCACATTTCACCCATAACTTTAACTTTTATCAATTTAACCATTTACTGAATAGTAATTATAAGAAAAATTAAATACTTTTATTTCATAAAATTCGGGGTCTTACAATCTCCCCTCCTTATGAAATTTCGTCCCCGAAATTTACGTACCTGGTATTTTAAAAAGTTGAGAATACCTTCCTTTCATTTGAAATTCCATCTTCCCTGTCATCATAATTTTTTCATTGCTCATCTCCTGTATTTCAAATATCATTCTAGAATACAGCTTCAAAACAAGGTTTAATTTAATAAATTAACATATCACATAATATCCCGATATTATGACTGACCAACAAATAAGTTTAGGTAGGACACACTAGCGAATGATTTACTTATCTCTCCCCTCCTAGTTCTATTTCCCGATCTCCGCCAGAGATCATATCCCTAAGCTCTGATACCAAAATGTAACGCCCCCAAAATAGGTCCATTCCACCCAACCCATTCTGAGTCGCCAAATACATGGTACCGAAAAAAACTACAACTTTATTACAATAATTGTCGTATAAAAAACAACAACACATATGCTGTGAGTTTGGATACAAATATATACTAAATGTGACTCATGTCCCAACCGTGGACAGCACCTCACAATGACACCTTACATAAATGTATAGTCAAAAACTGTTTTAGAAATTAGAATCTTTGGAAAATGCTCAAGGAAACCTTCGTAAATGGGAGGCCATGCGTCTAGGTTATGATAGATATCATATGGCCACAGAATTATCCTTGGTTGACCCAATAGACCCAAAAGAAAAACGAGAAGATTACTATCATATTCTTCCCAATGGTGAGTCTTCTCTTGACATATCATTATCTCCACTGTCTCTAATTGAGAATTATACTTCAAACAAACACCAAGATTATATAGGTAGTGCTCGTAAATATACTCAGTAAGTGGATGAGCACAATCCTGTCTTATGATGACACGAGGTTGTATTGCATTAGACATCTTGTATGGTAGTGGCAAAACACCCTTCCAACGTTGGGTTCGCCTCACCCTATTGGATTCACCAAATATAACTACTAAATGAACCTTTCTATACTGCTTAGGGAGAACTCCACAGCTAGAGACCACCGTTCTATTCCCTTGTTACCCCCGCTCGACTCAGCTACACTCTTATTACCTGAAAAGGAATTGTGAAGCAAAAGAGTGAGCATAACTAGCCCAGTAAAGAATATCATGACTAAAGATAATTAAATTATCAATAGCCTTCATCAGTAATAAATCAGAGATTTAGAACATATGGTAGATGATAAAACTTCTCAACCATAGTTGCAGCGAAATGAGCAATCCATTAGAAGAGTCAAATAGACTATAAAGTCTATTATCTTCTCCACGTTAAAAGTCCACTAACAATGTTTTATCCCTGTAACATCAATCAACAATTCCTGTCCACAATCACGTGTATAACTCATAATCGTAATTGTAGTTCTAAATTCCTTTTCTCATCCAGGACAAAGATAATTTTCATCTCCTGAAACATCAAACATCATGGTTATACCAAATCACAGTTCATGTTCATAATCATACTAATAAATTCATCTATGCTGTGACGCCCCCAAAATAGGTATACAACACCCATTCTGAGTCGCCAAATACATGGTACAGAAAATAAACTACAACTTCAATAATACAACTGTCGTGCAAAATACGACAACACATACTGTGAGTTTAAATACAAATATTGTCTTCTAGACAATATTCACACTCAAATAAGTCCTCGTTACAATTATTCAAACACTATTTTACAGAAATAGTGAGGACTGCTAAAACATCTTTCTAGAACCATCACTCCGTACCCCGACTAGTTCCTGCTATGTTCTCACCTCCCTGAGAAGAAAAATGGAACAAAAAGGAAAAGGGTGAGCTCAACTAGCCCAGTAAAGAATATTATGACTAAGATAATATACAACAAATTATCGTTAGTCTTCAACAGGGAAAAATCTGATTGAATATAATCGACAACAAGTTTTAGATCAACAACTGCAGCGGAAACAACAAACCATTAGAAGAGTCAAGTAGAGAAAAAATTCTACTATCTTCTAAGATTTAAAAGTCCATCATCAATATTTTATCCCTGTAACATCAATTAATAATCATCTTTATCCAAATATTTATCTTTGCACTACAGGCCAAAGATATTCATTTGTATCACCTGTCAGTCATGTTCATCTCAACACATGTTCATCTTTGCACTACAGGCCAAAGATATTCATCAAGTAATCATACATCTTTGCACTACAGGTCAAAGATATTCATTAATATCATCATTTAGGACTGAGGATGATGAAAAATATCTTAAAGAGAACGAATCCAGTTAGACAGAAGGACAAATATTAGGGATTCATATAACAGTTTATCCAAGATCAATAATACTTCATAATAATCAATTGTGAAGCAGAATTCAAAAATAAAGATCAAAACATAGATACAATCAAAGATAGTAACCATAATAGACATCTTGGACAACAAGAAAAAATTTTATTTTTCGGTGAATAGTGCCGTATTCGTGAATAGTGCTGTATACGTGAATAGTAACCCCGACACAAAAAGTTTCAAATTTGATAAAAACTCATATCAATATTTTAGCATAATGATATTGAAGAAAATAATATCATTTAAGAAGAAAATAATATCCCTTACCTCAAGATATCAGTACTTCTGGTCGGAATACCGGTATAAGGCTGAAAGAAACTTGCTCTGATGAATAGAAACTCTCAAAGTATCTAAATACTCACAAAATACACTCAATAATCTAGAGAGAGAAAGAGAGAAAACTTGTTTCTGGTGTGATTTTCAATTCTAACTTAGCCCTCTATTTATAGGAAAATTTTAGTAGGCTTGACCTGCAACCTGATGGCTTTACCTGCTACTATTCCCACCCACCACATTTGAAATATAATTCAGCACATTTCTTCACCAACCACAAGTGGGCCCACCAATTCTAGAATTTTCCATCAAAATGATAAACTCCGAAAATTCAACAATTTCTGAACCAGTCATCTCGTAAAATTCATAATAAATCATACGTTCATTTTTAACGGTTCAAAATTTGTGGGCATATACTCAACTTATATATGTATAACATATCCAAAAATTACCACGATCCAATGGTCGGATTAAAAATTATAACCCCCGTAAAATATCTCAAAAACCCTGATTTTTAATACCTCCATTCCGACAAAAATACTGATAAAAACCTCAACATTAACTCCTTCATTTTTAACCACAAAAATATATCCCTCATTTATATCCACATAAAATAAATATTTCCTTATCATATGAATCAATAATTAATTATTCACAAATAATATTACAGAATCACATTTATGACAACCAGGCCGTTCCCAGGAAAGAGGGGGCTTTCCAATAAGGATTTCTCCTTACTGGCGCGCAATTAATTGACCAAACCTCTCCTTAGACAGAACTTTCTAGACATTGCCAATAATGTTATCTAATAATATTATTCAAATAATATGAATTATTGATCTGATAATGGAAAATACTGTGCAGCAACAATTATTGAAACAACAATAATATAAAATATCAATGCAACAATTATTGAATCAATAAAATAAAATATTGAACAATAACTACTGCAACAATTATTGAGTAGTGTCTTCTTACGTAAGAATCAATAATTGGTGCAATACCGTGTGCTACTGTATTTTAATCACCGGGTATTCCAACAGTATTAACGGTAACAACTACGCCGTTATTTATAAATAACTTATACTTGTCATTTTTTTCATCCAATCGCTTTCCGTTATGGGGCCCACACAAGGCTGCACCGTCGTACGAATATTCCCCGACAGCAAGAATATTCCACGACCAAACGAATATTCCCCGACAAAATGAATATTTTATAACCACTTGCTTATTTTGCAAAATTTGCACATTACACCCATAACCAAAGTATTATATCAAATTAGCCCCTTATTATTCACAATAATATTTAGAGAAAATTTGATTTTATTCATTAATAAGTTGGGGTCTTACAACCTCCCCTCCTTATGAAATTTCGTCCTCGAAATTGACGTACGTACCTGATGTTTCAAAAAGGTGAGGATACCTCGCTTTCATTTCTGATTCCAACTCCCAGGTCATTTCTTCAATAGCATGGTTTCTCCACAAAACCTTAACTTGTGGTATAACCTTCGTGCGTAGGACATGCTCTTTCCTATCCAAGATCTTAACAGGTACCTCCTCGTACGTTAAATCTTCAGCTATCTCGTCTGGTTCTAACTCAATAATGTGGTTCGGGTCTTTAACATATTTACGAAGCATAGATATGTGAAAAATATTATGAACACGAGACATGCTTGGAGGTAATGCGAGTCTATATGCCACATTTCCTATTCGCTCAAGAATCTCAAATGGACCAACAAATCTTGGATTGAGCTTTCCTCTCTTCCCAAATCTTGTAACTCCCTTCCATGGTGCAACACGTAATAATACATGATCCCCAATATTAAATTCCACGTACTTCCGATAAAGATCCGCATAACTCTTTTGTCGATCCTGTGCCGTTTGTATACGTTGTCGAATTATTTGGATCTTCTCTGTAGTAATGCGTACCAACTCTGGTCCCAACAATGTTGCTTCACCCACCTCGTCCCAGCATACTGGAGAACGACATTTTCTTCCATACAACGCCTCGAATGGAGCCACACCTATGCTCGCCTGATAACTATTATTGTAGGAGAATTCCACCAATGGTAGGTACTTATCCCAACTCCCTTTGAGATCTAGGACACAAAGTCTTAATAGATCTTCAAGAGTTTGAATAGTCCTCTCTGATTGTCCGTCCGTTTGAGGATGGTATGCCGAACTGAATCGTAAATCCGTGCCCATAGCTTTCTGCAAGCTAACCCAAAATCGTGAAGTGAATCTTGGGTCACGATCCGAAACTATGGATACTGGCATGCCATGCAATCTCACAATCTCGTTCACGTACATACTAGCAAGACGTTCAAGGGAATAAGTCTCACGTATCGGCAAGAAATGAGCGGACTTGGTTAATCTATCAACAATAACCCAAATCGCATCTATGCCTTGAGAAACCTTGGGAAGACCCGTAACAAAATCCATAGTAATGTGTTCCCACTTCCATTTCGGGATCTCAAGTGGTTGCAATGGACCCTTTGGCACTTGATGCTCCGCCTTTACACGTTGACAAGTTAAACACCTCGAGATAAACTCCGCGATCTCTCTTTTCATATTGCTCCACCAAAATGTATGTCGAAAATCGTGATACATTTTGGTACTCCCAGGATGGATTGCAAACGGTGTGTTGTGTGCCTCCATCATTATTCTATGCTTCAAGTCAAAATCGTTAGGAACACAAAGTCTGGAGTTGATTCGAAGTATTCCTTCTTCATCGATTCTTGCTTCTGGAATAGCACCTTCTTGCACTTTCTTCTTCATACGCATCAGCTCCATGTCCGTAGCTTGAGCAGCTTTAACTTTATCGATTAAAGTCGGTTCTACTCGTATATTTGATATCATCATGTGGGTGCTTGGAGCCTTCATCTCTATCTCCATCCTTTGTAAGTCATACAAAATGGGCCTTTGTGTTAACAATATTGCACTCGTACCCGCATATGATTTTCTACTCAATGCGTCAGCTACTACGTTTGCTTTTCCAGGATGATATTGGATGGTATGATCGTAATCTTTCAACAGCTTGAGCCAACGTCGCTGCCGCATGTTGAGTTCCTTTTGGGTGAAGAAATATTTGAGGCTTTTATGATCTGTATAGATCTCCACTTTCTCCCCATACAGGTAGTGTCTCCAGATCTTCAACGCAAAAACGACTGCTGCCAACTCCAAATCATGAGTAGGATAATTCCTCTCATATTCTTTGAGTTGTCGTGAGGCATAGGCTATGACTTTCCCATGTTGCATGAGAACACATCCTAACCCTTTGCCTGAAGCATCGCTGTAGATAACAAATCCATCCGAACCAGATGGTA
Source organism: Panax notoginseng (assembly GCA_016801055.1). Taxonomy (NCBI): domain Eukaryota; kingdom Viridiplantae; phylum Streptophyta; class Magnoliopsida; order Apiales; family Araliaceae; genus Panax; species Panax notoginseng. The sequence goes on along the minus strand of CM029015.1, from coordinate 149,021,458 downwards.
TTGTCAGAACAGGTGCCAAAATGAGTCTCCTCTTGAGTTCTTGGAAACTCTTCTCGCATTCCTCACTCCAACCGAATTTTGTATCTTTCTGAGTCAGATGAGTTAACGGAGTAGCGATTCGAGAAAATCCTTCCACAAATCTCCGATAATAACCAGCTTAGCCCGGAAAGCTACGTACTTTGGTCACCGACTTCGGTTGCTCTAAATTGTGATTCATATCCCAATCTTGGATAACACGTCACAATGGCACCTATTGTTTTACCACCACACAAATATAGAGTCCCCTACGGAGAGTCTGGCTTTGGTACATTCCACAAAGGAAGTCACCAGATAGAGGCTCGGGTACCAACTTGTATAGTTGGGTTTTTAACTCCTGAAGTTCAATAGGAGCTATTCGATATGAGATTTTAGAAGTGAGTTTCGTACCAGATTCAAAGATGATACAAAATTCAATATCACTCGTAGGCCAAGAAATTCTTCAGGAAATACGTCAGGGATTTACTAACAATAGAAATATCATTCAAATCTGACGTATTTTTGTTCAAGTCCATAACATAGCTAAGAAAGCTTGACATCCGTATTTATAAATAATTAACGGTAATAACTACGCCGTTATTTATAAATAACTTATACTTGTCATTTTCTTCATCCAATCGCTTTCCGTTATGGGGCCCACACAAGGCTGCACCGTCGTACGAATATTCCCCGACAGCAAGAATATTCCACGACCAAACGAATATTCCCCAACAAAATGAATATTTTATAACCACTTGCTTATTTTGCAAAATTTGCACATTTCACCCATAACCAAAGTATTATATCAAATTAGCCCCTTATTATTCACAATAATATTTAGAGAAAATTTGATTTTATTCATTAATAAGTTGGGGTCTTACATCTGCACTACGGCCCAAAAATATTCATCAACAAGTCATCTTTGCACTACATGCCAAAGATATTCAACAACAGGTCATCTTTGCATTACGAGCCAAAGATATTCATCAATAACTCATCTTTGCACTACAGGCCAAATATATTCAACAACAAGTCATCTTTGCATTACGAGCCAAAGATATTCATCAATAATTCATCTTTGCACTATGGCCAAAGATATTCATCAATAATTCATCTTTGCACTACAGGCCAAAGATATTCCTCAACAGTTCATATTTGCACTACAAGCTAAATATATTCATATCTCAAAGAAATATATAATCATTTCAGAATTTATATAAACAATAATTATAACCATATTGATCAATTCACCTTTGCACTTAAGCTAAAGATATTCACTTATAAATTTAATGGTCATGATCATACCAATCAACAATTCAACTTTACACTATTGGCCAAAGAGAACTCATAGTCATGATCATACCAAAAATTTACCCATCTTTACACTCAAGTCAAAGAGAAATATCATCATTAGGGTTATAAAAATGTTATATATAATAATAAAAATAATATGATCAACATATAATTTTAATCTCAAGAGTAATATTCGTAAATCAACTATAATTTGGTTAGAAAAAGAAACCAATTTTTTCGTGAATAGTAACTCGTGAATAGTAACTCATGAATAGTAACTCGACACAAAAAGGTAGAAATTCCACAATAAAATACATACCAATATTTCAGTATAATGATATTGAAAGAATAATATTTTTTAAGTTTATAAACAATTTATTTAAATTGTTTACACTTTACTAATTATTGCATTTAATCATCATAAAATGCCAACTCTTAAGATTTCATCATCAATAACCAAAATTCTCATCAAAAATCTGCATATACCTCATATAGAATTCTTAAGCCATAAAATCTTATTTTCCAATTTTCTTACTTCACATAACATATTTAATTCATTTTCTCATAACTAGTCTATTTTTATAAAAAATACTAAATCAGTTCTAAAAATATTTTTTTTCTGGAATTTAGCAGAATATAGTCCCATATTGAACATATATTTTTCTCAGAATTTTTTAAAATTCATTTACTATTTTTCATATGGCCAAAACCGCCGAATATTTAGACATTTATCATAAATTGTACTTTTATCCAAAAATTTTGAAATTCACAGAGTACACTGATATTATATAGATATACTTCCAATAAAAATTTTATCAATTTTGTAGTTAACCACAAGGAGTTATAAGCGGTTACTTTTAAAATAGTCTTTTCCCGTAAAATTCATAACTCTTAATCTATACATCCAAAAATCACCATTTTTGGACACAATCATTAAAACTCATCAAAATATCATTTCAAATTTTTCCAGAATTTTTTGAAGTTCGGAAGAAGTACGAACTGAAAAACATAATAACCCTTAAAAATCCTTACTATCCCTTACCTCAAAAGTGCAGTATTTCTGACTGGAATGCAAAGTCGAAGAAAACTTGCACTGAATAGCAACTCTCAAAGTATCTAAATACTCACAAAATATGCTTCATAATATAGAGAGAGAAAGAGAGAAAGCTTATGTTTCTGATGTGATTTTCAATTCTAACTTTGCCCTCTATTTATAGGAAAATGTTAGCACGCCGAAGCAGACTTAACCTGTAACCTGATGGCTTTACCTGTTACTATTCTCACCCACCATATTTGAATAAAAATATCAGCACATTTCTTCACCAACCAAGAGTAGGGCCCACCAATTCTAGAATTTTCCACCAAAATGATAAATTTCAAAAATTCAACAATTTCTGAATCAGTCGTCTCGTAAAATTCATAATAAATCATACGTTCATTTTTAACGGTTCAAAATTTGTGAACATATACTCAACTTATATATGTATAACATTTCCAAAAATTATCACGATCCAACAGTCGGATTAAAAATTATAACCCTCGCAAAATATCTCAAAAACCCTAATTTGATTTTCAATACCTCCGTTCCGACAAAAATACAGATAAAACACCTCAACATTAACTCCTTCATTTTTAACCACAAAAATATATCCCTCATTTATATCCACAAAAAATAAATATTTCCTTATCATATGAATCAATAATTAATTATTCACAAATAATATTACAGAATCACATTTATGACAACCAGGCCGTTCCTAGGAAAGAGGAGGCTTTCCAATAAGAATTTTTCCTTACTGGCACGCAATTAGATGACCAAACCTCTCCTTAGACAGAACTTTCTAGACATTGCCAATAATGTTATCTAATAATATTATTCAAATAATATGAATTATTGATCTGATAATGGAAAATACTGTGCAGTGACAATTATTGAAACAACAATAATATAAAATATCAACGCAGCAATTATTGAATCAATAAAATAAAATATTGAACAGTAATTACTGTGACAATTATTCAGTTGTGCCTTTTTACGTAAGAATCAATAATTTTAAAAATATTGTGCAATACCGTGTGCTATTGTGCAATAACGCGTATTACTGTATTTTAACCACCGGGTATTCCAACAGTGTTAATGGTAACAACTACGCCGTTAATTATAAAAACTCAATTTATTGTCGTTATCTTCATCCGACAGTTATTCTGTTATGGGGCCCACAAATATCTGCGCCGTCGTACGAATATTTCCCGACAGAAAGAATATTCCACGACCAAACGAATATTCCCCGACAACAATGAATATTTTATAACCACTTGCATATTTTGAAAAATTTTCACATTTCACCCATAACTTTAACTTTTATCAATTTAACCATTTACTGAATAGTAATTATAAGAAAAATTGAATACTTTTATTTCATAAAATTCGGGGTCTTACAGTACTTTTGTCCAAAAATTTTAAAATTTACAGAGTATACTGCTATTATATACATGTACTCCCAATAAAATTTTTACCAATTTTGAAGTTAACCACAATGAGTTATAAGGGTTTTCTTTTAAAATAGTATTTTTTCATAAAATTCATAACTCATAATCTATACATCCAAAAATCGATATTTTTGGATACAATCTAGAAAATTCATCAAATTATCATTTCAAAATTTTTCAGAATTTTTTAGGGTCGAAAAAATTACGAAACTGAAAAACATAATAACCCTTACAATCCCTTACCTTAAAAGAGCAGTATTTCTGACTGGAATATTGGATGTAATGCCGACGAAAACTTGCACTGAATAGCAACTCTCAAAGTATCTAAATACTCACTAAAATACGCTCAATAATATAGAGAGAAAACTTATGAATTCTGGTGTGAATTTTAATTCTAACCTAAGCGCCTATTTATAAGAAAATGCTAGAACGCCAAAGGAGACTAAATTAATAAAATAATATTATTTATTTCCTTTCCTTCTACGCCATCCCTCTTGAATCAGCTAGTATGCCAATTCTGAAAATTTTTGGCAGCCCATATGTTTAAAATAAAAGTGGGTCCCACCCAATTTTAATAAAAATCATTTTATTTTTCGAAACTTCAGTATTCATAATAAGTAGCCCGCTTATTAGAAAAATACGAATTTTATGTCCATTCCACACGAAATCGAATTCTCTACAACTTTGTAGCTTTAAGTTTTTCCAAATTCTAGACAGAAAATATCGAAAACCCACAAACAGATGATTTTCAACATTTTTTAAAATTCATAACAAATCATGCGTTAATTTTTAACGGTTCAAAATTTGTGGACATATACTCAACTTATATATGTATAACATATCCAAAAATCACAACGATCCAACGGTAGGATTAAAATTATAACTCACGCAATAAAGTTTTAAGAACACTGTTTTGATTTTTAAAACCTCCATTCTGACAAAATACTGATAAAATCCCTCAATACGAATTCCTTCATTTATAACCACATAAATAATTTCATCATTTATATCCACATCAAATCAATAATTAAATATTCACAAATAATATTACATAATCACAATTATGACAACCAGGCCGTTCCTAGGAAAGAGGGGGCTTTCCGATAAAGATTTCTCCCTATTGGCGCGCAATTAGATTATCTAACATCTGCTCGACAGAACTTTCTAGACATTGCCAATAATGCTATCTAATAATATTATTCAAATAATATAAATTATTGATCTGATAATGGAGATACTGTGCAGTGACAATTATTGAAACAACAATAATATAAAATATCAACGCAACAATTATTGAACCAATAAAATAACATATTGAACAGTAATTACTGTAACAATTATTAAGTAGTGCCTTCTTACGTAAGGATCAATAATTCATCAATACTTTGCAATACCGTGTGTTACTGTTCAACCACGCGTATTATTATATTTTAACCACCGGGTATTCCAACAATGTTAACGGTAACAATTACGCCGTTATTTATAAAAACTCATACTTTGTCGTTTTCCTTCATCCAACCATTTTTCGTTATGGGGCCCACAAATGGCTGCGCCATCATACGAATATTATCCGACAACAAGAATATTCTACGACCAAACGAATATTCTCCGACAACAATGAATATTTTATAGTCACTTGTTTATTTTGAATATTTTTTTCATATATCACCCTTAACTTAACTTTAACCTTTTATCAATTTAAACATTTACTGAATAGTAATTATAAGAAAAATTGAATACTTTTATTTCATAAAATTCAGGGTCTTACACTAGTGTTTTGCTAAATACACGTCTTTTTAATTCTTTCTTCTTCCTTGGTGGATCACCTCTAGAGGCCAAACACTTGGGTTGCTAACATTGATCAAAGGAAGGAACCAAACTCGGTGGATTCAAGTTGAACGCGAAAAGGATTGGAGGTGAACTTGTAACTTAGGAAGCTCGAATCTTCAAGGGTATGATTCTTGTTCTTCATATTTTCGTTTGCATAAAGGATGATCCAGGTATATGATTTGTAAAATTTTAAAACTCTATTTTATCACGTTTCCGCTTACTTTGTGCAATTTGATTACGTTCATGAATAATACAAACCTAACAGTGGCATTAGAGCCGAACCTTTATGCGAATTATTAATTATTCAGATTTGATATGTATATTGATATGTGTTTAGAATAATTTAATTGGACATAATTTGTTGTATAAAAAAAAGAAAAAAAGGAAAAACCGTTATAAATTTCCGAAAACCTATTTTGATATTCCGTGATTTGCGTGGCTACCATACAGTTTATATATATAGTAACCGTTTATATATATATATATATATATATATATATATATATATATATATATATATATATATATATATATATAAGAAAATGATCCATAGCAAGTATTTGCTATGGATGAAAATTGGGCAAATAGCATCATAACCACACATTACATAAATCAAGCGCTAGGATTAAAAATGGGACAGTGCCGTCCGCTACTTCGTCTGGCGGAAGGTAAAAAATAATAGCCCACGTACGCTACATGGTGTAGCGGATTATAAAAAAAATAAAATTGGGTGTATATTTTACAGTCAACGCACCTATCACCCCAAGCGAACAGTGTTGGGTGTATATTTAACAGTCAACGCACCTATCAACAAACAATCCAATATGCAATCTAAACATATTTTTCACTGGCTCTTATCTGAATGCAATCTAAACATATTTTTCACTGGCTCTAATCTGATTGGATATTGGCAATCTAAGCACTCACAAAAGGAATTAAATTTCGATTTAGCCATTTATCAATTAAATTTTATTCTTTTAATTGAATTAATTATATTCCTAACCCATTAGTGTACTAAACTTACGCATCAAAAATATAACAGTAACCCACATATATTTAGGTAACATAATTACACTAAATAAAAACAAATTATTCCAAAAATAATTCCCATTAAAATATTTATTTTATTCAATAAATATTTATAATTCTTTCTACAAAATTTACAATAGTTACATCGAGATCCAACCTACATCAATTCATCATCAATACAGTGCGCACTTGTATGTGTAGAGTTGCTCAATAAATATGTTGGATATGAGGTTTTATCATACATATTAACTCATTCACACTCTTAAACTTATCAAATATGAAATTAATGTGAAATATCATAACAAAAATTATATAATTTAATTTATTATCTCAGATAAATAAAAAAAAACTTTATGATATTGTCATGGGTTTATCTTTAGTAGTGATTTACTTGGAAAAAGGAGGAGAAAACTTTCTTATTTCTCCCTCCAAAAGAAACTTAACAAAGTACTACGAAATACAGTTAGGTTAGTCATGTCAGGATAATATTCATTAATTGCATATATTGAGAGTCCGGTGGCATTGATTTTTTTTTTAATAATCCGCTACACCATATAGCGTACGTGGGCTATTATTTTTCACCTTGCGCCAGACGAAGTAGCGGACGACACTGTCCCATTTTTAATCCCAGCGCTTGATTTATGTAATGTGTGGTGGAGATGATATTTGCCCAATTTTCATCCATAACAAATACTTGCTATGGATCATTTCCCATATATATAATATTTACTTAATAATTTTATAATTAAAATAAAGAGTTTATTTTAATTTTAAAATTGGATTTCATGCTAACTAATTGGAGTTAGAATTGGATTCTATGATAACTAATTGGAGTTAAAATTGGATTTCATGTTTCTTTAAATAAAGGAGTTTATTTAGATATGAAATAAGATTTTATATTATTCAAAATAAAGGAGTTTATTTGTGAATAGGAAAGAAAATCCGTTTTTTTCTTTTAAAAAATAAAAGAGTTTATTTTGACTTGGAATTGGATTTCATAATTAATTAAAATAAATGAGTTTATTTTAATTAAAGAATTTGATTAAAATAAAATAGTTTATTTTATTCAAAATTGGATAAATTAACATAAAAGAGATTTATTTTGATTTAAATTTAGATTAAAAATAATGGAGTTTATTTTGATTCAAAATTAGATTTTATGCTAACTAATTTTGTCCATTAAATGATATCAATATATATATATATATATATATATATATATATATATATTGAACGTTTATTATTCATGAGATGAATGTTATTTATTGATGCTTATGGTGATGTGTATGATAATAAATGGGATTGATTATGGATTATTGACCAATGTGATTGGATTTTATTTTAGTTGGATGCATGAATGTATGAGTTTTATTAAATGGGGTATGCGTACCTCGTATTCTCTAATTTTTTTTAATGTAAATTCTAACTCCCTCATATGTGCTTCCCCTTGACTGTTGATCAAGGTTTCTATTTATTTTAAATAGTTTTGTAATAGGAATAGTTATAATTAATTTTGAAGAATTGGAGATCAAGGAGCAAGAAGCGCTTGAAGACCCGTTTGTAATGGAGACCGGGTTTAAAAGTAATAATTATATTTAAATATTAATTCTTGCACCCCTAGGGTTTGACCTTTTGGTTCACTTGGTGACTCTAGTGAACTAAATTAATCAATCCGGGTAGAATATAGTATTCTATATGTACATGCTTATACTATATATATTATGCAAACATGCTTCATATGTTAATTAATATTATATATATATATATATATATATATATATGTGTGTGTGTGTGTGTGTGTGTGTGTGTGTGTGTGTGTGTGTGTGTGTGCATGCGCACAAAACAAGATGAGACAAATTAATAACAAACCCTTTATATTAAGTTGTAACGTTCAAAGATATTTGGAATATCGAACGTCGCCTTCTAGCATGGTAAAATAATAGAGTATTAAATATTTAATATGAGTTTGTTGTGCACACACAAGGCAAGTATTAAATATTTAAGATGTTATTTTATCACATTTAATGCTTATAAATAGACTGAACAAAGCTGTTTTGTTGTGCACACACAAGGATAGTGTTTTTCTTTTGAATATATGGAGTGCAAGGTATAACTTAACTTAAATTATTTTAGTTCGGATGTGCACACACTTGACCATTATAATTTAAGAGGTAAAATACAAGGAGTTACATAGTTGATGTAATTGACAAGAGTTGTCTACCTATTTATTTACATATAGTTTGTTGTGCACACACATGACTATATACATTTGAAATGTGATCCTTATCCTCACTAGAATATCTTTAATTAGATATCGCCGAACAATATAAATTGAGGGTAATATAGTTTGATGAAAATAGTGGAAGATACCAATTTAATACAAGACCTAAATTATTTTGGTAATTAATAAAAGAATGTATGCTAAAATATTGTTAATTACAAATTCATTCACAGAATTTTACAATTTTTAAATTACTATCACTGCAAAACATATTAGATGTTAATTAACCGGACCGAATTAAATAGATTGGTTAAGAAATTTGAGAATAGTTCTCATGGCTGAAAAGCTATCTTATGTCCTTAATACGTCTATCCCTGCAATGGTTGCAGACAATGCCTCTGAGAAAGAGATTGTTACTTTTAGAAAGTGGCAAGATGATGCACAGTTGGCTCAATACATCATGCTCGCATCCATGAGTAACGAGCTTCAGCGTCAGCATGAAACTATGGATGCTCCTACTATACTCATGTACATCAAGCAGTTGATGGTGAGGAAAGTAGGACTAATAGATATCAGATATCAAAGGAGTTCTTCCGATCTACAATGACCAATGACACTACAGTACAGACACATGTCCTAAACATGATCAATTTGATTGAACAATTAGGACAACAAGTTTTGTCATGGATGGAGAGTTGAGTCAAGATTTGATCTTGCACTCACTCTTGGACTCCTTTCATAATTGTTGTGAATTTTAAAAGTAATATACACACAAGCCAATCATGTTTGACGATAAAGCATATACTTTATAACAATCTTATTCCTTTATTAATATAAAGTATTAATTTATTAAAGGCTTTTAATTATCTACATGATGCTGTTTTATAATATGTGATAAACCCATAGTTTTAAACAATGCTTTTAGAATAATGATGATGATAATTCTAATGAGATCTAAATTCTTAGAAAACTTAAAACTAAAATAGTTTCCAATCGTTGGATTACTAAATTGGGAATTAGTGAATCCGGATAAATTGGTACATACGTTGCTTGCTAATTGGATGAGGATGATTGATCTCATGATCAATTGTGTGGAGATACTAAAGTAAGTATGTAGGTGCTTATTAGAGAATAAGTTCACTGAACGTGGCTCGCTAAGGAATACCTAATGAAGTTTTACTTGCCTGTCAATAGGAATTCCTGTAGTGATAGTAGTACAAGTGATCCTTGGACTTGAGATCATCATAGTATCTTGTGTATGATGAGTTATACTTTGACTTATTCCTTAAGACCCTTAGGGTATATCAAAGGGTATGTTTGGGTATAATAAATTGTACATGGAGATAATGTATGATCAATAAAGAATCTACCACTTCTAGTAAAAGAAGAGAAATGTCCTATGTGATTCGATAAATGACAATCCAGTAGTCCTTGGCCAAGGCAGAATGAAATTAGAAAGGAGTTTCTAATTTGCATTATTTTGTGTTGTGCATTTAAGAGTCGAAATACATATAATTAAATAAAATAAGACTTGACAGTAATTCTATATCTTATATTTAATTGGGACATTGTATGGTGGAAAGATTGAATTATAAGGTAACTATTTAATCAAAGGTTCTTTTATGATTAATGTTGAAATCTATATTATCTGGAAAGTCGTTAATCGCTAGGGAGGCTTATCCCTATTGTAAAATAAATATTATTTATTTAAATAAATTAATAGTTTAATTTATTTATTTAAATAAGATTAGAATTATTTTAATTGATTTATTCACAACCGGTTTAATATGGAGAACCTAAAGGGTCACACCATAAAAGGAAGAATAATTATTTAAGAAGTTAATGGCATAATCGTAATAATAAGTTAAGTATATTTAATTTAATCTATGGTGATAAAATAAATTAAATAGCTTAATATTTATTATTTAATATTTTGAAAATATTAAATATAAATTAATAAGAGGAGTCTTATTATTATTATTACTATTATTATTATTTAATTCCTAAAGGAGTTTGGGAATTAATTAATAAAAATACTCTCATATATCCTAATAAGATTAGGAGGCTACTTAATTAAAAGAGTTTAATTAATTATTCCTAATAAGATTGGGAGCCTAATTAATTAAAGGAATTTAATTAATTAAAATAAAACCCAATTTCTTAATTGTTAAGGAGGGTTGCTCACATCTATAAATAAGAGGAGTCTTATTATGAGTTAAAGTGGTTGACGTTTTCATAGAATACGTAACTCCAATAGTTGAGAGAGTACGCTCTTTTTCTATAGAGATAGAAAACTAGAGTTTTGCCAAACACCCATATTCTTGAATCTTTATTTTTTCTTGGTGGATCACCTCTAGAGGCTAAACACTTGGGTGGCTAACATTGATCAAAGGAAGGAACCAAATCCGGTGTATTCAAGTTGAACGCGAAAAGGATTGGAGATGAACTTGTACCCGAGGAAGCTCGAATCTTCAAGGGTATTATTCTTGTTCTTCATATCTTTTCGTTTAATTAATAATTGTGCATAAAGGATGATCCGGATGTATGATTTGTAAAATTTTAAACTCTGTTTTTTACACGTTTCCGCTTATTTTATGCAATTTGATTGCGTTCATGAATATTACAAACCTAACATTTTTCATATGAACAAGCTAGATATCAGTTTTGCTGATTTGCTTAACATGTTGAAAAATATTGAGAGTCACTTTTCAACCAAGAAAAAACCAAGTCTTACTAGTAGGGGCCAAAGGATCTTCTAAAAAGAAGAACGATTCAAAGAAGGTAAATAGAAATGCAAAAATAAAGGATAATAAGAACAAAACTGATATGGATAGCAAATGAGTTTGCTTCCACTGCAATAAGCCTGAACACGGGAAAGAAACTACAGGAAGCATCTTGCAGCGGCTAAACCAGAAGAAGCTTAGTGAAGTTTCGGTTACAAATACAATTTTGTTCATGATTTAAAATAAAATTTTCTTTAAGTCAAGGTTCTACTTGGGTATTGGATACCGACTTTGGTTATCATAAATATAGATTTATGAAGGAACCAAGCAGAAGTAGAAAGTTAAACAAAGATAAGTAATCCTATGTGTGAAAAATGAAGCAAAGGTTGCTACATTAGCCATAGAAACTTATACTTTAGCATTGCCTACAGGCAAATCTATTAGGTCAATAAGTTGTTATTGTATTCCAGTTCTCGTTATAAACATTATTTTTATTTTGTTATTGGACAATGAAATCTTTGATATTATATTTAAGAACAATTGTTATTCTATTTATAATAATAATATTTTGTATAGAACTAGAATATTACTTAATGGATTTTATATACTTGACTTACATGAAAATAATTTTGCATATTGAACAAATTAGTATAAGAAAAGGAGATGATCATTCAAAGAGTTGAATGTGTGTGTATTTGCTAAAATACAAGTGTGAATTATTTGAAAGGTTCAAAGAATTCAGAAGTGAAATAAATTAGCAAAGTATTAAGATTCTTTGATTAGATCAAGGAATAAATACTTGTGTAATAAGTTTCTAGATCATCTCAAATTATTTTCTCACAATGGACGCCTCCTGATACGCAATAATTGATTGATATATCTGATAGAAAAAATCGTACCTTGTTGGACATAGTACGGTCCATAATGATTTTTCCAGTATTCCTTTGGGGTCATGTCCTAGAAATGGCTGCATATCTACGAAAAGATAACCTCAAAATCCGGTCCCAAGACTCTATAAGAGTTATGGACAGGGAGGATTCCTAATCTTAAGTATGTTAAGATAAGAGGTTGTCCAGCTTATGTGAAAAAAGGTTTCAAAGGATAAGCTTGGGACAAGATTTGACGTACATATTTGTGGGACATCCTAAAGTAAGTTTAGGGTATATGTTCTATAATCCTACTTAGCAAAAGGTATTTGTTGTGAAACACGCTACGTTTTAAGATAAAGGTATTTATCATTGAAGGAGCTAGTTGGAGGATAATAGATCTTGAAGAGTTCAAGAACTACAAATCACTATAAGTCAAATAAGAGGAACCTGTAGGTAGACCTATTGTACCACAATCGAATTGTAAATCTGGAATAGTACTGAAGGTACTTGGGAGGTATGGATTCATCATGGATGATGATGATAAGGTACACATCATAAAGATGATGATCCAATTACATACGATGAGGTAAGAGTTGTAGACACTCAGAGAAATGGATTGAAGCAAGTTTCTCAAAAATGGAACATTCCTTTTGATGAGATAATCAAAAGAGTTTGATTTTATCAAAAATAAGAATGAACCTAGTGTGTACAAAAGGGTCAGTGGGAGCGTCGTGACATTCCTAGTATTATATGTTGATATATTATGAATAAGGAATGACATACCGATGCTATAATTAGTAAAGATAAAGTTGTCTAAACATTTCTCTATGAATGATTTGGGAAGAGTATCTTAATTATGGATACACATCTATATAGATAGATTCAAGAGGATGCTCGACTTAACCTAAAGAACTATATTTATTTGATGCTAAAGTTGTTTAGCATGGAAAACTCCAAGAAATGTCTCATGTTAATGAGCCATAGAGTGTATCTAACTTAATAGTCCCCATAGACTCCTAAACAAAGAGATCGCATGAGTGACAATCATGTATACAATGAAATATACGAGACCTGATGTTGATCGGTTATATTCTGGAGAAGATTACTGTAAGATAGTGAAAAACATCTTAAAGTACTTAACCGGCACTAAGGATATGATTAAAATTTATGGTGGGTCTAAATTAAAACTAGAGGGCTTAACAGACTCAAGTTTTTCAGACAGACCAAGACAACATAAATTCCACTTTAAGGTAAAGCGTTACCTTGAACGGTGGTGCAGTGAATTAGAAAGGTTTCAAACAGCAAAGAGTTGCTGGTTTAGTAATAAAGAACAAGTATATAGCTATAAATAAAGTTACAAGTTGATTGTTTGGATGAAAATTTCATTACAGAACTAAAAATAGTTCCTTTAGAGAATTAGCACGTAATTCAACACACGGCAGGGAGTGAAATGAAGGGAATGTATGTAGGTGCTACATTCGAGTTTTATGTTATTCGTGGTATGAAACTGTAAAGGATATGTATAGTTGGTTAAACTAATAAGGGAAATAGAGTTTTAAAACTCGAAGTGCGATCCTTAAGTTATTAAGGTAAATAGTAACCGGTGATGTGAAACCAAATAGAGGATTGATGTTAGGCGAGATAAAGCTTAAGGAGGATGTGTAAAGTATTTAGAAGTGTAAGATTTCAGTTCTGCTAATGCAAAACTTGTCTGCTTGGAAATTTGGTATGGTGCAGCTGCGCCATTACCATGCCTATGACCAGCGCAGCTTCGCCGGTCTGTAAAATCAGTTTTTGAAATTTAAAGTTTAAGAAATGGGTATTAAGGACTCATAAGGATAACAAAAATCTTAAGTGATGGTTAAGTTGTCCATGAATGGATTTGAATAGGAGTTAATTAATTAACCCGAATTAAATATTGGTTAATTAAGCGATATTATAGAATATTATATTCTATTAATTAGAGGAATGCATGATAATTATTGAAAAGAAATGATTAATATTAATTAATCGTTGTGATATTAAAATGTGATAATGGGTTAAAATTACCCAACTGAATGATATTTAGCCAATTAAAATATTAATGTGGGCAGTAGTGATATAAAATATCTATGGCCTAAGAATACATGAAGTGTGACATTTAATTGGGACTAATGATATGAGGTATCAAGCTGTATTGTGAAATCATATGTAACTTTTAATACATAAATGATTAAATATATGTGTATTCTAGAAACTGAGAAAGGAATTAAATGTTTAAATAAACATTAATATTAAATAAGGTATAATGTGATTATGTGAGTAGTAGAAATAATTATGGATCTATTTGGATAATAATACCTGGCTACGATATTTTATTACATGTATTTAATGTACATGGATTATATGATGTGAGTATAAAGTTTATCTGTAAACTCCTAATATGGTAACAAGTGTACCTTAATATTACATTGTGGGAATTTAAAGGACCAAATCAAGCCTTAGAATAACAAGTTGCTGAGATTTTTGCTCTTATCCCAAATTTGGTGTCACCAAGTACATGAACAATAACTTAGAAGCTAGAACACGTAAATTCCAAATGGCTAAGCATAGGTGATCATTGGCTAGCTAAGTGGTTGGTATGGAGTTGTTGAACCACCCTTCATGAACCCTTGTTTCTTCCTATTCCACCATGGATTCCAAGATTGTGTAATAACAATGCCTAGTCCATGTTTTCTCTAAAAATGCAAGCTTAAGTTCATATTTTGTGTTGCTAAGTGTTGTATAAGTGAGGAGTTCTAAAGTTGCTGAGCAATTGTAGAAGCCTAATCAGTGTGTGAGGAGTCCAAGTTAAGCTCAAGAAGGTATAATTCCCAATTATGTTCTTGAGATGGGTCTTATTTAATTCTTGTAATCTCTTGAAATTCTATGTCAAACATGATGAATTAGCATGTTATAATGCGTTTAAGAAGTTTACTAGCATGTATGAACACTTTAGGAATGATTTGGGACATGTTTGGTGTCAAGCAAATCAAGTTGGCCAAGACTCTGCAAAGCAGAGTCTGCTTTTGCACCTGAACCTGGCTCGGCGTAGCTGCGTCATAATTATACTGAGGCGCAGCGCAGCTACGCCGGTTCCTGAGATCAGTTAGAACTTCCGTTTTGAAATCTACTATGTGTTAACCGACCCTTATGGCTTAAACTAGTATGAAAGCATGTTTAAGATGTATGTATAAGTATATGAATCTAAGTTGGGCATGTTCTAATAGACTTGCATGATTAATGAAGACATAGTTTAAATGGAGATGTGAACTTTAAGTTTTGAAAACAAATTATGTTAGAGATCATGTTCTGCAAGTTGTGAACCTAGTAAGCTATACATGACTGATTTTACACATAGTTGAACATGTTGTAGTGTACATACCTCCTTTGAGCATGACCAAACTTATTAAGCCTTGTGTTAGAAATGTTTTCAAGAAAAAGCTTAGCATAGTGGACTAACATGCATGACTACTACATGATTTAAACTCTGACCTTGCGAGCATGATAACATGACTTGACTACATATATTTAGAGCTTTGAAGTTGTCTTGTATGTGTTGAGTGGCATAGTTCAAGCCTAAAATGGCTTCAAAAGCAAACTTGAACACATTTTAAAATCTAGTTGCATCACATGGATATCGAGATTCTAAAGGATTTATAAGTCATGCTATGTCTATAATATCCCTAGATATGATTTATATGTGCTATATTCCATCATTTATGAAAAATGATTTCAAAGGCAACCTCGAACATGTTTTTGAACTTAAGTTGCATTGTACGAGTATTTAGATTTTTAAAGGCTCGAGATGCCATGTTATGTTTCATTATGTCTTTAAACGTAAGTTGTGTATGTTAAACATAATGGAAGCAAACCAAGCATGAGGGTAAAGCATGTTTTAAAGTGTTAAACAATGCTAGCTATGAGTAAAAGATATGCATATGTACAAGCATGTGTAGTAAAGACTATGTGACCTCCTTATGAGAATATAAGGCTAATTAGTACACCTAGTGATTTCATAAACATATTTGGTTTTGATTTCGTGAAAATCCTAAACTAAAGTCCCTAATATATAAGGTTGAACTTGAAGTGGTCATACAAGTATGTAAAGATCTCTAGCGTGTATGCATGTCAAATATAAGTGTGGATGTGTGTTGAAGTTTGGGCAGAAACAGAAAGGCAGTAACTCAACGTTGGACTAGCCAGGGGACAGCGCAGCTGCGCCGTCCCTAAGCCTGGACAGGGCGCAGCTGCGCCGTGCTGCAGTCTTGAATGACTTCTGTTTTTGAACTGAAGTTCGAGGCATGCTTATATGATTACTTTAACTTGTAATATATGACCAATATTCTATGAAATATGTTAAGAAGCATGCTATGTGATAGAGATGAATGTTAACTATGATTTTCAAAAGTTAAGTCCAAAGGGATGTTTTCAAGATATTAAACAATGATACGTTGTTTGGATTTGTAATGTCTTACAAACTATTTTGTGCTATGAAAATATAGTATAGGTGATGTTGTATGAAGTTATGGCTAAGTTAGACGTTATGTGTACGTTTGAACTTACCTATACGAGTTTTAAATATGTCGATCATGTAGCGAGTCAAGTGTGTGATAGATATATACAGATGTTGATGTCATGTCTGAATGGTTAAGGTATACCTATACGGACCTAGCTACTCTAAGAATGTGATAAGAAAATGAAGTGTAGGCTTTACGAACCTAGTTAGGAAACAATGTAACATTGTTATTACATTGAGAATACATGAAATATGTTACTAATAGGTGTGAATCCATGATTATATAACTGTGTAGGAATACACGAAGTGCAGATAAGCGTTAAGCAGTTAAGTCGTAGTTTATAAACTACGAATCAGGCAAGTCTTTCAGTTCCTATTTGATATATAAATTCTATAACTGTCAGTGAGTTATATTATGCTATGCAAATGTTGATATATATGAAATGCATATGAGATATGTATGAAATGTGAAAGTTGATCTTTGATAATATGTTGTGATATAAATCTCTATGTTTGTTATGTGAGAAGTAACATGCGTAGTAAATATTAATGGATTATGAATGCATGTGCTGAGTATGCTATTATATGCTATGTGCTGCATGAAAACTGTTAGAATTGCTGGGCTGTCGAGCTCACCCTTGCAAATAACCACTTTTGCAGGTTAAGGATACACGGTAAAGGTTACGTGCTACTTGATTGATAAAGATCAAAAGAATCAAAGGAGATTGATTCATTTGTTTAAATAGATGCTCTTGAACCATGTTTAGGTTCTAGTAGATATATTTGATAGTAATTTACAATGTGTAAAATATGTTAGCTTGTAAAGTTGTACTAGACAGTACATAGAGATATTCGAATCGGAATGTAAAAATTTATACAGTAATTCGAATAGACTGAATCATAAAATAAATTGATTCAGGAATTTGTAATTGATTCAAGTTAAGATCAATAAAAGATTATTTTTCAAAGGAGATTGAAAAAGTTTAAATTATTTCGCATATTTTTATAACATCGAATGTGATGCAATACAGGAATAGTAAATGACCAAGATTAGAAACTTATAAAAGTTTGGGGTCATTGTGCAGATCCTGGTAATGGAACGAATTTATATTCTAAATTGTAATAAGTAAAGTTTATTCATTAAGTTATGAATGAAAAATATAAATAGTTTGACGATAGTAGTATCGTGGCGGACCGGATCCGAGGTTCGAAGGGACCTGGATTTGGGGGCGTCACAGGTTGGTATCAGAACTGTAGGTTATTGTGAGAGTCCTAAATCCAGGTCCCGAATCACCACGGATCTAGTACAATCATTCTATAACTATTTGCGGAAGATATAAACATAAATTGTTTATACAATACACTTTACATACTATTCCCCAAAATCGAGTAACCTTAACTTATACACAATTCATAAACTATCTAACACCTAACATTATTATCAAACTGTGACGCCCCCAAAACAGGTATACATCACCCATCTTGAGTCGCCAAATATATGGTACAAAATACAAATAAAAACTTAATTATACAACTGTCGTGTAAAATACGACAAAACATAAGCTGTGAGTTTTAATACAACACTTTCTTCTAAACAGGATTCAAACTCAAAATAAGTCCTCAATACATTTATTTTCACACTATTTCATAGAATAGTGAAGACTACTAATGCTATCATCTGAACTGTCACTCCGTTCCCCGACTAGTCCCCGCTACGTTCTCATTTCTTGAAGAGAACAATGAAAGCAAAAGGGTGAGCTCAACTAGCCCAGTAAGAAATATTATAACTAAGTTAATGCATAATAAATTATCATTAGCCTTCAACAGTGTTAAACTGATAAAATATAATAACTATCAAGTTTAACTGCAGCGGAAAAAGCAATCCCTTAGAAGAATCAAGTAGGGAATAAAATCTACTATCTTCTTTGATTTAAAAGGTTTTTTCATCACTTTTATCACCGTGACTCAGCTTAATAAGTAATCCACATCATCGAATCACCCCTGTACTACGGCCAAGGATATTCTTTAGTATCATGACCACGAATTATCCATGCACTATGGCTAAAGATAATCATGTTTTCATCAATGGTCCTGATCATGCTATAAAATAATTCATCTTTGCACTACGGCCAAAGAGAATCCATAGCCATAATTATACCAAAAACTGTCCATCAATGCATTACAGGCAAACGAGGACTTTTTTTTTTCCACGTCATTTGTAACAATACGGTCATGATTACACCGAATAATCCCTGGTCATAATCATACCAAGTCCATCTATGCACTACATGCCATAGATGACTTTCAACAAAATGTAAACATGAGGATGATGACAATGATATAAGAATTCAATTAAACAAGTTCAAGAATTAATTTATCTAGGAACTGATAACGTCCAAATTGTCAACATGATACTGCTTTGTAGAGTAAAATTCAAGAATGCTCAGAAGAATATTTCCATGAAAAGATACTGGATGAAGCGCAAATACCAAGGATATTCCACTAATTTCATAGAGTATAAAAGTCAAAACTTTAACCAACTGAATATAATAAAGAATGGAATAACAAAAGAAATCACCATGCATGCGATAAACCGCACAGACAGATTATTCCAACAGTAAAATAAATAATAGAACCAGGTCATGCGTAAACGCACCGACAGTATATTTCGACAGAATAATAAAGAATAGAATAACAACAGAAATCACCATGCATTCGGTACTTCGCATAGACATGTTATTCCAACAGAATACTAAATAACGGAACCAGGTCAGGCGTAATACGCATCGACAGGATGTTTCAACAGAATAATAAAGACGAAACCAGGTCCGGCGTAAAATGCACAGGCAGGATATTCTAACAGAATAATAAAGAATGGAATAACAGAAGAATTTCACCAAGTATAGGGTAGTTCGCGTATACAGGTTATTCCAATAGAATAATTAAGAATGGAATAACAGAAGTTCTCTTCATGAATACAAAAGAAATAATATCCCTTACGGGTACAACAAATAATATCCCTTACCTTGAAAGAAAGAGTACTGGATATAGGAGTAGTGAAGTAGCAGAACACTTTTTTTCTCTCTCTATAATTTTCTCTCTCTAGAGTTTTAGTGAATTCGTAAGAAATAATGAAGGAATGAGCTTCTATTTATAGAAAAATGGACTGCATAGTAACTAACTCATGAACGGTCAAGATTGATTTACTTTAATCTAACGGTCCATATTTAAAGCAAAATCTTTTAAATAAAATATAATATATTCTATTTATAATCTAATAAAATGAATAACTTTATAAAAGATTTTACTATACAAACACTATGCAGGTACTATGCAAATACTATGCATAATAAAATATAATATATTCTAATTATTGTCTAATAAAATAGATAACTTTATAAAAGTATTCTGTTTTATATAAAAAGATTTTACTATTAGCCTAATAAAACGAATAGCTTTATAAAAATATTCTATTTTATATAAAAAAGTTTTTCTGTTTTATTAAGTTAATAATACTAATAAAACAAAACTGAGTGACTTATCACGTAAGCCTCAATAATCAATACCGTATGCTACTATGCAACCACACATATTACTGTACTTTTACTACCGAGTAGTTCAACAGTATTAACGGTAAAACTTCTGTCGTTATTTTTAATAAAAATATTTTTATCGTTTTCTTAATCCGACAATAATTCTGTTGTGGGGTCCACCAACGATTGTGTCATCGTACAAATATTCCCTGTTAAAATGAATATTCTCCAACCAATCGAATATTATATAACAACTTGCGTACTTTGCAAAATTTATAAATATTACCCATAACTATAACATTATATCAAATCCACACCATAATATTAAAAAATTATTTCGAGAAAATTAAATCTTTATTTATAAAATCTGGGGTCTCACAATCTACTCTCCTTATATAATTTCGCCCTCGAAATTTACGTACGTACTTGGTATGCCGAAGAGATGAGGATACCTTGACTTCATTTCATATTCTAACTCTTGAGGTATAACCTTTGAGTGTTGAATACGATCCTTCTTATCCAAAATTTTAACACGTATCTCCTCATACGTTAAATCTTCTGCTATCTCATCTAGTTCTAATTTAATAATGTGGTTCGGGTCGTCCACATATTTACGTAACATCGATACGTAAAAAAACGTTCTGAACACGCAACATACTTGTCGGTAAAACGAGTCTATAGGCTACAATTCCTACTTCATCGAGGATTTCAAATGGGCCAATTAAATCGAAGGTTGAGATTTCCTCTCTTCGTCGATCTTTGCTTCTAGAATAACGCCCTCTTGAACCTTCTTCTTCACATTCATCAGCTCCGGGTGTGTAGCTTGAGCGACTTTAACTTTATCGATTAAAGTTGATTCTACTCGTATATTCGTTATCTTCACGTGGGTCCCTAAAATTTTTAACTCTATCTTCATCACTTGTAAGTTATACGAAATGAGTCTTTGTGTTAACAACATTGCACTCGTAAACGCATACGATCTTTTACTCAACGCGTCAGCTGCTACGTTCATTTTTTCCACGATGATATTGAATGGTACGATCGTAATCTTCAACAGCTTGAGCTAACGTCTTTGGCACATTATACGTTCGTTTTAGGTGAAAAAAATATTTGAGAGTTTTAGAAATGGGTTTTGTACTGGGGTCAATAAAAAATTTGATTTCATGCTCTAGGGGTAGGCTAAGAAGTCTTCAACAATAAGTCAGGAAATTTATTAACAATAGAAATATCATTCAAAACTGTGACCCTCATCAAAGACTTGGATAGTACGTCACATTGATACCTATCAACTTGCCATTGTCATTCACGGCGTCGCCTATGGAAAGTTCGGCTTCAGTGCATTCCACACAAAGAAGTCAACAACAAAAGGATCGGGGCTCTTTACTTATGGCTTGATATGACAATGATTGGCTTTAGTGGTTTGGTTACTTTGAATTTGCATAACAGGTTGGTTAGGAGTATGAAAGCTAACAACCTTACAAAAAGCATGATGAGTAGTTAACCAATCAATTCCTAAAATCACACCAAAGGCAAGTATTTTCAAAGAGATAAGATCGACAGGTAACGTGAAAGTATTGATTTGAACAAGATTTATAAATAGTGGAGGTAACGAATGTTTCTCCCAACTAAGTTTAAATAGATATATCAAAGTCTAACTTTTCCGGAGTTAACTTCAAATATTGAACACAACTAGGTGAAATAAAAGAGTGAGTAGAACCAGTATCTAACACGGTATAGACTTCACAAGAGTTTATGACTAACATACCCGTGATAATTTTATTCAGGTTCCTTGTCACGAAAAAAAATGCTCTTTCTTAAACTACCGACTTTGACTTTTCTGGGACGGCCTTTGGTGCCTCCATCCTAGCTGAACTTGTCTTCGGTGAACGACAAAATTGGGCTAAGTGACATTCTCTTCCACAATTATAACATGCTTTGGACCGCATCGCGCAGTTTGGACTGATGTGTCCCTCCCCTTCCTCATTTGAAACATATGATAGGTGGTCGTTCTCCTTCATTAACAACGGGTGCTGGTGCTAACGTCTTTCCATCATTGTTAAATCTCCTCTTCTTGAAATGTCCATTCTTATTATTTTGACCATGATTATCACCGAAGTGGTTACCACTTCTGGCCTGTTGATTCCCTCCATGCTTGTTGTCACCGCTTCGATGACTGCTTTCATTGGTATTATCATTTTGCCGGCTGCTCTCTTTTGGTTGCGTTGACTCGTTATCGCGCTCTACTAACTGAGCCCTATTTACAACATCTGAATACAAACATAGTTTATGAGAGATAAGATATTGACGTATCTCATGTTTTAAACCTCTTAGAAATATTCGCGTCATTCTCTCCTCATTATCAATCAAATGGGACGTAAATCGGGACAACTCGACAAACTTGGCTTCGTACTACGACAGGGTCATGTTGTTTTGCTCTAACTTGATAAATTCCACCTCCTTCATGTGACGAATGCTTTCGAAAAAGTACTTGTCATTGAACAGCTCTTGGAACTTCTCCCAAGACATCTTGAGTGCATCAGGCTGGGTACGTTTTACAGATTCCCACCAGTAATCTGCCTCTTCACGCAACATAAAGGTGGAAAAGGGAACCTTTTGCTCCTCTGAGAATCCCAAGACATCAAATATCTTGTGATCTGCTTTAACCACGTCTTCGCCTTAAGTGGTTCTGGCTTTCCCAAAACTCCGGTGGTCCCAACTCCTTGAACTGCTTAGCGGTGACCGACCGTGGGTTGCCATTATTTCCACCTACATTTTGAACAAGAGTCTCTCTCACCTGATGTTGCATGAATTGTATAAAGCCTCTGAACATCCTATCGTTCATCATCTGATCGGTGTTGTTGTTTACCTGAGGATTATTGTCTTCCTGTTGCACATTATCATGGGTATTAATCTTTGGTGACTCAACGGTCTCATGTGCTTCATTGCTTATCTCAACATTTTCGGATGCCATTTTCAAATACTGCCACAAAATAAGGGTTAATTGACATATCACATATTATCAATATACTCTGACCGACCAATTAAATATCAAATAAACTTAGGTTGGTCATACTAGCGAAGGAATTTCCCGTCTCTCCCCTCCTAGTTCTTATCTCACATCTCAGCCAGGGATCATATCCCTAAGCTTTGATACCAACTGTGACGCCCCCAAAACAGGTATACATCACCCATCTTGAGTCACCAAATACATGGTACAAAATACAAATAAAAACTTAATTATACAACTGTCGTGTAAAATACGACAAAACATAAGCTGTGAGTTTTAATACAACACTTTCTTCTAAACAGGATTCAAACTCAAAATAAGTCCTCAATACATTTATTTTCACACAAATTCATAGAATAGTGAGGACTACTAATGCTATCATCTGAACCGTCATTCCGTTCCCCGACTAGTCCCCGCTACGTTTTCATTTCCTGAAGAGAACAATGAAAGCAAAAGGGTGAGCTCAACTAGCCCAGTAAGAAATATTATAACTAAGTTAATGCATAATAAATTATCATTAGCCTTCAACAGTGTTAAACTGATAAAATATAATAACTATCAAGTTTAACTGCAGCGGAACAAGCAATCCCTTAGAAGAGTCAAGTAGGGAATAAAATCTACTATCTTCTTTGATTTAAAAGGTTTTTCATCACTTTTATCGCTGGGACTCAGCTTAATAAATAATTCACATCATCGAATCACCCCTGCACTACGGCCAAGGATATTCTTTAGTATCACGACCACGAATTATCCATGCACTACGGCTAAAGATAATCATGTTTTCATCAACGGTCCTGATCATGCCATAAAACAATTCATCTTTGCACCACGACCAAAGAGAATGCATAGCCATAATCATACCAAAAACTGTCCATCAATGCACTACGGGCCAATGAGGACTTTTTTTTCCCCACATCATTTGTAACATTACGGTCATGATTACACCAAATAATCCCTGGCCATAATCATACCAAGTCCATTTATGCACTACAGACCATAGATGACTTTCAACAAAATATAAACATGAGGATGATAATAATGATATAAGAATTCAATTAAACAAGTTTAAGAATTAATTTATCTAGGAACTGATAACGTCCAAATTGTCAACATGATACTGCTTTGTAAAGTAAAATTCAAGAATGCTCAGAAGAATATTTCCATGAAAAGATACTGGATGAATCGCAAATATCAAGGATATTCCACTAATTTCATGGAGTATAAAAGTCAAAACTGTAACCAACTGAATATAATAAAGAATGGAATAACAAAAGAAATCACCATGCATGCGATAGACCGCACAGACAGGTTATTCCAATAGTAAAATAAATAATAGAACCAGGTCATGCGTAAACGCACCGACAGTATATTTCGACAGAATAATAAAGAATGGAATAACAACAGAAATCACCATGCATTCGGTACTTCGCATAGACAGGTTATTCCAACAGAATACTAAATAACGGAACTAGGTCAGGCGTAATACGCATCGATAGGATGTTTCAACAGGATAATAAAGACGAAATCAGGTCCGGCGTAAAATGCACAGGCAGGATATTCCAACAGAATAATAAAGAATGGAATAATAGAAGAATTTCACCAAGTATAGGGTAGTCCGCGTATACAGGTTATTCCAATAGAATAACAGAAGTTCTCTTCATGAATACAAAAGAAATAATATCCCTTACGGGTACAACAAATAATATCCCTTACTTTGAAAGAAAGAGTACTAGATATAGGAGTAGTGAAGTAGCAGAACACTTTTCTTCTCTCTTTATAATTTTTTCTCTCTAGAGTTTTAGTGAATTCGTAAGAAATAATGAAGGAATGAGCTTCTATTTATAGAAAAATGGACTGCATAGTAACTAACTCATGAACGGTCTAGATTGATTTACTTTAATCTGTTGGTCCATATTTAAAGCAAATTTTTTAAAATAAAATATAATATATTCTATTTATAATCTAATAAAACGAATAACTTTATAAAAGATTTTACTATGCAAACACTACGCAGATACTATGCAAACACTATACATAATAAAATATAATATATTCTAATTATTGTCTAATAAAACAGATAACTTTATAAAAGTATTCTGTTTTATATAAAAAGATTTTACTATTAGCCTAATAAAACGAATAGCTTTGTAAAAGTATTCTGTTTTATATAAAATGTTTTTCTGTTTTATTAAGTTAATAATACTAATAAAACAAAACTGAGTGACTTATCACGTAAGCCTCAATAATCAATACTGTATGCTACTATGCAACCACACGTATTACTGTACTTTTACTACCGAGTAGTTCAACAGTATTAACGGTAAAACTTCCGCCGTTATTTTCAATAAAAATATTTTTGTCGTTTTCTCAATCCGACAATAATTCTGTTGTGGGGTCTACCAATAATTGTGTCGTCGTACGAATATTCCCTGTTAAAATGAATATTCCCCGACCAATCGAATATTATATAACAACTTACGTACTTTGCAAAATTAATAAATATTACCCACAACTATAATATCAAATCCACACCATAATATTAAAAAATTATTTCGAGAAAATTAAATCTTTATTCATAAAATCTGGGGTTTCACACAAACTATATACTATTACAAACTAGCTGCACATTTTATCCCAAGCAGAACTTGACATTATCCTTTTTTCTGTATTCGAACGCATTCGCCTTATCTGCAATATTTATCATGATGAAGTAAGGGTGAGCATGAAAGTTGCCAGCAAGTTTAAATACAATTTAAGAATATATCATGATTGAAAGAGTCTAAATAATAGGCTGGCTATAATTCATCAATGTAATTGAGAACTAACACGAACAAACTTTTGACTGAACAAGTATTGAATATGAACAAATATATCTGGACCAACTGGTAATGAAGGTGATCAGCCTTTCATACCTGACTTATACATGCAATATGTACAGAGTACAATTCCACATGGCAATCAGCAATGATTAACCATAAG
Organism: Panax notoginseng; assembly: GCA_016801055.1. Lineage (NCBI taxonomy): Eukaryota > Viridiplantae > Streptophyta > Magnoliopsida > Apiales > Araliaceae > Panax > Panax notoginseng. The sequence goes on along the minus strand of CM029015.1, from coordinate 148,994,932 downwards.
CATATCTGAATAAAACAACTCTTAGTAGAGTTAAGTAAAACTTACCTGAACCATTGATTACCGCTATGCAATTTAATAAGCTTTGTCTGAAAACTTATTATTAATAATATGTATTTCTAAGTTAGAATAATATCATCACAGTATTTTAAAAAAATAACCTAAACACATAACACATAACCCTATCAGTCTATACCACACATAACATCTAGCCTCAAGTCAAACTATTGTAGTCTGAGTTGAGTTCGGTACAATTCTAACATCCCGACGGTCTAGTCGGACTTTTCTCCAGTCTAAGTTTAATTAAATTTTGCCTAAACACTTAACAATTATCTTAAATAATTTATTATTGTAAGGTTTTGTGAAAATCAAAGTAGCAATCAAATTGTAAAAATAGCGGAAGCATAATAAAATCAGATTTTAAAATTTTTCACAAACCAATTACCCGGATCATCCTTTATGCATATTATTAATTAAAACGAAGAACAAGAAATTATGAAATCATACCCTTGTAGAAACGAGCTTCCTCGGGTACGAGTTCACCTCCTACTTCTCCGCGATCTTCTTGAATCTCCGGGTAGATTCCTTCCTTTGATCAATGTAAGCCACCCAAGTGTATGTCCTCTAGAAGTAATCCACCATGGAAGAAGAATTTTTAAGAAGAAGGGTGTATTGGCTCAAACTCTAGTTTTTCCTATCTCTATAGAAAAAGGGGGCGTACTCTCCAACTATTGGAATTACGTATATTTGATATCTAATATAAGACTTCTCTTATAAAGATATCAGGTAACCCTATTTAATTAAAATAAGGTATTATTTATTTAATTAAACTCTTTTAATTAAATGGGCTCCGTAATCTTATTAGAGATAATTAATTAAACTCCTTTAACTAATTTTCCCTCCTAATCCTATTAGGAATTAATGAGAGTACTTATATTAAATAAATTCCTAACCTCTTTTGGAAATTAAAATAATAATAATTGTAATAATATTAATAAGTCTCCTTTTATTAATTTATATTTAATATTTTTAAAATATTAAATAATAAATATTAAGTTATTTAATTTATTCTATCACCATTGATTAAATTAAATATACATAACATATTATTACAATTATGCCATTAACTTTTTAAATAATTATTCTTCCTTTTATGGTGTGACCCTTTAGGTTCTCCATATTAAACCGGTTGTGAATAAATCAATTAGAACAATTCTAATCTTATTTAAATAAATAAATTAAATGATTAATTTATTTAAATAAATAATATTTATTCTACAATAGGGATAAGCCTCCCTAGCGATCAACGACTTTTTAGATAATATAGATTTCAACATTAATCATAAAAGAACCTTTGAGTTAATAGTTACCGTACAATTCAATCCTTTCACCATACAATGTCCTAATTAAATAAAAGACATGGAATTACTGTCAAGTCTTATTTTATTTAATTATATGTATTTCGATTCCTAAATGCACAACTCCTAATGAATGCAAATTAGAAACTACTTTCTAATTTCATTTCACCTTGGCCAAGGATTCCTGAGTTGCCATTTATCGAATCACATAGGACATTTCTCTTCTTTTACTAGAAGTGGTAGATTCTTTATTGATCATTCATTATCTTCATATATAACTTATTACACCCAAGCATACCCTTTGATATACTCTAAGAGTCTTAAGGAATAAGTCAAAGTGTAATTCATCATATATAAGATACTATGATGATCTCAAGTCTAAGGATCATTTGTACTACTATCACTACAGGAATTCCTATTGACAGGCAAGTAAAACTCCATTAGGTATTCCTTAGAGAGTCACGTTCAATGAACTTATTCTCTAGTAAACACCTACATACTTGCTTTAGTGTCTCCATACAAATCATCATGAGATCAATCATCCTCATCCAATGAGCAAACAACGTACGTACCAATCTATCCGGATTTACTAATCCCCTTTTTAGTAATCTGTTGATTGGGAACATTTTAGTTTAAACTATCTAAGAATTTAGATCTCATTAGCATGATCTCATCATGATTCTAAAAGTATTGCTTAAAACTATGGATTTATCACATATTATTAAAACAACACCATGTAGATAATAAATGCCTTTAATAAATAATTCTTTTATTAATAAACAAATAAGATTGATTACAAAGTATATGCTTTATCATAATACATGATTGGCTTGTATGAATACTACTTTCAATCTCCTACTTGCACTAAAGCCAATCGCCGTGGTATCTCATACCCATCTTCTCTAAGTGACGATCAAACTGCTGTTGTGTTAACGCTTTAGTAAATAGATCTGCAATATTGTCTTGAGAGTCCACACGCTCCAGGATGACGTCTCCTCTTTCAATGATCTCTCTGATCAAATGAAATCGCCGCAACACGTGTTTAGATTTCTGATGAGACATGGGTTCCTTATCATGCGCAACAGCTCCAGTGTTGTCACAGAATAAAGGCACTGGTCCTGTAATGCTAGGAACCACACCAAGTTCGGTAATGAACTTTTTCATCCAAACAGTTTCCTTTGCAGCTTCACTTGCAGCTATGTACTCTGCCTCTGTCACTGAATTAGCAACTATTTGCTGTTTGGAACTCTTCCAACTCACTGCGCCATCGTTTAAGGTAAACACATATCCCGAAATATATTTACTGTCATCTTGGTCTGTTTGAAAACTTGAGTCTGTCAATCCCTCTAGTTTCAATTCAAACCCACCGTAGACAAGAAATACATCCTTAGTTCTTCTTAAGTACTTTAGGATATTTTTTACTACCTTCCAGTGTTCTTCTCCAGGATTCGACTGATATCTGCTTATTACACTAAGTGCACGAGTGACATCTGGTCTAGTACATATTATACCGTATATGATAGATCCTATTGCTGAAGTATAAGGAATCTTACTCATAAGGTCTCACTCCTCAGGTGTCTTTGGAGCCTGTTTCTTGAAGAGATGTATTCCATGGCTCATCGGCATGAGACCTCTTTTGGAATCTTCCATGCTAAACCTCTTTAGCATCGAGTCAATGTACGTTCCTTGGGACAAGCCAAGCATCCTTTTAGATCTATCTCTATAGATCTTTATCCCTAAAATATAGGATGCTTCTCCCAAGTCCTTCATGGAGAAGTTTTTAGATAACCAGATTTTAATAGATTGTAGCATAGGAATATCATTCCCTATCAGTAATATATCATCAACATATAATACGAGAAATGAAACAGCGCTCCCACTAACCTTCTTGTACACACATAGTTCATCCATACTTTTGATAAAATCAAACTCTTTGATTGTCTCATGAAAACGGATGTTCCATCTACGAGAAGCTTGCTTCAATCCATAAATAGATCGTTGTAGCTTACAGACTTGATTTGTTCCAACCTTTGAAACAAATTCCTCTGGCTGTGTCATATACACATCCTCCTCAAGTTTCTCATTGAGGAAGGTCGTTTTCACGTCCATCTGCCAGATTTCGTAGTCATGGTAAGCTACAATCGCAAGCAAAATTTGAATGAACTTGAGCATTGCTACTGGTGAGAAGGTTTCGTCATAGTCAACTCCTTGTCTTTATTTGAAACCTTTTGCGATCAGTCTTATAGGTCTCTACCTTGCCATCTGCTCCAGTCTTTCTTTTAAAGACTCATTTACACCCAATAGGCTTAATGCCTTCAGGTGGTGAAACCAAAGTCCATACTTGGTTCTCATACATGGAGTCCATCTCGGATTTCATGGCTTCTTGCCACTTCTCTGAGTTTTTACTACTCATAGCCTATTCGTAATTCAATGGATCATCATCATCAATGATGCGTACCTCATCGTCATCTTCTATGACAAGTCCATACCTATTAGGTATCTTTGGTACTCTTCCAGATTTACGAATAGGGTGTGGTACAGAAGGAATCTCTACTTGGACAGGTTCATCCATTTGATCTGTAGTGGTTTGTGGTTCTTGAATTTCTTCAAGATCTATTTTCCTCCCACTGACCCCTTCAAGGATAAACTCCTTTTCCAAGAAGGCAGCATGTTTGGTAACAAACACCTTTTGTTCAGTAGGATTGTAGAAATAATATCCTAAACTTTCTTTAGGATATCCCACAAAAGTACACTTATCAAATCTTGTCCCAAACTTATCATTTTGAAACCTTTTCACATAAGCTGGACATCCCCAAATCTTAACATGCTTAAGACTAGGCTTCCTCCCTGTCCACATCTCATATGGAGTCTTAGGGACGGATTTCGAGGGAACCTTATTTAGTAGATATGTAGCCGCTTCTAGGGCATATCCCCAGAATGATACCGGAAGATCGGTAAAACTCATCATTGAACAAACTATGTCCAACAGTGTTTGATTTCTCCTTTCAGACACACCATTCAGCTGTGGCGTCCCTGGTGGAGTCCATTGTGAGATTATATCATTTTCTTTGAGACAATTGAGAAACTCACTACTTAAGTATTCACCACCTCGATCTGATCGAAGAATTTTAATACTTTTGCCCGTTTGTTTCTCTACTTCACTTCTGAACTCTTTGAACTTTTCAAATGATTCAGATTTGTATTTCATTAAATACACATATCCAAATCTTGAGTGATCGTCAGTGAATGTAATAAAATAAGAATACCCTCCTCGTGCATTCGTTGTCATAAGTCCACATACATCTGTGTGTACCAACGCTAACAACTCTGTAACTCTTTCTCCTTTTCCACTAAAAGGAGATTTAGTCATTTTTCCCATGAGACAAGATTCACAAGTTGGATATGATTCATAATCCGAGAGCTCTAGGAGCCCATCTTTATACAACTTGAATAATCTTGTTTCATTAATATGACCAAGTCTACAGTGTCACATATAGGTATAATTAACATCATCTCTTTTTCTTTTTTTAGTTTGTTCAATTTGAAGTATATTTTCATGCAAGTCAAGAATGTAAAGTCCATTTCGTAAATTACCAACACCATATAAAACATTATTATTATAAATAGAACAACTATTATTCTTTATTATAATGTCAAAACCATCCATATCCAATACAGATATTGAAATAATGTTTCTAATAAGTGACGGAATAAAATAACAATTATTTAAACTAATGGATTTGCCCGTAGGCAGTGCTAAACAATAAGTCCCTACAGTTATTGCAGCAACCTTTGCTCCATTTCCCACTTGTAGGAAGACCTCATCTTTGCTCAGCTTTCTACTTCTGACTAGTCCCTGCATATTATTACATATGTGAGAACCACAGCCGGTATCCAATACCCAAGTAGATGATTGACTTTTAGAAAAATTAATTTCAATCATAAACAAACCTTGATTAGGATTCGAAGCTTCTCCAAGCTTCTTCTGCTTTTGTTCCGCAAGATAATCCTTGCAGTTCCTCTTCCAGTGACCCGGCTTGTTGCAATGGAAGCAAATTCCTTTGCTAGCTGGATCAGGTTTCTTTTGATCCTTCACTTCCGCCTTTCCCTTAGCCTTCTTGGATTTCGTCTTTTCAGAAGATACCTTGGGCCTCTTCCTTTTCTTGGAAGAATCATCCATCAATAAGACATGGTTCTTCTTGGATGGGAAGTGACTTTCAGCAGTTTTCAACATGTTAAGTAATTCAGGCAAGCTGACATCTAACTTATTCATGTGAAAATTCACAACAAATTATGAGAAGGTGTCCGGGAATAACTGCAAGACTAAATCTTGACTCAACTTCCCATCCATGACAAACCGAAGCTGTCCAAGACGTTTAATCAGATTGATCATCTTTAAGACACGAGTCTCAACGATAGTGCCCTCGGTCATCCGAGATCGGAAGAGCTCCTTAGATATCTCATATCTAGCAGTCCTACTTTGCTCACCATACAGCTCTTGCAGGTGCAGCAATATAGTAGGAGTATCCATGGTTTCATGCTGACGCTGAAGCTCGTTACTCATGGATGCGAGCATGATGGATTGAGCCACAGATGCATCATCTTGCCACTGTTTAAAAATAGCAATCTCTTCCTCAGAGGCTGTCTCTGCAACTTTTGCAGGTACGGGCGAATTTAGGACATAAGAAATCTTTTCAGCAGTGAGAACAATTCTCAGATTCATTAACTAGTCCGTGTAATTCGGTTCGATCAGTTTGTTAGCATCAAGTATGGTACGCAGTGAAATTAGTGAACGTGACATTTTCAAAATTCTGCATGTTAAAAAGACAATATTTTAACAAACATTCATTTAATTAATTACCAAAATAAATTAGGTCTTATTTTATATTGGTATCTCCCACTATTTTCTTTAAACTATATTACCCTCATGAATATAGTTCGACAATATCTAATTAAAGATTTGCTAGTGAGAATAAGGATCCCATTTCAAATGTATATAGCCTTGTGTGTGCACAACAAACTATATATAAATAAATAAGTAGACAACTCTTATCAATTACATCATTATGTAACTCTTTATATTTTGCCTCTTAAATCACAATGGTCAAGTGTGTGCACATCCGAACTAAAATGATTTAAGTTAAGTCATACCCAACATTTCCATATAAGTGAAGAGAAAACTACAGCCCTTATGTGTGCACAACAAAGCGGTAATGTTCAATTCCTTATAAACATCAAATGTAATAAAAACAACATCTCAAATATTTAATACTCGCCTTGTGTGTGCACAACAAACTCATATTAAATATTCAATACTCTATTATTTTTATCATGCTAGAAGGCGACGCTCGATATTCCAAATATCTTTGAACGTTACAACTTAATATAATACAAACTTTGAGGGGTTTATTTTTATTAGTCTCATCTTGTTTAGCGCGCATGCAAATATATATATAAAATACGCGTCATATTATTAAACATGCGAAGCATGTTTACATAATATATAATATATATAATACTAGCATGCACATATAGAATGCTATATTCTACCCGGATTGATTATGGACTTTTAATCTAGTTTGGTTCACTAGAGCCACCAAGTAAATCAAAAGGTCAAACCCTAGGGTACAAGAATAAATATTTAAATATAGCTATTACATTTAAACCCGGGCTCCATTAATAACGGGTCTTCAAGCGGTCCTTGCTCCTTGATCTCTGGTTCTTCAAAAAAAATTCTAACTAATCCTATTACATTAAACTATTTAATTTAAATAGAAACCTTGATCAGCAGTCAAGGGGAAGTACATATGAGAGAGATAGAATTTACATCAAGAAGAAAACCAGAAAAGACGAGGTACGCAGACCCCATTTAATAAAACTCATTCATTCAAACATCCAACCAAAATAAATCTAATCACATTGGTCAATAGTCCATAATCAATCTCATTTATTATCATACATATTATCATATGTATCAATAAATAAAATCATTCTATATATATATGAATATCATTTAATGGGCAATTTTATGTTGCATGAAATCCAATTTCAAAATTAAAATAAACTCTTTTATTTTAATTATAAAATTATTAAGATTAATATATATATATATATATATATATATATATATATATATATATATATATATATATATATAACCATAGCCTTGTCCAAGATATTTTTTCAAGTGTCCTCGAGCTTTACGAAAAGTAGGACAATTATTATATATCATATATATATATACACTACCACGTGGTAAAGTTGCATCAGGAAATTTATATCATGCAAATCATGATATCCGTCCGCAATATGATTCAAAAAAAAAGGACAAGCCATGAATCAGATTAGTTTGGCAAAAAAAATCACCCACGAACTGATGAACTCGGTAAAAAAAATTATTTTCCGAAAATAGTTTTTCGGCAAAGATATATATATATATATATATATATATATATATATATATATATATTTATAAAATAATAATTTTATACAACAAATTGTGCCCAATAAATTACTCTAAATACATACCCATACAAATATGGAATCAAAACAATTAATAATTTACATAAAGTTTGGCTCTGATACCACTGTAAGGTTTTGTGAAAATCAAAGTAGTAATCAAATTGTAAAAATAGCAGAAGCATAATAAAATCAGATTTTAAAATTTTTCACAAACCAATTACCCGGATCATCCTTTATGCATATTATTAATTAAAACGAAGAACAAGAAATTATGAAATCATACCCTTGTAGAAACGAGCTTCCTCAGGTACGAGTTCACCTCCTACTTCTCCGCGATCTTCTTGAATCTCCGGGTAGATTCCTTCCTTTGATCAATGTAAGCCACCCAAGTGTATGTCCTCTAGAAGTAATCCACAATGGAAGAAGAATTTTTAAGAAGAAGGGTGTATTGGCTCAAACTCTAGTTTTTCCTATCTCTATAGAAAAAGGGGGCGTACTCTCCAACTATTGGAATTACGTATATTTGATATCTAATATAAGACTTCTCTTATAAAGATATCAGGTAACCCTATTTAATTAAAATAAGGTATTATTTATTTAATTAAACTCTTTTAATTAAATGGGCTCCGTAATCTTACTAGAGATAATTAATTAAACTCCTTTAACTAATTTTTCCTCCTAATCCTATTAGGAATTAATGAGAGTACTTATATTAAATAAATTCCTAACCTCTTTTAGAAATTAAAATAATAATAATTGTAATAATATTAATAAGTCTCCTTTTATTAATTTATATTTAATATTTTTAAAATATTAAATAATAAATATTAAGTTATTTAATTTATTCTATCACCATTGATTAAATTAAATATACTTAACATATTATTACAATTATGTCATTAACTTCTTAAATAATTATTCTTCCTTTTATGGTGTGACCCTTTAGGTTCTCCATATTAAACCGGTTATGAATAAATCAATTAGAACAATTCTAATCTTATTTAAATAAATAAATTAAACGATTAATTTATTTAAATAAATAATATTTATTCTACAATAGGGATAAGCCTCCCTAGCGATCAACGACTTTTCAGATAATATAGATTTCAACATTAATCATAAAAAAACCTTTGAGTTTATAGTTACCGTACAATTCAATCCTTCCACCATACAATGTCTTAATTAAATAAAAGACATGGAATTACTGTCAAGTCTTATTTTATTTAATTATATGTATTTCGATTCCTAAATGCACAACTCCTAATGAATGCAAATTAGAAACTACTTTTTAATTTCATTCCACCTTGACCAAGGATTCCTGGGTTGCCATTTATCGAATCACATAGGACATTTCTCTTCTTTTACTAGAAGTGGTAGATTCTTTATTGATCATTCATTATCTTCATATATAACTTATTACACCCAAGCATACCCTTTGATATACTCTAAGAGTCTTAAGGAATAAGTCAAAGTGTAATTCATCATATATAAGATACTATGATGATCTCAAGTCTAAGGATTATTTGTACTACTATCACTATAAGAATTTCTATTGACAGACAAGTAAATGTCCATTAGGTATTCCTTAGCGAGTCACGTTCAGTGAACTTATTCTCTAATAAGCACCTACATACTTGCTTTAGTGTCTCCACACAAATGATCATGAGATCAAATCATCCTTATCTAATAAGCAAGCGACGTACGTACCAATCTATCCGGATTCACTAATCCCTTTTTTAGTAATCCATTGATTGGGAACATTTTAGTTTAAGCTATCTAAGAATTTAGATCTCATTAGCATGATCTCATCATGATTCTAAAAGCATTGCTTAAAACTATGGGTTTATCACATATTATTAAAATAGCACCATGTATATAATAAATGCCTTTAATAAATAATTTTTTTATTAATAAACAAATAAGATTGATTACAAAGTATATGCTTTATCATCATACATGATTGGCTTGTATGCATACTACTTTCAATTATCCGTCAAAATTTATATATATATATATATATATATATATATTTTATAGACATGCAGTAATTTTTAGATAACAACTACCTTTAATTCACTTAATATTATTAATCTTGATAATATTTAATTCACCTTTTAGTATTATTAGTTCACTAATAATAGTTTTATTCGCTTACTAATCTTAATAATATTTCAATACATTACTAATATTATTAATCCTCTTAATAATATTTTAATCATCCAATAATACATAATTTAATATTTATTCGTTTAATAATATTTTAATCTAAGATTAATATTTTAATATAATATTATTAATCATTTAATAATACTTTAATTATTTATTAATGCTTAAATCAAATACTATTAACCATTTAATAATATTTTAATGAAGTTTTAATTTTAATATTTTTATTTACTTAACAATATCATATTCTAATATTATTAATTTCATAATAATATTTTAATAATTTATTAGATTAATAAACAATTTATTCTAATTGTTCACCCTTTATTAAACCTCTTATTTAATATCCATAAAAGGTCATAAATAATATTTCTTATTATAAATTATCAAAATGTCCTAAAATAGTCATAATATTATATATTAGGAGTATTCAAGCATTAAAATCATATTTTTCTTATTTAAGACATCATTTAACTAATTATTTTCTTTTATTCATAACTTAATCATTTTTAGGAAAAATAGAAAACTGATTCTAAAATTTCTCATTTTCTAGATTTGGACAGTATATAAATCACATTTTTCTTATTTAAGACATCATTTAACTAATTATTTTCTTTTATTCATAACTTAATCATTTTTAGGAAAAATAGCAAACTGATTCCAAAATTTTTTATTTTCTGGATTTGGACAGTATATGACCCAACAATGATCCCCAAATTTTTTTAGAATTTTAAAAAATGATTTACTAATTTTAAAGTGCCCAAAACACTCGAGACTTGCTTCATTTTTCATAAATCGAGTTTTGCTCAGAAAAATCTGAAATATTCAGGGTATACTCTCATAACATATATAAACCTACTGTGAAAATTTCGAAATTTTCCAGTGTATATACACAGTGAGAAATTCGAGTGTTAATATTTAGGAGTCCTTTACGGAAATAGCCATTACGCACAATCCATAAATCGAAACGCGTCCGTTCTTTTTCCTACACGTAGATAACTTCTTAAGTTACCTCTACGATTTTTTTTCAGATTTTTAAAAGACTTGAAACCAACCAAAACAACCTCAAGAAAAATGGGAATAGTAGCTATTTTAGGGTTTCAAAGCCTCAATATACTATGTGGACTGTTTTGGGGAAAACAGACCCCATGGCTTCAATACTTGCTAGATTTGTGTTCTGCCACTTGGGTTTACTAGATAACTCATGTATCTAGCACCCCCCTTCGACGGATCACAAATCCAAGTTGTAAAACTTGAGTTATACAAGATTTAGTCGAAGAAAAACAAGGGTTTCACCCCTTGGAGAACATATGCACATTTTCTTGCTCTAAAACTTTGATCTAACACTTAAGATACTTAGTTCCATACATGATGATATGTAGAACTAGGGTATCTTGAGTATTAGTTCATAACCCCAACAAAACTCAAGCTATAATACAAAATAGAAGAAGAAGATTATGTTATACCTTGATTTAGTGGCAACCTTCCTTGATTTACCAAAGTAAGTAATGAACTTAGGATGCATCAAATAAACTAGCACACCTCTCTCACTCTCACAAAAATCGAACTCTGTCTCTTTCTTTTCTCTCTTTAATGCTACTAGCTTGGGAGAAAAAATAGAAGAAGAAGAATGAGAGAAAATGAATGTCTAGCAAATGAATGAGTGATATAACTATTATCTCCCATATTTTTATTGTCTCATGGATAAAAGACTACACCTTATCTCTTCAATTAGCCTAATCATGTGATTAAGGATGCTTAATAGATTTGTAACTAATGGGAGATTGACACACATGTACTTTTGTGTAATATTTCTACTAATGGACATTGATTAGCATAATCTTCTTGCCATAAAAAGGCCTAATTGGCTGGTCCCCCCTTGCCCATTATATCTCCCAATTTGCTTTTATTTTAAAACACAAATTTGATTAATTAAAAGTCTAAAATACCCTTAATCAAGTGGGCTAAGTATTGGTTTGCATTTTATTTTCTTTGGGCTTCTTCCTTAATTGTTTTGGGCCATGTAATAAATATAGTCTAACAATTTTAATATATGTTACCCAAATTGTTTATTTAGGATTTTCATTCCCAATCTTATGAAATTTAATTACTTATACATGTGAATTTAACTCATAACCTAATTAGGTTTACAAGAAATAGGTTTAAAATTATTAGTCACTTAAAATAATAAGATTATCCACTTAAGTTAGTATACAGATTAAATACTAACCTTTCCTTATTACCATAACCCTTAGGTTATTTAATTGTCTCACCTAATGCATAATTAGGTTACGAATCTTTCATTTTTTAATAAAATTTATAAATGTATATATCCATAACTATAGTATATATGTTTATTGATCCATGCACCACTTCACATATGTTGTCACATATTAAATCACTGTATAACACAAAGTTTTAAATATCAATAATGTACATACATATATAGTGACTTAAAATTCACGGTTATTAACCCTTATGGTTTTCAAAAATAGAAAATTAATATTTCTAAATTGTAATTAGGATTCTCGAATTAAATTAAACTTTCCCATTCATAAATCAATCTTGTTAATTAGGATTATTTTATCCCAATTTAAATTGCTAATTTAGCAATTAACTCCATAATTTTATATTAGGGTTTTTGACAGAATAATTAGGGTTTAAAAATCTGAAATTAGAGTTTGCTAATTAATTAAGCTTTACCCTAATTAATATTATAATTAATATCACTTAAGCATTATAATTATCTTTTAAATTCCCAGATTAGGGTTTCTAATTTTTGAATTAGGATTTCGGATTCCCGGAACTGAAATTAGGGTTTTAGAACCGGTTTTAGGGTTTCTTATCAGTCATTAGGGTTTTCTAACTGAACATTGTCGTTCTTAATATATACTTGGGGTTTGACACTGATTTAATTTATCTGGTCAACCCTTGACCCTTAACCACATTCTGAACACATACATAACTATATACACAGAACATATTCACATATACACTTAATCCTGAATAATGTACCTAAATCCTTCACAGAATTTTAAAATCAAAATTCCTTCTCAAAAATATCAAACGCATACACTCCTTTTCTATCTAGGTATATCATTTGACCTTAAATTCATCATTTAAGATTTTTAAAAATTTTCTAAATTCTCGTGTGACACCCCCAAAATTAGGTATACATCACCCATCTTAAGTCGCCAGATACATGGTACAGAATTCAAATACAACTTAATAATACAACTGTCGTGTACAATACGACAAAACATAAACTGTGAGTTTGAATACAAATATTGTCTTCTAGAGAGTATCCATACTCAAAAGGAGTTCTCATTACAATTATTATCACACTATTACATAGAATAGTGAGGACTACTAATGCTATCATCTGGTCCATCACTCCGTTTCTCGACTTGTCCCAACTATATTCTCATTTCCTGAATAGAACAGTGAAAAAAAGGGTGAGCTCAACTAGCCTAGTAAGAAATATTATGACTAAGATAATGCAGAATAAATTATCATTAGTCTTCAACAATGTTAAACTGATAAAATACAATAGACATCAAGTTTAACTACAGCGGAACCAGCAATCCATTAAAAGAGTCAAGTAGAGAATAAAATCTACTATCTTTTATGATTTAAAAGGTTGTTCATGACTTTTATCGCTGGGACTCAGCTTAATAAATAATCCACATCATCGAATCATCCCTGCACTACGGCCAAGGATATTTTTTAGTATCACGACCATGAATTATCCATGCACTACGGCTAAAGATAATCATATTTTCATCAACGGTCCTGATCATGCCATAAAACAATTCATCTTTGCACTACGGCCAAAGAGAATCCATAGCCATAATCAAACCAAAAACTGTCCATCAATGCACTACGGGCTAATGAGGACTTTTTCCACATCATTTGTAACATTACGGTCATGATTACACCGAATAATCCATGATCATAATCATACCAAGTCCATCTATGCACTACAGGCCATAGATGACTTTCAACAAAATATAAATATGAGGATGATGACAATGATATAAGAATTCAATAAAACAAGTTCAATAATTAATTTATCTAGGAACTGATAACGTCCAAATTGTCAACATGATACTGCTTTGTAGAGTAAAATTCAAGAATGCTCAGAAGAATATTTCCATGAAAAGATACTGGATGAAGCGCAAATATCAAGGATATTCCACTAATTTCATGGAGTATAGAAGTCAAAGTTTTAACCAACTGAGTATAATAAAGAATGGAATAACAAATGAAATCACCATGCATGCGATAGACCACACAGACATGTTATTTCAACAGAAAAATAAATAGTGGAACCAGGTCATGCGTAAATACACCGATAGGATATTCCGACAGAATAATAAATAATGGAACCAGGTCCGGCGTAAACGCACAGACATGATATTCTGACAGAATAATAAATAATGGAACCATGTCCGGAGTAAAGCACAGACAGGATATTCCGACAGAATAATAAATAATAGAACCAGGTCCGGCGTAAAACACAGACAGGATGTTCCAACAGAATAATAAAAATGTAATAACAGAAGAATTTCACCAAGTATAGGGTAGCCCGCGTATACAGGTTATTCCAACAGAATAATAAAGAATGGAATAACAGAAGTTATCTTCATGAATAAGAAAGAAAAAAATACCCTTTACGAGTACAACAAATAATATCCTTTACGTAAAAGAAACTTGATATCGGAGTAATGAAGTAGCAGAATACTTTTCTTCTCTCCCTCTATAATTTCTCTCTCTAGAGTTTCAGTGAATTCGTAAGAAAATAATGAAGGAATGAGCTTCTATTTATAGAAAAATAGACTGCATAGTAACTAACTCATGAACGGTCTAGATTGCTTTACTTTAATCTGACGGTCCATATTTGAAGCAAAATCTTTTAAATAAAATATAATATATTCTATTTATAATCTAATAAAACGAATAACTTTATAAAAAATTTTACTATGCAAACACTATGCAGGCACTATGCAAATGCTATGCATAATAAAATATAATATATTCTAATTATTGTCTAATAAAACAGATAACTTTATAAAAGTATTCTGTTTTATATATATTTTTTTACTATTAGCCTAATAAAACGAATAACTTTATAAAAGTATTCTATTTTATATAAAAAACTTTTCTGTTTTATTACATTAATAATACCAATAAAACAAAACTGAGTGACTTATCACGTAAGCCTTAATAATCAATACCGTATGTTACTATGCAACCACACGTATTACTGTACTTTTACTACCGAGTAGTTCAACAGTATTAATGGTAAAACTTCCGTCGTTATTTTCATAAAATATTTTTGTCGTTTTCTCAATCCGACAATAATTCCGTTGTGGGGTCCACCAATAATTGTGCCGTTGTACGAATATTTCCCGACAAAATAATATTCCCTGACCAATTGAATATAATACAACAACTTGTATACTTTGTAAAATTTATAAATATTACCCACAACTATAACATTATATCAAATCCACACCATAATATTAAAAAAAAAAATATTTTGAGAAATTTAAATCTTTATTCATAAAATCTGGGGTCTCACAATCTCCCCTCATGAAATTTTGCCCTCGAAATTTATGTACGCACTTGATATGCCAAAGAGGTGAGGATACCTTGACTTCACTTCAAATTCTAACTCTTGAGGTATAACCTTTGAACGTCGAATACGATCCTTCTTATCCAAGATGTTAACACGTATCTCCTCATACGTTAAATCTTCTACTATCTCGTCCGGTTTAAAATTAATAATGTGGTTCGGGTCGTCCACATATTTACGTAACGTCGATACGAAAAAAAAACGTTCTGAACACGCAATATACTTGGCGATAAAACGAGTCTATAAGCCACAGTTCCTACTTGATCGAGGATTTCAAATGGGCCAATTAAATCGAGGGTTGAGATTTTCTTTCTTCGTCGATTCTTGCTTCTAGAATAACGCCCTCTTGAACCTTCTTCTTCATATTCATCAGCTCTGAGTATGTAGCTTGAGCGATTTTAACTTTATTGATTACAGTCGATTCTAATCGTATATTCGTTATCTTCACGTGGGTTCATACCCGAGTTAATATCGAAGCCAATAGTATGAAATAGAGGCTAACAATAAAAACAACTCGGATGAGGTGGTTATTTTGGAAAATATAGTACCAGATCTGGAAATGGTGGAACTAACAGATAGTGATTCGAACACTGAAGTTGGAGCTGATCAAGTATCAATGAAAGTGCAGAATCTGAGGAACCAGGTTTCTTCTTTGGAAAAGTTATGGAAAATAGAAAAGTTATTAATTAGTCAGTTGCGAAAAGCGTTAATAGAAACAATGGAAGAACAAGATAATCTTAAAATCCAAATTAACCAGATGGGAGCCAAAAGTAACATATCATATACAGCTCCGAGTAATAAGGGGAAAAGATAGATGAAAGACCACGACTTAAGAAAATTTGATAAGAACCAAGGGAAAAAGATATGTTATATTTACGGCCATGAGGGACATACCTTTCCTCATTGTCCCGACTTTAAGCAAGGTGCGTGTTTTATTTGTGGGTTGGAAGGTTATTGGGCGAAAGGTTGTCCAGAATCAGGAAAAAGTTGTAGGAAATAAGTAGGATTAATAGTTGATTATGTATGTTTGATAATGTTCGTGTGTATTATAATATTCTCAATTTTTGTATAAGTTGTAATAGTAAATCCTGCCTTTTGTTGGCACTGAGGGATATCAGTATGTGTTATGTAAAAGTACTATGAATTAGCTGAATGAATATGAATCTATGTTTGATTTATGAAATAAGTTTGATATATTAAACTTATGTAATAAGATTTAGAATGTAAGTTAAATTTATAATTTTATTTAATCAGATAATGCCACCAACTCGAAATCAAAGGGCAGAAGAATCTGTCAACAATGCTGAAGGACAACAACAAAACCCGATGCAAAACTTTGCCAACATGGTAGCTCAAGCTATGCAGCAGGGAATACCAGCCGTAAGGAACCAACAAGACAATCGCTTAGCGAATTTTAAGGATTTCAAAACGGTCAGACCACCAGAATTCAGGGGAACAACTGACCCTATAGAAGCCCAAACATTGGTTAAAGAGATAGAAAAGGCGTTCGTAATTGCTAGGATAGATGAGGGGCAAAAGAACGCTTTTGCCATCTATATGATGAAGGGGGAGGCAAACTTTTGGTGGGAGACAAATCAAGCGAGGGCAATAGAAGATGTAGTTACTTGGGCTAGGCTTAAAACTCTATTTTTCGAAAATTATCTCTCAGTTAGTATGTAGGCGAGGATGGAGGTGAAATTTCTGGAGTTAAAATAGGAGAACATGAAAGTTGCGGAGTATGCCGCAAAGTTCATTGAATTGGCTAGGTTCGCTCCACACCAGGTGGATACGGAGGCTAGGAAGGCAAGAAGGTTTGAGCTGGGATTAAAACTATAACGTCCACGAATTTGAAACTCCTCATTAATTAAATATGTGATTTAATTTTAATGAGTTAGCTTTGTGAGTTTATTTAAACCTTATGTGGTTATGTGAATTAATGAAATGATTAAAGGGAGTCATTAATAGTTTGTTTAAATTAGTGGACTAACCCTAAGGTTTAATATCAAAGAATTGATAGGATTATTATTAATTAAATATTCAATTTATTTGAATATAGTAGCAAGAGTTGAACATATCGATTAATTGCAATTTTGAGTAATTAATTGATAATGTATTAATTAATAATTATTATGAATAAATAATAATTAATGTGTAAAAGATTAATAATTTATAAAATGATTATATGTTTACTTGATTAATTTGTGCAATATAGTAAACCTTTATTATATGGTAGCTAACTAAATTTTATATAGTACAAGATGACACATTAATATGTCTATTTATTATATATACAGACTATATAGTAAGACTTATTTGCATTCAAGTGAGTTGCATAATAATATTGTTATATGATATGAAGTGTGTGGGTAAACATCCATGTATACCCTATTGACATATAATAATATCAATTGTTAAATTAATAATGATTTCATTAAATTATTATGATAATAACAGTCATGGTAATTGAAAGTGCACATGAATTATATGTATGTGCACTATTTGATACCTTGTAATTAGGAAATACATTGTATGCTCTTTAAATCATTATAACCTATGTTGTATGAAATGAATTGTGCATACATAATTTATAACCAAAGTTTATATTATGGGTATATATGGTATTACGCACTTGTTACATTTCATTTCTTTTGCTAATGCTGAGTTTTGCTCATTGTCCCAAAATTTGTGGCACAAAGGTACAATGAATAGTAACCTAAAACCAATTTACATATTTTCCAAATGGGATAAGCATTGGTAATGATTTCTAGGCCAGTGGCTATAAGAATGGCTGGTATTGAGTTGTTCAACCACTCCCTTGTAACCATTGTTTTCCTCCATTACACCATGAACTCAACCTTAGTGCAATGTCATTATCTAGTCCAAGTTTCCATTATAAATAGAAGCTTCAATTACAATTGTTGGTTTCTTGTAATTCTAAGTTGAGTAGTTCTAAGTTGCTGAGCATATTGTAGAAGCATATTCAAACTGTAGGAAATCTATTAAGCTTCAAAAGGTATAAATCCTAAGCTTTTGTTCTTAGTTGGGTTTGTCAAATTCTTGAGAATTACTTTAAATTCTTTGTTAGTCAAAGTGAATTAGCATGCTATAATGTGTTTAAGAAGTTTACTTACATGTTTGAACTCTCAAATGATGGTTTGGAACATGTTTGAAGCAAGTGAAACCAAGTTGGTTAAGGCTCTGCAAACAGAGTCTGCTTATTGTCTCTGATGCAGGCGCGGGACAGCTGCGCCCTAATTGTACTAGGGTGCAGCGCAGCTGCGCCAGATCTGCACCAGCTCTGATGTTTTCTGTTAAGTCTATGTTGTGCTAACTTGTTAGTATAAGGTTAGGGCAAGCTTGTAAACTGTTTTAAAATGCACATGTAAGAACATGCATATAGGATGAACAAATATAGGTATGATTGACACAACACTTCTGGTTTTGAAATGAAATCATAATTTCAAAAGTAGACTTTGTCACGAACACATAATGCGAGCATTATGACTTTATGAAGCATGTTTAAATCAAAGTGAAGTGTTGACGTTTGATGCTCTGCAGAACAGAGCAGGTCACTGCCTCTGGTGCAGGCATGGCGCAGCTACGCCCTATTTGTACTAGGGTGCAGCGTAGCTGCGCCGTACCTCAGATTCAGTTGTTGGTTTCTGTTTTGTATAGTGTTGCTGATATTGTATTAAGACTCATGTAAACATGAAGAATAGGTATAATCATGTGTTGTAGGGTTTCCTTATAAGTTATGATGTGACTAACAAGATTCTAGTAGGAAATGTAAAGTTTAGAAAACAAACTTTGAAGTAATATATGTATTACTAGTTCTTAACTTATGATACCATATACGTGACTGATGTGGAACCTAAGTGAGAATGATATATGACGTATATTGTCTTTATCATGATTTAAACTTGTTAGCTTTGTGTTAGAGAATGTTTTAAAGGAAAAGTTTGTTATATTAAAGTAATATACATGAATACTACATGAATGTAGGTTCTGGTGTTTAAAGATGTTAAACATAACTTAATCACACATGATATGAGTTCTAAAGTTGTCTTGTATGTGTATATTGCATCATTCGTGCTAAAATGATTTTAAAGACAACCTTGGACATGTTTTTAAACTTAAGTTGCATATTATGTGAGTACTTAGATACTAAAGTAGTAAGATGTCATGTTATAGCTATATTACTCCAAAACATGATTCATATGTATTAAGCATGATGATTACATGATTTTTATGTTTTAATGACATATAAAGTGTAAGTTAAACTTGAAGTAGTGAAGCCAAGTATGGTCATGTGTTATATATGAAAATCTAGCATGTAGGTATGTTAAAATACATGTGTAATTAGTGTGTTAGAGTTATACTGAAGTCAGGAGAGCAGAAGCTCAACCTTGGTCTTGCCAAGGGACAGCGCAGCTGCGCCGTCCCTAAGCCTAGACCAGGCGCAACTGCACTATCCTGCAGTCACAAATAAATTCTAATTTTGGTTCTGAAATTTAATGCATGCTTATATGATTTCTTTATCTTGTAATATGTGACCAATGTGCCATATAATGTGTTGAGAAGCATGCTATGTGATGACTTGATTCTTGTTAGTGTAAACGCATATTAGTTTACACACACTAATTGAAAGACCGACTTGTTCATGTTAGGTTGTTTCAACGCGAGTTAGTTGAAGCTAATATTATATTGTAGGTGAGCAAACATGCAAGTTTCTTTGAACTTCACTCTTTGATTATGCAAGTCTCCTTAACCTTTCTCAAATTTATATTAAGCAAGTATCCGAACACTATATTATTGTGTTGAAATGTTTCCTAGCTTACACAACTTTGTTTGTTGTGAAAGTTTCTTATCCTTCTCATATTGTATTGAGAAGGTTATTGTTGAATTGAAAGTTATTCATTTAAGCTTGAATCTTATTTCCAAGCATGCTATTAAGTGGTTTAATTACTTTACAATTATTCCACATAGATATTATTGATATTCGCACTTGGTGCACTTGAGTTCGTATAATCTTGGACTTATACATCATTTAAAGTTCTATAATTCTTGAACTGTGTCAGATAGAGTCTGAAACTTTGTTCGGTCAGACAAGTGTATGAATTTTTTTAAAAGCTATCCAAATCTACTGAGGGTAAGGATTCTTAGACTGAAAGAACAACCCTTTGTATGATAGGGGAGTACCAGGTATCTAATATAAGATACACAAAGCAGATTTAAATGTTATGCATATACATAGGGTACGTGAGGCTGATCCCGTCCTGTACTTATTCTGTAGCCAGTAACCAAAGGGTCAATTAGCTATTGATTCCATTGGAGTGTTATAGTTCAAAGCGTATTTGACTAGCAGTTATTCTAAAAGCAATCATTATCTTTGCTTGCGATATTCATATTGTTGAATCCTTCAGATATTCATATTGTTGAATTCATTGTCAGTCATTTTTCCATTCATCATGATATATCCTTATTGTTGTATTTAAACTTGTTGGGCAAACATGTTGCTCATCCTTGCTATATCATGAATTATATTGCAGCTAAGCCCGAGACCTCAGGGAAGGACAAGGGTAAAGGAAAGATGTAGAATAGTGGCAAGGAGTAGATTTTCCTTATGCCTAGTTTTAAATTACTATTATATAATATGAACCCTAATGTTTATTTTAGGGTATGTGTGTAAGATGATATTAAGGTTGTCGTATCTTGGGACTAGTAACACATTTTGAATGAACGACGTATGTTTATTATATTCCGCATTTTATTTATCGTATGTTGTTTAGAGGTGGATGTATTGTATTTTATCGTGATGACCGAATCGGGGTCAGAGGACCCAGATTTGGGGGTGTCACAGGTTGGTATCAAAGCTGTAGGTTATAAACATTAGGAATGTGAAACCTAGGTTATAACCTTAGTAGAAAACTCAAGTAGAGTATGTAAGTGATGGGATGAGGAAATCCATCGAGTTTTAAGGTGATATTGAAGTTGTTTATTTAAATCAAGAATGATTGATAGACGTCTTAAACTTCTTAATGCTAACATGGATAGCATATCACATAAAACCTAATTGTTTCTTCCTTTCCTCAG
This sequence comes from Panax notoginseng, assembly GCA_016801055.1. Taxonomy (NCBI): domain Eukaryota; kingdom Viridiplantae; phylum Streptophyta; class Magnoliopsida; order Apiales; family Araliaceae; genus Panax; species Panax notoginseng. The sequence continues at coordinate 148,973,218 of CM029015.1, read as the reverse complement.
ATCATGCCGCCTAGGAGACTTCAGCGGAATCAGAGGAAGGAAGGATCCGTTAACAATGGTGGAGGGGAAAATGTTGATCCAATGCAGAACTTCGTTAACCTGTTAACTGAGGCAATGCAAAATAGACCCTCGCCACTAGCAGGGCAGCCAGGACAGCACTTGGCTAGCTTTAAGGACTTTAAATTGGTAGGATCATCGGAGTTCCGAGGAACCTTGGACCCAATTGAAGCCCAAACATGGATAGAAGAAATGGAGAAGGTGTTTGAGGTCGCACGAGTGGCCGAAGCACAGAAGACGAGTTTTTCCACTTTCATGATGAAGGGCGAAGCTAATTATTGGTGGAAAGCCAATAAGGGACGAGCAGACGAAGGAGTTATTCCTTGGGACAGATTTAAGGAGCTATTCCTCGAGAATTATTTCTCAGAGAATATGCAACAGGATATGGAAGTTAAGTTTCTTGAACTGAAGCAAGGTAGTATGTCTGTCACAGAGTACATGATAAAATTTAATGAGTTGCCCCGATTCGCGTCACATCATGTTGACACGGAGGCCAGAAAGGCAAGGAGGTTCGAGTTAGGACTGAAACCATGGGTGTAGAAAGTAGTGGTTGTATTAAAGATTAAGACTTACTCTGATATATTGGAAAGGGCTATCATTGCCGAAGGAGGCAATGAAGCCATCATGTGATTCAACCAAGAAAAGAAGACCGGAATGGACGGTCAGAAGGGGGGAACCAGTGGAGGAAGCAACCCCAACAAGCGTAAATGGATGGAGAGCTAATCCTCTGGAGGAAATAAGTCTGGGGAGAGGCCAAGAAAAGTATGAAGTGCAACAATTGTGGGAGGAGTCACTCGGGGGAGTGCATGAAGGGAAAGAGTGTTTGTTATCGTTACGGACAACTGGGGCACATGGCTCCTTAGTGTCCGAATAAGCCGAAGGGAAGATGTTTCTAATGTGGAGCCACAGACCATCAAATCAAGGACTGCCCGAAGAAAAAGGGCGATGCAGCTAGCGGCAACCGCAACAACAACAACAATGGGCTAAACATTGGAGGGCCAGCCAGTCAAGCCAACAGACCAACGGTACGAACGTTCAACATGACCGTACAAGATACGGTGGAGTCTAAGGACGTGGTGTCAGGTATCATTCTGATCATTGATATTGATGCATACATATTATTTGATTCAGGTGCTACCTGCTCTTTTATTTTCGAAGAATTTGCTAAACGGTTAGACTTACCCCGTGAGAGATTAGAACACCCTATGAATGTAGATGTAGCGAACAAGGAAATTATTCCCGTAGAATACATTCATAGGAATTGTTATGCCGAATTGCGAGGATTTAAGCTCAAAGTGGATTTGATACCGATTCGTTTGGGGGAGTTCGATGTAATCCTTGGGATGGATTGGTTATCGGTTCACGGAGCAGTGATAGACTGTAAGAAGAAGTGTGTACACCTTAAGACTCCGAATAAGTCAAAGGTGGTATTTTATGGTAGTAAATCGCCGAGACAATCTCATTGTCTGACGATAGTGCAAGCGCAGAGATTGCTTAGGAAGGGTTGTATAGGTTATTTGGCTCATGTGATTGATACTCGACGAGTCGAGGGAAAACTGAGTCAAATACCTATTATAAGGGATTTCGTTGATGTCTTCCCAGACGAGATTCCAGGATTGCCACCGGATAGAGAGATTGAGTTCGTTATTGATTTGGCACCGGGGTCAGCACCGATATACAAAGCGCCGTATCGTATAGCACCAGTAGAGATGAAAGAACTAATGGCTCAATTACAAGAGTTATTAGATAAGGGATACATTTCTACCGAGCGTATCACAGTGGGGAACACCAGTTTTATTCATAAAGAAGAAAGATGGGTCGCTAAGTCTTTGTATCGACTACCGTGAGTTGAACAAAGTCACCATTAAGAATAAGTACCCATTGCCCCGGATAGACGATTTGTTTGATCAGTTGAAGGGGGCAAAATTCTTTTCAAAGATTGACTTGGGGACCGATTATCACCAATTGAAAGTGAAGCCGAAAGACATTCCAAAAACGGCATTCAGAACTCGGTATGGACACTTTGAGTTTCTGGTAATGTCATTTGGATTGACGAATGCGCCATCAGCATTTATGGATTTGATGAACAGAGTATTCAAACAGTATTTGGATAAATTTATTGTCGTATTCATCGATGACATCCTAGTGTATTCAGAGACGGAGGAAGAACACGTTGAGCATCTTCGGATAGTGTTGGAGACATTAGGGAGGGAGAAGCTGTATGTAAAATTCTCCAAGTGTGAGTTTTGGTTGTAGAGAGTGTAGTTTTTAGAGCACGTTATCGACAAAAATGGTGTTTCAGTGGATCCAGTGAAGGTAGAAGCAGTTATTAACTGGGAGAAACCGAAGATGCCGACAGAAATCAGGAGTTTTCTAGGATTGGCGGGATACTATTGAAGATTTATTTGGGATTCTTCGAAACTAGCATCGCCATTGACCAATCTTACCAGGAAGATAATTAAGTTTGTTTGGACGGAGAAGTGTGAAGAAATTTTGCTAGAACTGAAGATGAGGCTTAGTTAAGCACCTGTGTTGGCTTTACCAGACAACACGGGAGGGTTTATAGTGTATAGTGATGCGTCACACAAGGGACTTGGCTGTGTACTGATGCAACACGGCAGGGTCATTGCGTACGCGTCACGTCAGTTGAAAGATTATGAGAAGGGATATCCGACTCATGACCTGGAGTTAGCAGCAGTAGTTTTCACCTTGAAGATTTGGAGGCATTATCTATATGGCGAGAAGTGTAAGATATATACGGATCACAAGAGTCTAAAGTATATCTTCACGCAAAGAGAGTTAAGCATGAGGCATCACTGATGGTTAAAATTGATCAAAGATTATGATTGTGAGATTCTGTACCATCCTGGCAAAGCAAATGTAGTGGCAGATGCCTTTAGCAGAAAAGGCATAGAGAAGTTATTGAAGTTGACCATTTAAGAAGAATTGGTGAAAGATTTCGAACGACTAGACTTGGAGATTAGGTATCCGATGGAGACCGACAAGCAATTATTTATAGTGTCAGCGAGCCCGACTTTATTGGATAAGGTTAAAGAGGCACAAGAAAAGGACAAAGATTGCAATAACATCAAGAAGCGATTGACTGAAGGTGATGAATTGAAATTTAAGGTTGATAGCACTGGACTGCTAAGATTTGAAGGAAGAATTTGAGTACCGTTAGTACCAGAACTGAGAGAAGAGATCTTGCAAGAAGCGCACAGTACGAGATACTCGATACACCCAGGAAGCACGAAGATGTACCAAGATTTGTGTCACCACTTTTGGTGGCCAAACATGAAGAGAGAGGTTCCGGAATGCGTAAGTAGATGTCTAACTTATCAGAGAGTCAAGGCAGAACACCAATGACCAAGCGGGTTATTACAACCATTAGAGATTCCAGAATGGAAGTGGGAGCACATCACAATGGACTTTGTGGTGGGACTTCCAGCAACGTAGAAACGGCACAACACCATATGGGTGATTGTAGATCATCTGTAAGACCCCAAATTTTATGAAATAAAAGTATTTAATTTTTTTTATAATTACAATTCAGTAAATGGTTAAATTGATAAAAGTTAAAGTTATGGGTGAAATGTGAATTTTTTTTCAAAATAAACAAGTGGTTATAAAATAATCATTGTTGTCGGGGAATATTCGTTTGGTCGTGAAATATTCTTTCTGTCGGGGAATATTCGTACGACGGCGCAGCTATTTGTGGGCCCCATAACGAATAACTGTCGGATGAAGATAACGACAAAAATTGAGTTTTTATAATTAACGGCGTAGTTGTTACCGTTAACACTGTTAGAATACCCGGTGGTTAAAATACAGTAATACGCGTTATTGCACAGTAGCACACGGTATTGCACAGTATTTTTGAAATTATTGATTCTTACGTAAGAAGGCACTACTCAATAATTGTTACAGTAATTACTGTTCAATATTTTATTTTATTGATTCAATAATTGCTACGTTGATATTTTATATTATTGTTGTTTCAATAATTGTTGCTGCACAGTATTTTCCTTTATCAGATCAATAATTCATATTATTTGAATAATATTATTAGATAACATTATTGGCAATGTCTAGAAAGTTCTGTCTAAGGAGAGGTTTGGTCATCTAATTGCGCGCCAGTAAGGAGAAATCTTTATTGAAAAACCCCCTCTTTCCTGGGAACGGCCTAGTTGTCATAAATGTGATTCTGTAATATTATTTGTGAATAATTAATTATTGATTCATATGATAAGGAAATATTTATTTTATGTGGATATAAACGAGGGATATATTTTTGTGGTTAAAAATGAAGGAGTTAATGTTGAGGTTTTTATCCGTATATTTGTCGGAATGGAGGTATTAAAAATCAGGGTTTTTGAGATATTTTGCGGGGGTTATAATTTTTAATCCGACCGTTGGATCGTGGTAATTTTTGGATATGTTATACATATATAAGTTGAGTATATGTCCACAAATTTTGAACCGTTAAAAATGAACGTATGATTTATTATGAATTTTACGAGATAACTGGTTCAGAAATTGTTAAATTTTCGGAGTTAATCATTTTGGTAGAAAATTCTAGAATTGGTGGGCCCCACTTGTGGTTGGTGAAGAAATGTGCTGAATTATATTTCAAATGTGGTGGGTGGGAATAGTAGCAGGTAAAGCCATCAGGTTGCAGGTCAAACCTACCAAAATTTTCCTATAAATAGAGGGCTAAGTTAGAATTGAAAATCACACCAGAAATATAAGCTTTCTCTCTTTCTCTCTCTATATTATGAAGCATATTTTGTGAGTTTTTAGATACTTGGTGAGTTGCTATTCATCAGTGCAAGTTTTCTTCAGCATCATATCCGATATCCAGTCAGAAGTACTGCTCTTTTGAGGTAAGGGATAGTAAGGGATAGTAAGGGATTTTAAAGGTTGTGATATTTTCCAGTTTCGTAATTTTTCTGACCTTCAAAAATTCTGGAAAAATTTGAAATGATATTTTGATGAGTTTTCTTGATTGTGTCCAAAAATAGTGATTTTTGGATGTATAGATTGAGAGTTATGAATTTTATGAGAAAAGACTATTTTAAAAGTAACCGCTTATAATTCCTTGTGGTTAACTCCAAAATTGATGAAATTTGTATTGGGAGTACATGTATATGATAGAAGTATACTCTGTAAATTTCATAATTTTTGGATAAAAGTACAATTTATGATAAATGTCTAAATATTCGGTGGTTTTGGCCATATGAAAAATAGTAAATGAGTTTTAAAAATTCTGAGAAAAATATATGTTCAATATGGGACTATATTCTGCTAAATCTCAGAAAAGAAATATTTTTGGAACTGATTTGGTATTTTTCATAAAAATGGACTACTTATGAGTAAATGAATTAAATATGTTATGTGAAGTAAGAAAATTGGAAAATAGGATTTTATGGCTTGAGAATCCTATATGAGGTATATGCAGATTTTTTTTTGATAAGGGTTTTTGGTTATTGGTGATGAAATATTATGAGTTTGACATTTTAGAATGATTAAATGCATTATTTAGTAAAGTGTAAACAATTTAAATAAATTGTTTATAAGCTTAAGAAATATTATTCTTTCAATATCATTATACCGAAATACTGGTATGGATTTTATTGTGGAATTTCTACCTTTTTGTGTCGGGTTTACTGTTTATGAGTTACTATTCACGAGTTACTATTCATGAGTTACTATTCACGAGTTACTATTCACGATAAAAATTGGTTTCTTTTTCTAACCAAATTATAGTTGATTTACGAATATTACTCTTGGGATTAAAACTAGATGTTGATCATATTATTTTTATTATTATATATAACGTTTTTATAACCCTAATGATGATATTTCTTTTTGACTTGAGTGTAAAGATGGGTAGATTTTTGGTATGATCATGACTATGGGTTATCTTTGGCCAGTAGTGCAAAGTTGAATCATTGATTGGTATGATCATGACCATTAAATTTATAAGTGAATATCTTTAGCTTAAGTGCAAAGGTGAATTGATCAACATGGTTATAATTATTGTTTATATAAATTCTGAAATGATTATATATTTCTTTGAGATATTAATATCTTTGGCCTGTAGTGCAAAGATGAAATATTGATGAATATCTTTGGCCTGTAGTGCAAAGATGAATTGTTGATGAATATCTTTGGCCCGTAGTGCAAAGATGACATGTTGTTGAATATCTTTGGCTAGTAGTGCAAAGATGAACAGATGTTGAGATGAACATGACCAACTGGTGATAAAAATGAATATCTTTGGCCGTAGTGCAAAGATGAAGTTATTAGTATGATTATGAACAGGAAATGTGATTTGGTGTAACCATGATCTTTAATGTTTCAGGTAAAGATAGGTGATGAAAATTATCTTCGTCCTGGATGAGAAGAGGAATTTAGAACTACAGTTATGATTATGAGTTATTCATATGATTGTGGACCAGAATTGTTGATTGGTGTTACAGGGATAAAACATTATTGATGGATTTTTAACATGGAGAAGATAGACTTTATAGTCTATTTGACTCTTCTAATGGATTGCTCGTTCCGCTGCAACTATGGTTGAAATTTTTATCATTTACCATATGTTCTAAATCTCTGATTTATTATTGATGAAGGCTATTGATAATTTAATTATCTTTAGTCATGATATTCTTTACTGAGCTAGTTGTGCTCACCCTTTTGCTTCACAATTCCTTTCAGGTAATAAGAGTGTAGCTGGGTCGAGCGGGGGTAACAATGGAATAGAACGGTGGTCATCATTTAGTAGTTATATTTGGTGAAGAAAATAGGGTGAGGCGAACCCAACGTTGGAAGGGTGTTTTGTCACTATCATACAAGATGACTAATGACATACAACCTCGTGTCATCATAAGACAGGGTTGTGCTCATCCACTTGCTGAGTATATCTATGAGCACTACCTATATAATCTTGGTATTTGTTTGAAGTATAATTCACGATTAAAGACAGTGGAGATAATGATAAGTCAAGAGAAGACTCACCATTGGGAAGAATATGATAGTAATCTTCTCGTTTTTCTTTGGGGTTTATTGGGTCAACCAAGGATAATTCTGTGGCCATATGATATCTATCATAACCTAGACGCATGGCCTCCCATGTACGAAGGTTTTCTTGAGCACTTCCCAAAGATTCTAGTTTCTAAGACAGTTTTTGACTGTACCTTTATGTAAGGTACCTTTGTGAGGTGCTGATACATGATGGTGTTAAATGTCACATTTGGTATATATTTGTATCCAAACTCACAGCATATGTGTTGTTGTATTTTGCACGACAATTGTTGTAATAAAGTTGTAGTTGTTTTCTGTACCATGTATTTGACGACTCAGAATGGGTTGGATGGAATGGACCTATTTTGGGGTTGTCGCAGGTGGTATCAGAGCTTAGGGATATGATCTCTGAAGGAGATCGGGAAATATAACTAGGAGGGAAGAGATGAGTAAATCCTTCGCTAGTGTGTCCTACCTAAGCTTATTTGTTGGTCAGTCATAATATCGGGATATTATGTGATATGTTAATTTATTAAATTAACCCTTGTTTTGAAGCAGTATTCTAGAATGATATTTGAAATACAGGAGATGAGCAATGGAGAAATTATGATGACAGAAAAGATGGAATCTAAAATGAAAGGAAGGTATTCTCAACTCTTTGAAATACCAGGTACGTAAATTTCGAGGACGAAATTTCATAAGTAGGGGAGATTGTAAGACCCCAAATTTTATGAAATAAAAGTATTCAATTTTTCTTATAATTACAATTCAGTAAATGGTTAAATTGATAAAAGTTAAAGTTATGGGTGAAATGTGAATTTTTTTTCAAAATAAACAAGTGGTTATAAAATAATCATTGTTGTCGGGGAATATTCGTTTGGTCGTGAAATATTCTTTCTGTCGGGGAATATTCGTACGACGGCGCAGCTATTTGTGGGCCCCATAACGAATAACTGTCGGATGAAGATAACGACAAAAATTGAGTTTTTATAATTAACGGCGTAGTTGTTACCGTTAACACTGTTAGAATACCCGGTGGTTAAAATACAGTAATACGCGTTATTGCACAGTAGCACACGGTATTGCACAGTATTTTTGAAATTATTGATTCTTACGTAAGAAGGCACTACTCAATAATTGTTACAGTAATTACTGTTCAATATTTTATTTTATTGATTCAATAATTGCTACGTTGATATTTTATATTATTGTTGTTTCAATAATTGTTGCTGCACAGTATTTTCCTTTATCAGATCAATAATTCATATTATTTGAATAATATTATTAGATAACATTATTGGCAATGTCTAGAAAGTTCTGTCTAAGGAGAGGTTTGGTCATCTAATTGCGCGCCAGTAAGGAGAAATCCTTATTGAAAAGCCCCCTCTTTCCTGGGAACGGCCTGGTTGTCATAAATGTGATTCTGTAATATTATTTGTGAATAATTAATTATTGATTCATATGATAAGGAAATATTTATTTTATGTGGATATAAACGAGGGATATATTTTTGTGGTTAAAAATGAAGGAGTTAATGTTGAGGGTTTTATCCGTATTTTTGTCGGAATGGAGGTATTAAAAATCAGGGTTTTTGAGATATTTTGCGGGGGTTATAATTTTTAATCCGACCGTTGGATCGTGGTAATTTTTGGATATGTTATACATATATAAGTTGAGTATATGTCCACAAATTTTGAACCGTTAAAAATGAACGTATGATTTATTATGAATTTTACGAGATAACTGGTTCAGAAATTGTTGAATTTTCGGAGTTAATCATTTTGGTGGAAAATTCTAGAATTGGTGGGCCCCACTTGTGGTTGGTGAAGAAATGTGCTGAATTATATTTCAAATGTGGTGGGTGGGAATAGTAGCAGGTAAAGCCATCAGGTGCAGGTCAAACCTACCAAAATTTTCCTATAAATAGAGGGCTAAGTTAGAATTGAAAATCACACCAGAAATATAAGCTTTCTCTCTTTCTCTCTCTATATTATGAAGCATATTTTGTGAGTTTTTAGATACTTGGTGAGTTGCTATTCATCAGTGCAAGTTTTCTTCAGCATCATATCCGATATCCAGTCAGAAGTACTGCTCTTTTGAGGTAAGGGATAGTAAGGGATAGTAAGGGATTTTAAAGGTTGTGATATTTTCCAGTTTCGTAATTTTTCTGACCTTCAAAAATTCTGAAAAAATTTGAAATGATATTTTGATGAGTTTTCTTGATTGTGTCCAAAAATAGTGATTTTTGGATGTATAGATTGAGAGTTATGAATTTTATGAGAAAAAACTATTTTAAAAGTAACCGCTTATAATTCCTTGTGGTTAACTCCAAAATTGATGAAATTTGTATTGGGAGTACATGTATATGATAGAAGTATACTCTGTAAATTTCATAATTTTTGGATAAAAGTACAATTTATGATAAATGTCTAAATATTCGGTGGTTTTGGCCATATGAAAAATAGTAAATGAGTTTTAAAAATTCTGAGAAAAATATATGTTCAATATGGGACTATATTCTGCTAAATCCCAGAAAAGAAATATTTTTGGAACTGATTTGGTATTTTTCATAAAAATAGACTACTTATGAGTAAATGAATTAAATATGTTATGTGAAGTAAGAAAATTGGAAAATAGGATTTTATGGCTTGAGAATCCTATATGAGGTATATGCAGATTTTTTTTTGATAAGGGTTTTTGGTTATTGGTGATGAAATATTATGAGTTTGACATTTTAGAATGATTAAATGCATTATTTAGTAAAGTGTAAACAATTTAAATAAATTGTTTATAAGCTTAAGAAATATTATTCTTTCAATATCATTATACCGAAATACTGGTATGGATTTTATTGTGGAATTTCTACCTTTTTGTGTCGGGTTTACTGTTTATGAGTTACTATTCACGAGTTACTATTCATGAGTTACTATTCACGAGTTACTATTCACGATAAAAATTGGTTTCTTTTTCTAACCAAATTATAGTTGATTTACGAATATTACTCTTGGGATTAAAACTAGATGTTGATCATATTATTTTTATTATTATATATAACGTTTTTATAACCCTAATGATGATATTTCTTTTTGACTTGAGTGTAAAGATGGGTAGATTTTTGGTATGATCATGACTATGGGTTATCTTTAGCCAGTAGTGCAAAGTTGAATCGTTGATTGGTATGATCATGACCATTAAATTTATAAGTGAATATCTTTAGCTTAAGTGCAAAGGTGAATTGATCAACATGGTTATAATTATTGTTTATATAAATTCTGAAATGATTATATATTTCTTTGAGATATTAATATCTTTGGCCTGTAGTGCAAAGATGAAATATTGATGAATATCTTTGGCCTGTAGTGCAAAGATGAATTGTTGATGAATATCTTTGGCCCGTAGTGCAAAGATGACATGTTGTTGAATATCTTTGGCTAGTAGTGCAAAGATGAACAGATGTTGAGATGAACATGACCAACTGGTGATAAAAATGAATATCTTTGGCCGTAGTGCAAAGATGAAGTTATTAGTATGATTATGAACAGGAAATGTGATTTGGTGTAACCATGATCTTTGATGTTTCAGGTAAAGATAGGTGATGAAAATTATCTTCGTCCTGGATGAGAAGAGGAATTTAGAACTACAGTTATGATTATGAGTTATTCATATGATTGTGGACCAGAATTGTTGATTGGTGTTACAGGGATAAAACATTGTTGATGGATTTTTAACATGGAGAAGATAGACTTTATAGTCTATTTGACTCTTCTAATGGATTACTCGTTCCGCTGCAACTATGGTTGAAATTTTTATCATTTACCATATGTTCTAAATCTCTGATTTATTATTGATGAAGGCTATTGATAATTTAATTATCTTTAGTCATGATATTCTTTACTGAGCTAGTTGTGCTCACCCTTTTGCTTCACAATTCCTTTCAGGTAATAAGAGTGTAGCTGGGTCGAGCGGGGGTAACAATGGAATAGAACGGTGGTCATCATTTAGTAGTTATATTTGGTGAAGAAAATAGGGTGAGGCGAACCCAACGTTGGAAGGGTGTTTTGTCACTATCATACAAGATGACTAATGACATACAACCTCGTGTCATCATAAGACAGGGTTGTGCTCATCCACTTGCTGAGTATATCTATGAGCACTACCTATATAATCTTGGTATTTGTTTGAAGTATAATTCACGATTAAAGACAGTGGAGATAATGATAAGTCAAGAGAAGACTCACCATTGGGAAGAATATGATAGTAATCTTCTCGTTTTTCTTTGGGGTTTATTGGGTCAACCAAGGATAATTCTGTGGCCATATGATATCTATCATAACCTAGACGCATGGCCTCCCATGTACGAAGGTTTTCTTGAGCACTTCCCAAAAATTATAGTTTCTAAGACAGTTTTTGACTGTACCTTTATGTAAGGTACCTTTGTGAGGTGCTGATACATGATGGTGTTAAATGTCACATTTGGTATATATTTGTATCTAAACTCACAGCATATGTGTTGTTGTATTTTGCACGACAATTGTTGTGATAAAGTTGTAGTTGTTTTCTGTACCATGTATTTGACGACTCAGAATGGGTTGGATGGAATGGACCTATTTTGGGGTTGTCACAGGTGGTATCAGAGCTTAGGGATATGATCTCTGGCGGAGATCGGGAAATATAACTAGGAGGGGAGAGATGAGTAAATCCTTCCCTAGTGTGTCCTACCTAAGTTTATTTGTTGGTCAGTCATAATATCGGGATATTATGTGATATGTTAATTTATTAAATTAACCCTTGTTTTGAAGCAGTATTCTAGAATGATATTTGAAATACAGGAGATGAGCAATGGAGAAATTATGATGACAGGAAAGATGGAATCTAAAATGATAGGAAGGTATTCTCAACTCTTTGAAATACCAGGTACGTAAATTTCGAGGACGAAATTTCATAAGTAGGGGAGATTGTAAGACCCCAAATTTTATGAAATAAAAGTATTCAATTTTTCTTATAATTACAATTCAGTAAATGGTTAAATTGATAAAAGTTAAAGTTATGGGTGAAATGTTAATTTTTTTTCAAAATAAACAAGTGGTTATAAAATAATCATTGTTGTCGGGGAATATTCGTTTGGTCGTGAAATATTCTTTCTGTCGGGGAATATTCGTACGACGGCGCAGCTATTTGTGGGCCCCATAACGAATAACTGTCGGATGAAGATAACGACAAAAATTGAGTTTTTATAATTAACGGCGTAGTTGTTACCGTTAACACTGTTAGAATACCCGGTGGTTAAAATACAGTAATACGCGTTATTGCACAGTAGCACACGGTATTGCACAGTATTTTTGAAATTATTGATTCTTACGTAAGAAGGCACTACTCAATAATTGTTACAGTAATTACTGTTCAATATTTTATTTTATTGATTCAATAATTGCTACGTTGATATTTTATATTATTGTTATTTCAATAATTGTTGCTGCACAGTATTTTCCTTTATCAGATCAATAATTCATATTATTTGAATAATATTATTAGATAACATTATTGGCAATGTCTAGAAAGTTCTGTCTAAGGAGAGGTTTGGTCATCTAATTGCGCGCCAGTAAGGAGAAATCTTTATTGAAAAGCCCCCTCTTTCCTGGGAACGGCCTGGTTGTCATAAATGTGATTCTGTAATATTATTTGTGAATAATTAATTATTGATTCATATGATAAGGAAATATTTATTTTATGTGGATATAAACGAGGGATATATTTTTGTGGTTAAAAATGAAGGAGTTAATGTTGAGGGTTTTATCCGTATTTTTGTCGGAATGGAGGTATTAAAAATCAGGGTTTTTGAGATATTTTGCGGGGGTTATAATTTTTAATCCGACCGTTGGATCGTGGTAATTTTTGGATATGTTATACATATATAAGTTGAGTATATGTCCACAAATTTTGAACCGTTAAAAATGAACGTATGATTTATTATGAATTTTACGAGATAACTGGTTCAGAAATTGTTGAATTTTCGGAGTTAATCATTTTGGTGGAAAATTCTAGAATTGGTGGGCCCCACTTGTGGTTGGTGAAGAAATGTGCTGAATTATATTTCAAATGTGGTGGGTGGGAATAGTAGCAGGTAAAGCCATCAGGTTGCAGGTCAAACCTACCAAAATTTTCCTATAAATAGAGGGCTAAGTTAGAATTGAAAATCACACCAGAAATATAAGCTTTCTCTCTTTCTCTCTCTATATTATGAAGCATATTTTGTGAGTTTTTAGATACTTGGTGAGTTGCTATTCATCAGTGCAAGTTTTCTTCAGCATCATATCCGATATCCAGTCAGAAGTACTGCTCTTTTGAGGTAAGGGATAGTAAGGGATAGTAAGGGATTTTAAAGGTTGTGATATTTTCCAGTTTCGTAATTTTTCTGACCTTCAAAAATTCTGGAAAAATTTGAAATGATATTTTGATGAGTTTTCTTGATTGTGTCCAAAAATAGTGATTTTTGGATGTATAGATTGAGAGTTATGAATTTTATGAGAAAAAACTATTTTAAAAGTAACCGCTTATAATTCCTTGTGGTTAACTCCAAAATTGATGAAATTTGTATTGAGAGTACATGTATATGATAGAAGTATACTCTGTAAATTTCATAATTTTTGGATAAAAGTACAATTTATGATAAATGTCTAAATATTCGGTGGTTTTGGCCATATGAAAAATAGTAAATGAGTTTTAAAAATTCTGAGAAAAATATATGTTCAATATGGGACTATATTCTGCTAAATCCCAGAAAAGAAATATTTTTGGAACTGATTTGGTATTTTTCATAAAAATGGACTACTTATGAGTAAATGAATTAAATATGTTATGTGAAGTAAGAAAATTGGAAAATAGGATTTTATGGCTTGAGAATCCTATATGAGGTATATGCAGATTTTTTTTTGATAAGGGTTTTTGGTTATTGGTGATGAAATATTATGAGTTTGACATTTTAGAATGATTAAATGCATTATTTAGTAAAGTGTAAACAATTTAAATAAATTGTTTATAAGCTTAAGAAATATTATTCTTTCAATATCATTATACCGAAATACTGGTATGGATTTTATTGTGGAATTTCTACCTTTTTGTGTCGGGTTTACTGTTTATGAGTTACTATTCACGAGTTACTATTCATGAGTTACTATTCACGAGTTACTATTCACGATAAAAATTGGTTTCTTTTTCTAACCAAATTATAGTTGATTTACGAATATTACTCTTGGGATTAAAACTAGATGTTGATCATATTATTTTTATTATTATATATAACGTTTTTATAACCCTAATGATGATATTTCTTTTTGACTTGAGTGTAAAGATGGGTAGATTTTTGGTATGATCATGACTATGGGTTATCTTTGGCCAGTAGTGCAAAGTTGAATCGTTGATTGGTATGATCATGACCATTAAATTTATAAGTGAATATCTTTAGCTTAAGTGCAAAGGTGAATTGATCAACATGGTTATAATTATTGTTTATATAAATTCTGAAATGATTATATATTTCTTTGAGATATTAATATCTTTGGCCTGTAGTGCAAAGATGAAATATTGATGAATATCTTTGGCCTGTAGTGCAAAGATGAATTGTTGATGAATATCTTTGGCCCGTAGTGCAAAGATGACATGTTGTTGAATATCTTTGGCTAGTAGTGCAAAGATGAACAGATGTTGAGATGAACATGACCAACTGGTGATAAAAATGAATATCTTTGGCCGTAGTGCAAAGATGAAGTTATTAGTATGATTATGAACAGGAAATGTGATTTGGTGTAACCATGATCTTTAATGTTTCAGGTAAAGATAGGTGATGAAAATTATCTTCGTCCTGGATGAGAAGAGGAATTTAGAACTACAGTTATGATTATGAGTTATTCATATGATTGTGGACCAGAATTGTTGATTGGTGTTACAGGGATAAAACATTGTTGATGGATTTTTAACATGGAGAATATAGACTTTATAGTCTATTTGACTCTTCTAATGGATTGCTCGTTCCGCTGCAACTATGGTTGAAATTTTTATCATTTACCATATGTTCTAAATCTCTGATTTATTATTGATGAAGGCTATTGATAATTTAATTATCTTTAGTCATGATATTCTTTACTGAGCTAGTTGTGCTCACCCTTTTGCTTCACAATTCCTTTCAGGTAATAAGAGTGTAGCTGGGTCGAGCGGGGGTAACAATGGAATAGAACGGTGGTCATCATTTAGTAGTTATATTTGGTGAAGAAAATAGGGTGAGGCGAACCCAACGTTGGAAGGGTGTTTTGTCACTATCATACAAGATGACTAATGACATACAACCTCGTGTCATCATAAGACAGGGTTGTGCTCATCCACTTGCTGAGTATATCTATGAGCACTACCTATATAATCTTGGTATTTGTTTGAAGTATAATTCACGATTAAAGACAGTGGAGATAATGATAAGTCAAGAGAAGACTCACCATTGGGAAGAATATGATAGCAATCTTCTCGTTTTTCTTTGGGGTTTATTGGGTCAACCAAGGATAATTCTGTGGCCATATGATATCTATCATAACCTAGACGCATGGCCTCCCATGTACGAAGGTTTTCTTGAGCACTTCCCAAAGATTCTAGTTTCTAAGACAGTTTTTGACTGTACCTTTATGTAAGGTACCTTTGTGAGGTGCTGATACATGATGGTGTTAAATGTCACATTTGGTATATATTTGTATCCAAACTCACAGCATATGTGTTGTTGTATTTTGCACGACAATTGTTGTAATAAAGTTGTAGTTGTTTTCTGTACCATGTATTTGACGACTCAGAATGGGTTGGATGGAATGGACCTATTTTTGGGTTGTCACATCGTCTGACTAAGTCAGCTCACTTTTTGCCGATTAAGATTAAGTATAGTTTGGACCAGTTAGCCAAATTGTATGTCAAGGAAATTATCTCGAGGCATGGGGTGCCGGTATCTATTGTATCAGATAGATATCCGTGATTTACGTCAAACTTCTGGAAGAGTCTTCAAGAAAGAATGGGGACACAACTACAAATGAGTATCGCGTATCATCCGCAGACCGATGGGCAAAGCGAGAGGACAATTCAAACACTTGAAGACATGCTCCGAGCATGTGTGATGGACTTCAAGGGTAGTTGGGAGGACCACCTTCTATTAGTAGAGTTCACGTATAACAATAGTTATCACGCCAGTATTAGAATGTCACTGTACGAAGCACTGTATGGGAGGAAATGTAGAACGCCCTTATACTGGGACGAAGTTGGAGAACGTTGAATGTTGGGACCAGAGTTGGTACAATAGACGGTAGAAATCATCGGGGTGATAAGTGTGACGAACGAGATTTTTATAATTTAATTTTAATATTTATTGAGTTAAATAAATATTTTTTTCGATGATTTAATTATTGGATTAAATAATCAATTGATGCAATTGTGGTAGATTAATTTAATTATATGTGTTACATTTATTAAATTAATGTGGAGAATATTTATTATTCAAGTATGTAATTATGTGAGCTTATTGAATTAAATGAATTATTTAATTAAGCATGATGTTATTCTAATTTATTTATTTATTAATTAGAGATTTAATAATTTAATATAATTAATTAATGAGAAAATTAAATATATGACTATGTGAATTTATGAGAAGTTATTATATTTTATTTATATTAAAAAAAATATATGAATTATTGTACAAGTGGGTGTGACATAAATTAAACTATATGATAAAACTTTATTAAATTAAAGGAGTTTTGAAATCTATTATGCTAGCCAAACATGGCCTTAGTAGGGTTACTAGCAGTTACCCATGACTAGGTTAACTGACCATTATTACACGTCAGTCGAGTTCTTATAATACGACGTTTCTTTTCTTTTCTTTTATTATTCTAAGTCTGGAAGAGCAGAGAGGGAGAGAGATTGAGAATTTATTAGAGAAAATTTGTGAGAATTAGAGATATTGTGAGTGTGTAATCATCAGGTAATTGTGAAAGGATCATCTTGGATCACCTCTTCTTAATCTATAATCTGGATAATTTCTCCAAACCAAATTCTATTTTTACGTTATTTGAGTTTTATGAAAATGACTTTCATTCATAGTGTAAAGCCTCTGTAATTGAGATAGGAGTAATGATTATGGGTTTTGTATGTGTTATGGCACATCACAACGTATTTAATTATATATATATTTTGTAAACCATATCATAAGTTTCATAATACGATGACTTGCTATTTCAAAATTTACAGAGTTTGGGTTTTGGCCATATGACCTTATACGTGGTATTTCATGCGTTGATCATATATTATCCCTAAATTTTACACTTGTATTTTATTATACATGTTGATACGAAGAGACCAAACTTTAAACAAACGGATTCAGTGTTATAATGAATCCGTAGTGACAATTTTCATGTTTTATTTTCAAAATCTTCAAGAACAATAAAGTCAGTGAAATTATAGATTTTAATTCTGTAATTATATGTTTTAATGGGTTAAAATCATTCTATAGATGTTGGGTAATGATTATATGCGAATTCTAACACGTGGGTATGATTTAATCCGTGTAAAAATAAACTAATTTGGAAGTTATGGCCATATTCTGTGTTCTTCACAGAACGTATAATTTTACTTGTGATTGATTTTTGGCCTAATTTGGCTTGTTATGTTCGCTAACTGCAGAACTGCAAAAACTGCAGAAAATGAGCCTGGGTAACCCCGCCCCCGGCGGGCGTTACCAAACTACATTACCCCGCCCCGGCGGTTAAAAAAAATAATAAAAAAAAATAATAAAAATAAATAAATAAATATTCGATGAAAATTATTATTAAAATATTTATAAAATAAATTAATTATTTTAATTGAGATATTATGGAATAAAATAAATATTTGATGAAAATTATTATTAAAATATTTATAAAATAAATTAAATATTTTAATTGAGATATTTATGGAATAAAATAAATATTCGATAAAAATTATTATTAAAATACTTATAAAATAAATTAAATATTTTAATTGAGATATTTATGGAATAAAATAAATATTCGATGAAAATTATTATTAAAATATTTATAAAATAAATTAAATATTTTAATTGAGATATTTATGGAATAAAATAAATATTCAATGAAAATTATTATTAAAATATTTATAAAGTAAAGTAAATATTTTAATTGAGGTATTTATGGAATAAAATAAATATTCGATGGAAATTATTATGAAATAATTTATTCGAGTGTAATAATAGTAAGAGAATGAAAATATTCTAATTTAATTAAGTAATTAAATTAGAAGGGTAATGATTTGTTAAATAAAGTGGAGTTTATATTAAATAATTAAGTGAAAATGTAACTAATGAATGTCGTGAATACATATGATATGTGTGTAGGATTTGTGGTGAACGGAAGTAGTAATCGTTTAGCCTACGCACCAGACAAGTTTCCTAACCCTACTTGTCATTATTGTTCAAGTTTATTATTTACCTCGAGTAAATTATCATTATTATTATTCAAGTTCAAATGTTATATTAAAGATTGATTATCTTTTCAAAGCATGATTCAGTTATACAATAATTGTTCTATTGTATACTTCTTGAGATTATTATTCAATTTGAATATCATTATTATTGAACCTTAGTAGACTAGCGAACCCTTATTGATTCGACTAGTCCATAGTTGATGAGCGTTCTAAATTTCAGAACCCTTGATGAATTATCCAAACCAAACTTCCTTTGGTGCGGGCTCGAATGTCAAACTGAGATGAACAATCCTGCAAAGGGATTTACTTATGCGTTAACGTTAAGATATTGTGCACAGTATGGTACTAAGGGATGATCCCCCTAAGTACGAGAAGAAAGGTCCATTGTCTTATGACTGTTAAAGGTTTCAAGTATAACCCTTGATAACCTAGGACATAGTTCCAGGTCTTATGACCCTCAAAATTCTTTTGATTCTTGTTATTCATTCTTGATTCAAAAGTTGGGCTTTCATTCCGATGTTTTTGATTTACTCGCATGTTATTATACTGTTATTTCATTATTATACTTGTGGACAATAGTGCTCACTCTTGCTTAATAATAACATTGCAGTTAAGAACGAAAGAACCGATGAACCTTCCACTAGTAAAGGCAAGGGCAAAGTTAGCAAGTGATGAAGACTTGTTATTTTTATTAGATGATGTATTTATGTTTAAGACTTGAGTTAATGATGTTATTTAAGACTTATTTGTTTATGATTCCGCACAGATGTTTAAGGTTAGTTTAACCTGGGATTGTATTATTATTATTTGGATGTTGTAACCCTTAAGGAGAAGATTTTCATTCTATCTATTGCATGGTTTGTATTTATTATGGGTAGATAGATAGATGATATTTGTACAGTGAACACCAGATCCCGTGGAATCGAAGTACCCGAATTTGAGGGTGTCACAGGTTGGTATCAAAGCTGTAGGTTATGAACCTTAGGTGGGGGAACAACCTTAGGTAGTAGCCTTATAGGAAGAACATAGTGATGGAAAACTCTTATCGAGTTCTAGGAAATGAATTTTTGAAAGTCATTGAAGATAATAAAAGACCTTATGTGTTTATTTATTATAGTATGCGTTAGATGATACGACTTAGTAACTAAAACTTAAAATTTTGTTGTCAGGATGTCGAATGTTGGAGAAGATAGTTAAGCTGGGGAGGAAGAACCCCGTGTACCTATAGTACCGACAGAGGAGGAGCCCCGAGACATTCATGTCGTTAGGGAGCAGCTGGTACAGAGGGAGTCATCTCCATTGATCACCGTTGTTGGTCAGGAGCACGAGCCCGAGACTGATCCTAAGGAGGAATTTTTGAGGAAGAGGAAGAGGAAGAAGAGGAGTTACCACGGTACACCGTTGATGCTGAGATGTATGACACGTTATACGATTGTAACGTGGAGTTACGAGACGAGGTCCAGGATTTGACTGAGCGAGCAGTTATTCAGCATATTACTCTAGAGCAGAAGGAGATGGAGATTTTGACTCTTCACTCTCGACTGGCAAATGTAGAATGGGATTTGGTCCATGAGAAGGGTCAAACCGAAGATAAAACCGAGGAGATAGAGAAGCTGAAGAAGGAACTGAAGGAAACCTCCGAAAGGCTGAACATAGTAGAAGAGGGATGGGTAAGAGAATCACGTCGAGCTAATCGTGCAGAAGATGATAGTCGTGCAAAGAAGGCAAAGCTTGAAGAGACATACTCTACACTTAATCATGCAATGGATGAGGCCCAAGATCGAGTTTTGAGGTACCCCATCCAGTTCGAAGGACTTCCATCGTATATGCTGGATCGCAGGACGATGTCTCGTATCATGGATGAGGAGTGTGGCAAGGCTATTCAGCACCTTGACAGACAGTGATAGAATTTATTTAATTATGTGAAAGACTTAATTAGTTTTTATATGTAAATTCTGACGTGTTTATGAACGAAAGAATATTTGAATGTTTTAAATCCTGTGGATTCTTTATTCCAGGATAGTTGATGTAAATAGCAGTTATGCTATCGTTTAGTGTTAAAACTTTGATTTGAATGCAAATATATCAAGTTGTTTGAGATGATATGTTAAGTGATATGTTAAATTGTTGAGTAATGCCTTAACTATTTAGAGAAATAAATAAAGTTCTAATAAAGTGTTTATTTAACAGAAAAATGCCGCCAAGGAGAAGACAACAACGTCAACCGGCTCAGGAAGAGTCAACCAATAATAACAATTATGCCAACGCTAATCTCGTGCAGCAATTGGTGAACTTACTGACTGGAGCCATGAATAACCAACCTCAAGCTCCACCAAACACAACGTTTAAGGACTTCAAGGCGGTGGGACTGCCAGAGTTCAAAGGTTCCATGAACCCAATCGAGGCTCAAACGTGGGTTATGAAAATGGAGAAGGTTTTCGACGTTGCTAGGGTTAGAGAAGACCAGAAGACCGCTTTTGCAACGTTTATGTTGAAGTCTGAGGCTAGCTACTGGTGGCAAGCAAACAAAGTGCGAGGAGGTGAAGGTGTAATTACGTGGGAGAGATTTAAAGAGATGTTTTTCGAAATGTATTTCCCAACTAGTTCACAGAATCAGATGGAGGTTCAATTTCTAGAGTTGAAGCAGGAAAATATGAGCGTGCCTGACTATGCGGTTAAATTCAACGAGTTGGAAAGGTTCGCCCCGTATCAAGTTCACACGGATGAGAGGAAGGCGAGACAGTTTGAGCAAGGACTAAAGCCTTGGGTGTATAGCAAGGTATCAATGTTTCAGTTAAACACGTTTGCTGGAGTACTGGAAAAGGCCATCCTCGCTGAAGGAGGAAGCGATGCGGTGACCAAGTACAATCAAGATCAAAAGAAGAAGAAGAGTGAAGGTGAAATTAATAACAAGGTCAGTGGAAGTGGCACAGGAGGTGGAAATTTCAATCAGAAGAAAAGATGGAATGACAACTCATTATCGGGGAAACAGCAAGGTAATCAGAAGAAAAGAATCGAAGCATGCCCGACTTGCGGGAAAGCCCATCTGGGAGTTTGTATGAAAGGAAAAAGAGTGTGCTACAATTGTGGTCAGGAAGGTCACATAGCACCAAACTGTCCAAACCCAAAGAAGGGTGCTTGTTTCACTTGTGGTTCGAAGGACCATCTAGCAAGAGACTATCCTAAGAAGGGATCGGGAGGGTCAAGATCAGAAGGAAACCAGGGAAACAACAGTGGAAATGCCTTAACTATCACCGGACCAACTGCAAAAAATCGACCGACCGCCCGAACTTTCAATATGACGGTGCAGGATGCAATCCAGTCTCGTGATGTGGTGTCAGGTATCATTCCGATCAATGAAATTAATGCTTATGTTTTATTTGATTCGGGTGCTACTTGTTTCTTTATATCCAAAGACTTTGCTAATAGTTTAGATTTGCTTATGGATGAGTTGGAATATCCCATGAATATAGAAATTACGAATAGAGAGGTAATTCATGTTAAGTACGTATTTAAGAACTGTAGGGTGGATATTAAGGGTAATATCATGAACGTAGATCTTATCCCTATTTGACTTGGGGAATTTGACGTTATTTTAGGAATGGACTGGTTATTCAATTACGGAGCTGTAATTGATTGCCAAAAGAAGCGTATTAACCTTATGACTCCGTCAAAGGTTGTATTTTATGGTAGCACGTCACCTAGACAAGCGAGTTGTCTGACGATGATGCAGGCCAGTAAGTTATTAAGACAAGGCTGTGTAGGATACTTAGCTTACATAGTTGACAGTCGAAAAGAGAATTCGAAGGTAGAAGAAATACCGATTGTGAGGGACTTCGTCGACGTATTTTCAGACGATTTGCCAGGACTTCCACCAGATAGAGAGGTAGATTTCGTGATAGATTTGGCGCCTAGAACTGCTCCAATATCGAAGGCACCATACCGAATGACATCAGTAGAAATGAAAGAATTAATGGTACAATTACAAGAATTACTGGACAAGAAGTACATCCAACCGAGCGTATCGCCGTGGGGAGCGCCGGTGTTGTTTGTGAAAAAGAAGGATGGATCGATGCGGCTCTGCATTGACTATATAGAACTGAATAAGGTCACAATTAAGAACAGATATCCATTACCGAGGATAGACGGCCTGTTTGATCAATTGAAGGGAGCAAGATACTTTTCCAAGATAGACTTGAGAAGCGGTTATCATCAACTGAAGGTGAGGCCAGAGGATGTACCGAAGACAGCGTTCAGAACGCGATATAGTCACTACGAATTTTTAATAATGTCGTTTGGTCATACGAATGCTCTTGTAGCATTTATGGGACTAATGAATGGTGTGTTCAAGCCGTTTTTGGACAAGTTCGTAGTGGTATTTATAGACGATATTTTGGTATATTTGAAAACCAAAGAAGAACATAAAGAGCATTTGAGATTAACATTGGAAGCTTCTATTGAGAAGGGAAAAGTTGTATGCCAAGTTTTTGAAATGTGAATTTTGGATTGAACGAGTGCAATTTCTTGGGCACGTGATCGATACAAACAGAATTTCGGTAGATCCATCTAAAGTAGAAGCCGTGATTAACTGGGATCAGCCGAGAACGCCGTCAGAAGTAAGAAGTTTTCTTGGATTGACAGGATATTATAGAAGATTCATTCAAGACTTTTCCAAGATCGCAACTCCGCTCACGAATTTAACTCGTAAAGTTGTGAAATTTGTGTGGACAGAGAAGTATGAGGAAAGTTTTCAAGAATTGAAGAAGAGGTTGAGTACGACGCCTGTGCTATCTCTTCCGGATGATACATGAAATTTTGTTGTTTTTAGTGATGCGTCGCATAAAGGACTTGGCTGTGTGCTAATGCAAAACGGTAAAGTCATCGCGTATGCATCGCGACAGTTGAAGGATTATGAGAAGGGATACCCGACCCATGATTTGGAGTTAGCTGCAGTTGTTTTTGCTTTAAAAATTTGGAGGCACTATCTTTACGGGGAGAAGTATGAAATATATACAGACCACAAGAGTCTGAAATATATTTTCACATAGAAGGACTTAAATATACGTCAAAGAAGATGGTTGGAATTAATCAAGGATTACGACTGTGAGATTTTATACCATCCGGGTAAGGCGAATGTAGTTGCCGACGCCTTAAGTAGAAAGGGTCGTAAGAAATTGATGATGTTAACTGCTCAGGAGGAGCTAATTGTGGAAATGGAGAAACTGGAATTGGAAGTGAAGTATCCAATGGATATTGATGAGAAGCTATTTCAGATGCAATCTAGTACAACTCTACTGGATAGTGTAAAGGAGGCTCAGCTTCAAGATGATGAATGCAGAAAGGTGACAAAGAAGATATCTGAAGGAACTGAACCAAGATTTAAGATGGATAAGGAAGGAATATTAAGATTTGAAAGTAGAATCTGGGTTCCGCCAGTACAAAAAATTAAGGAAGAAATTCTGAGCGAGGCTCATAGTTCAAGATATTCGATTCACCCTGGTAGTACAAAGATGTATCAAGATCTTCGACAACATTTCTGGTGGCCGAATTTGAAACGCGATGTAGCAGAATGTGTTGCCAAGTGTCTGACCTGTCAAAAAATAAAAGAAAAACATCAGAGACCAAGTGGATTGCTTCAACCGTTGGAAATCCCAGAATGGAAATGGGAACATATTACAATGGATTTCGTGGTTGGCCTTTCGACGACTCAGAAAGTCTCCGACGCAGTATGGGTTATCGTTGACCGACTGACGAAATCTGCACACTTTCTTCCAATCAAAATCAGATTCAATTTAGATCAATTGGGGAGGTTATACGTAAAAGAGTTTGTTTTGAGGCACGGAGTGTCGGTGTCAATTGTTTCCGATAGAGATCCGTGTTTCACATCAAATTTCTGGAAACGTCTTCAGGAATGCATGGGTACGCAATTGCGAATGAGTACAGCATACCATCCTCAAACAGACGGACAGAGCGAGAGAACAATTCAAACGTTAGAAGATATGCTAAGAGCTTGTGTGATGGACTTCAAAGGAAATTAGGATGATCACCTACCATTAGTAGAGTTCGGCTACAACAACAGTTACCACGCTAGTATTGGCATGCCGCCTTACGAAGCGTTATACGGCAGAAAGTGCAGAACTCCGCTTTACTGGGATGAAGTTGGTGAGAGACAATTGCTAGGGCCAGAATTGGTACAGCAGACAGCAGAAATAGTCAAAGTGATCAGAGCACGACTGGTAGCGGCTCAAGATCGACAGAAGAAATACGCTGACCCACATCGTAAAAATATCGAGTTTGAATCAGGTAGTTATATTTTCTTGAAGGTCTCTCCCTGGAAAGGAAAGATCAGATTCGGAAAGAAAGGAAAATTGAGCCCAAGATTCATTGGACCCTTTGAAGTACTGAGAAGAATCGGTGAAGTCGCATATGAGGTAGCCTTACCTCCATCACTCGAGAATGTCCACAACGTCTTCCATGTGTCTGTGTTACGACCCTACAAGTCCGATTACAAGCATGTAATTGAATACGAACCCCTGCATTTTGAGAAAGACTTATCTTACGAAAAAATTTCTGTCCAAATTGTCGACCGAAAAGAACAAGTTCTCAGAAATAAAGTTATACCTTCTGTTAAGGTAATTTGGAGGAACCACAACGCTGAAGAAGCTACGTGGGAACTCGAAGAGAATATGATGAAGAATTACCCTCAATTATTTACTTAATTATGTGTAAGCGATTCTGGGGACAGAATATTTGTAAAGGGAGAAGAATGTAACGGGTCGAAATTTTTGAGTCGTGATTCTGGGGACAGAATCCTTTTAAGGAGGGAAAGATGTGACGAACGAGATTTTTATAATTTAATTTTAATATTTATTGAGTTAAATAAATATTTTTTTCGATGATTTAATTATTGGATTAAATAATCAATTGATGCAATTGTGGTAGATTAATTTAATTATATGTGTTACATTTATTAAATTAATGTGGAGAATATTTATTATTCAAGTATGTAATTATGTGAGCTTATTGAATTAAATAAATTATTTAATTAAGCATGATGTTATTCTAATTAATTTATTTATTAATTAGAGATTTAATAATTTAATATAATTAATTAATGAGAAAATTAAATATATGACTATGTGAATTTATGAGAAGTTATTATATTTTATTTAAATTAAATAAGATATATGAATTATTATGCAAGTGGGTGTGACATGAATTAAACTATATGATAAAGCTTTATTAAATTAAAGGAGTTTTGAAATCTATTATGCTAGCCAAACATGGCCTTAGTGGGGGTTACTAACAGTTACCCATGATTGGGTTAACTGACCATTATTGCGCGTAAGTCGAGTTCTTATAATACGACGTTTTCTTTTCTTTTCTTTTATTATTTTAAGTCTGGAAGAGCAGAGAGGGGAGAGATTGAGAATTTATCAGAGAAAATTTGTGAGAATTAGAGATATTGTGAGTGTGTAATCATCAGGTAATTGTGAAAGGATCATCTTGGATCACCTCTTCTTTATCTATACTCTGGGTAATTTCTCCAAATCAAATTCTATTTTTACGTTATTTGAGTTTTATGAAAATGGCTTTCATTTATACTGTAAAGCCTCTGTAATTGAGATAGGAGTAACGATTATGGGTTTTGTATGTGTTATGGAACATCACATCGGATTTAATTATATATATTTTGTAAACCATATCATAAGTTTCATAATACGATGACTTGCTATTTCAAAATTTACAGAGTTTGGGTTTTGGCCATATGGTCTTATACGTGGTATTTCATGCGTTGATCATATATTATCCCTAAATTTTACACTTGTATTTTATTATACATGTTGATACGAAGAGACCAAACTTTAAACAAATGGATTCGGTGTTATAATGAATCCGTAGTGACAATTGTCATGTTTTATTTTCAAAATCTTCAAGAACAATAAAGTCGGTGAAATTATAGATTTTAATTCTGTAATTATATGTTTTAATGGGTTAAAATCATTCTATAGATGTTGGGTAATGATTATATGCGAATTCTAACACGTGGGTATGATTTAATCCGTGTAAAAATAAACTAATTTGGAAGTTATGGCCATATTCTGTGTTCTTCACAGAACGTATAATTTTACTTGTGATTGATTTTTGGCCTAATTTGGCTTGTTATGTTCGCTAACTGCAGAACTGTAAAAACTGCAGAAAATGAGCCTGGGTAACCCTGCCCCCGGTGGGCGTTACCAAACTACATTACCCAGCCCCGGCGGTTAAAAAAAATAATAATAATAAAAAAAAATAAAAAAATTAAATAAATAAATATTCGATGAAAATTATTATTAAAATATTTATAAAATAAATTAAATATTTTAATTGAGATATTATGGAATAAAATAAATATTTGATGAAAATTATTATTAAAATATTTATAAAATAAATTAAATATTTTAATTGAGATATTTATGGAATAAAATAAATATTCGATAAAAATTATTATTAAAATATTTATAAAATAAATTAAATATTTTAATTGAGATATTTATGGAAAAAATAAATATTCAATGAAAATTATTATTAAAATATTTATAAAATAAAGTAAATATTTTAATTGAGATATTTATGGAATAAAATAAATATTCGATGGAAATTATTATGAAATAATTTATTCGAGTGTAATAATAATAAGAGAATGAAAATATTCTAATTTAATTAAGTAATTAAATTAGAAGGGTAATGGTTTGTTAAATAAAGTGGAGTTTATATTAAATAATTAAGTGAAAATGTAACTAATGAATGTCGTGAATACATATGATATGTGTGTAGAATTTGTGGTGAACGGAAGTAGTAATCGTTTAGCCTACGCACCAGACAAGTTTCCTAACCCTACTTGTCATTATTGTTCAAGTTTATTATTTACCTCGAGTAAATTATCATTATTATTATTCAAGTTCAAATGTTTTATTAAAGATTGATTATCTTTTCAAAGCATGATTCAGTTATACAATAATTGTTCTATTGTATACTTCCTGAGATTATTATTCAAATTGAATATCATTATTATTGAACCTTATTAGATTAGCGAACCCTTATTGATTCGACTAATCCATAGTTGATGAGCGTTTTAAATTTCAGAACCCTTGATGAATTATCCAAACCAAACTTCATTTGGTGCGGACTCGAATGTCAAACTGAGATGAACAACCCTGCAAAGGGATTTACTTATGCGTTAGCGTTAAGATATTGTGCACAGTATGGTACTAAAGGCTGATCCCCCTAAGTACGAGAAGAAAGGTCCATAGTCTTATGACTGTTAAAGGTTTCAAGTATAACCCTTGATAACCTAGGACATAGTTCCAGGTCTTATGACCCTCAGAATTCTTTTGATTCTTGTTATTCATTCTTGATTCAAAAGTTGAGCTTTCATTCCGATGCTTTTGATTTACTCGCATGTTATTATACTGTTATTTCATTATTATACTTGTGGGCAATAGTGCTTACTCTTGCTTAATAATAACATTGCAGTTAAGAACGAAAGAACCGATGAACCTTCCACTAGTAAAGGCAAGAGCAAAGTTAGCAAGTGATGAAGACTTGTTATTTTTATTAGATGATGTATTTATGTTTAAGACTTGAGTTAATGATGTTATTTAAAACTTATTTGTTTATGATTCCGCACAGATGTTTAAGGTTAGTTTAACCTGGGATTGTATTATTATTATTTGGATGTTGTAACCCTTAAGGGGAAGATTTTTATTCTATCTATTGCATGGTTTGTATTTATTATGGGTAGATAGATAGATGATATTTGTACAGTGAACACCAGATCCTGTGGAATCGAAGTACCCGAATTTGGGGGTGTCACAATAAGAGCACGATTAGTAGCAGCTCAAAATCGCCAGAAGAAGTATGCGGATTTACATCGCAAGAAGAGAGATTTTGAAGTAGGGAGCTATGCATTTCTAAAAGTATCTCCCTGAAAAGGGAAGATTCGTTTTGGGAAGAAGGGTAAGTTGAGCCCTAGGTTCATAGGACCGTTCGAGATTTTAAGGCGAGTCGGTGAAGTGGCGTACGAGGTAGCGTTACCTCCTGAACTTGAGCACATTCACAACGTGTTTCATGTGTCAGTATTGCGGCCATATAAACCAGACTACAAACACGTTATCTCCTATAAACTAATTCAAGTCGAGAAAAACTTATCGTACAAGGAAGTTCCTGTCCAGATACTAGATAGGAAGGAACAGAAGTTGAGGAATAAGATTATCCATTCCGTTAATATTCTCTGGAGGAATCACGCAGTAGAAGAAACTACGTGAGAGCTAGAAGAGAAAATGAGAGTAAATTATCCGTTTTTATTTGAGTAACCTTATTTTTGCAATTCCGAGGACGAAATTTTTATAAGGGGGAGGGATGTAACGTCCACGAATTTGAAATTCCTTATTAATTAAATATGTGATTTAATTTTAATGAGTTAGCTTTGTGAGTTTATTTAAACTTTATGTGGTTATGTGAATTTATGAAATGATTAAAGGGAGTCACTAATAGTTTGTTTAAATTAGTGGACTAACCCTAAGGTTTAATATCAAAGAATTGATATGATTATTATTAATTAAATATTCGAGAGTTGAACATATTGATTAATTACAATTTTGAGTAATTAATTGATAATATGTTAATTAATAATTATTATGAATAAATAATAATTAATGTGTAAAAGATTAATAATTTTTAAAATGATTATATGTTTACTTGATTAATTTGTGCAATATAGTAAACCTTTATTATATGGTAGCTAACTATATTTTTTATAGTACAAGGTTGCACATTAATATGTCTATCTATTATATATATAGACTATATAGTAAGACTTATTTGCATTCAAGTGAGTTGCATAATAATATTGTTATATGATATGAAGTGTGTGGGTAAACATCCATGTATACCCTATTGACATATAATAATATCAATTGTTAAATTAATAATGATTTCATTAAGTTATTATGATAATAACAATCATTGTAATTGAAAGTGTACATCAATTATATGTATGTGCATTACTTGATACCTTCTAATTAGGAAATATATTGTATGCTCTTTAAATCATTATAACCTATGCTGTATGAAATGAATTGTGCATACATAATTTATAACCAAAGTTTATATTATGGGTATATATGGTATTAGGAAATTGTTACATTCAATTTCTTTTGCAAATGCTGAGTTTTGCTCCTTGTCCCAAAATTTATGGCACAAAGGTACAATGAATAGTAACCTAAAACCAATTTACGTATTTTCCAAATGGGCTAAGCATTGGTAATGATTTCTAGGCCAATAGCTATAAGAATGGCTGGTATTGAGTTGTTCAACCACTCCCTTGTAACAATTGTTTTCCTCCATTACACCATGAACTCAACCTTAGTGCAATGTCATTATCTAGTCCAAGTTTCCATTATAAATAGAAGCTTCAATTACAATTGTTGGTTGCTTGTAATTTTAAGTTGAGTAGTTCTAAGTTGCTGAGCATATTGTAGAAGCATATTCAAAGTATAGGAAGTCTATTAAGCTTCAAAAGGTATAAATCCTAAGCTTTTGTTCTTAGTTGGGTTTGTCAAATTCTTGAGAATTACTTTAAATTCTTTGTTAGTCAAAGTGAATTAGCATGCTATAATGTGTTTAAGAAGTTTACTTACATGTTTGAACTCTCAAATGATGGTTTGGAACATGTTTGAAGCAAGTGAAACCAAGTTGGTTAAGGCTCTGCAAACAGAGTCTGCTTATTGTCTCTGATGCAGGTACGACGCAGCTGCGTCCTAATAGTACTAGGGTGCAGCGCAGCTGCGCCAGATCTGCACCAGCTCTGATGTTTTTTGTTAAGTCTCTGTTGTGCTAACTTGTTTGTATATGGTTAGAGCAAGCTTGTAAACTGTTTTAAAATGCACATGCAAGCACATGCATATAGGATGAACAAGTATAGCAATGATTGACACAACACTTGTGGTTTTGAAATGAAATCATAGTTTTAAAAGTACACTTTGTCACGAACACATAATGCGAGCATTATGACTTTATGAAGCATGTTTAAATCAAAGAGAAGTGTTGTCATTTGATGCTTTGCAGAATAGAGCAGGTAACTGCCTCTGGTGCAGGCATGGCGCAGCTGCGTCCTATTTATACTAGGGTACAGCGCAGCTACGCCGTACCTCAGATTCAGTGGATGGTTTCTGTTGTGTATAGTGTTGCTGATATTGTATTAAGACTCATGTAAACATAAAGAATAGGTATAATCATGTGTTGTACGGTTTCCTTATGAGTTATGATGTGACTAACATGATTCTAGTAGGAAATGTAAAGTTTATAAAACAAACTTTGACGTAATATATATCTTACAAGTTCTTAACTTATGAGACCATATACGTAACTGATGTGGAACCTAAGTGAGCATGATATATGATGTATAGTGTCTTTATCATGATTTAAACTTGTTAGCTTTGTGTTAGAGAATGTTTTAAAGGAAAAGTTTGTTATATTAAAGTAATATACATAAATACTACATGATGTAGGTTCTAGTGTTTAAAGATGTTAAACATAACTTAATCACACATGATATGAGTTCTAATGTTGTTTTGTATGTGTATATTACATCATTCGTGCTAAAATGATTTTAAAGACAACCTTGGACATATTTTCAAACACAAGTTGCATATTATGTGAGTACTTAGATACTAAAGTAGTAAGATGTCATGTTATAGCTATATTACTCCTAAACATGATTCATATTATTAAGAATGATGATTACATGATTTTTATGTTTTAATGACATATAAAGAGTAAGTTAAACTTGAAGTAGTGAAGTCAAGTATGGTCATGTGTTATATGTGAAAATCTAGCATGTAGGTATGTTAAAATACATGTGGAATTAGTGTGTTAAAGTTAGACTGAAGTCAGGAGAGCAGAAGCTTAACCTTGGTCTGGCCAAGGGACAACGTAGCTGCGCTGTCCCTAAGCCTAGACCAAGCGTAGCTGCGCCATCCTGCAGTCACAAATAAATTCTGATTTTGGTTCTGAAATTTAAGGCATGCTTATATGATTTCTTTATCTTGTAATATGTGACCAATGTGCCATATAATGTGTTGAGAAGCATGCTATGTGATGACTTGATTCTTATTATTGTAAACGCATATTAGTTTACACACACTAATTGAAAGACCGACTTTTTAATGTTAGGTCGTTTCAACTCGAGTTAGTTAAAGGTAATATTATATTGTAGCTGAGTAAACAGGAAAGTTTCTTTGAACTTCACTCTTTGATTGTGCAAGTCTCCTTAACCTTACTCAAATTTATATTGAGCAAGTATCCGAACACTATATTATTGTGTTGAAATGTTTCCTAGCTTACACAAGTTTGTTTGTTGTGAAAGTTTCTTATCCTTCTCATATTGTATTGAGAAGGTTATTGTTGAATTGAAAGTTATTCATTTAAGCTTGAATCATATTTCCAAGCATGCTATTAAGTGGTTTAATTACTTTATAATTATTCCACATCGATATTATTGATATTCGCACTTGGTGCACTTGAGTTCGTACAGTCTTGGACTTGTACATCATTTAAAGTCCTATAATTCTTGAACTGTGTCAGATAGAGTCTGAACCTTTGTTCGATCAGACAAGTGTATGAAGTTTTTTAAAAGCTATCCAAACCTATTGAGGGTAAGGATTCTTAGACTGAAAGAACAACCCTTTGTATGATAGGGGAGTACCAGGTATCTAATATAAGATACACAGAGCAGATTTAAATGTTATGCATATACATAGGGTACGTGTGGCTGATCCCCTCATGTACTTATTCTGTAGCTAGTAACCAAAGGGTCAAGTAGCTATGGATTCCATTGGAGTGTTAGAGTTCAAAGTCTATTTGACTAACAATTATTGTAAAAGCAATCATTATCTTTGCTTGCGATATTCATATTGTTGAATCCTTTAAATATTCATATTGTTGAATTCATTGTCAGTCATTTTTTTATTCATCATGATATATCCTTATTGTTGTATTTAAACTTGTTGGGCAAACTTGTTGCTCATCCTTTCTATATCATGAATTATATTGCAGCTAAGCCCGAGACCTCAGGGAAGGACAAGGGTAAAGGAAAGATGTAAAATAGTGGCAAAGAGCAGATTTTCCTTATGCCTAGTTTTAAATTACTATTATGTAATATGAACCCTAATGTTTATTTTAGGGTATGTGTGTAAGATGATATTAAGGTTATGGTATCGTGGGACTAGTAACACCTTTTGAATGAACGACGTACGTTTATTATATTCTGCATTTTATTTATCGTGTGTTGTTTAGAGGTGGATGTATTATATTTTATCGTGATGACCGAACCGGGGTCAGAGGACCCGAATTTGGGGGTGTCACAAAAACCATGGCTCTACAACAAGGTGGCAGTGTTGCAAATAAACACTTTTGCAGCACTCATGGAGAAAGCTATTATAGCTGAGGAGGGGAGTGAGGCCATGAGCCTTTACAACAAGGAGAAAAGGAATAAAGGCAAGGTCGTAGGAGTTGTGAAGGTGGAAACAAATAGTGGGATTAGGGATGAAAGAGAAAAGGGAGTAATTTTGGGAATGTTCAGGTGAGACAAGAAGGTATGAAGAAGCAGGTAGTTCATTGTGGAAAGTATGGGAAGAACCATACGGGTGAGTGCCTCAAGGGAAAGTTTGTTTGTTATAAGTGCGGGTAGGATGACCATATCTCTCCCAACTGCCCTAATCCAAAAATGAATAGTGGGTGTTTCCTGTACGGGTCAACGGAGCATAAGGTTAAAGACTGTCTAAAAAAGGAGAATAGAGGCAAGGAGTGTAACCACGGGGAAAGGCAGCGGGACTCTGGCGATCACGGAACCAACGCCATCAAACAAGCCAACAAAATCAACCGCGAGTGTCTTCAACATGATGGTCCAAGATAACGTGGCAGCTGGAGAAGGAACTCCAGGTATTATTCGTATAACTTTTATTTTCGTATATATATGATTTTCCTAAATATAGCAAATTATTCTATAAAGAAATTTTGAATAAGGAATTTGAGTTCTTTTAGAAATCAAAATCTCGTTTAATCAGATAGACAAGCTTTGTGATAAATAGTTAAAGATCCGTCCGATCGGATCTGATCAAGATCTACTTGCAATGATTGTGTATGCTATGTACCCTTGTATGTATAAGTTTTAAAACGGTGATTCCTGGGACGGAATCTTTATAAGGGAGGGTGAATGTAATAACCCGATATTTTCTATACAAATAAATAAGAAATTTTACATATAACTTTTTTTAAGGTGGGAATATGTGCCAGATACTGTGTATGTATATTTGTGATAAATGAAAATTTATTTATTATCTAAATAATTATAAATATTTTTTTTAGAATTATTAATCATTATAAATTATATTCTTATAGTAATTAATTTTATAGTAGAATGTTTTTATTATTATTTTCTATGAAAATATGATTATTATATTATTTAAATAATATATGAAATAATTATAGAATTATTATATTAATTATTTTGTTATATAAAATTATTTTAGATTAATTAAGTTAATTATTATAACTTAATTAATAATGGAAAGTATGAAAGATAAATCAGATATGGAATCCAAACCCTAATTTTGGATTTTGATTAAGGATTGAGAATAATAATAAGATATGTTTTTTATTTTCAGTGCTATAAATATGTACTGTATGTACGTATTGATAATGGTTGGTCAATTATGGTGTATAATGTCAAAACCCTAATATTAAATTGTTAAACCCTAATTTAAAACTCAATTATGAGTTCAAGACTGGTTAGTAATGGTGTTATATGATTTATGTTGTATATTATTAGATTTAATGTTAATTACAGAAAATCCTAATTAATATTTTAAAACCCTAATTAACTAGAAATCCTAATTTCTAAATTAGTAACCCTAATTCACTAAAATGAAACCCTAATTGTTAATTGTAAGCCTTAATGCTAATTATGGGATCTTAAAACCTAAATGTTCAAGTAATGTAATTAGAAAACTAATTATAATTAGTAAACTCTAAATTACATTTTTAAGAAACTAATATTTTTATTTTATTTTATTTTAAACCCTAAATAAAATCATAGAAATCTAAATTTTGGAAACCCTTAGGGTTAAACCCTAAGGGTCAAATCTTAAAGGTTTGTTAAGATTATATTTTTACCATTAAAATCAAAAGTCAAATGTCTATTTTGCCCTTATTGCATAATTGAGGATAACTTGTGTATCTAGCCAAAGTATGTAGTAGGTAACCAACCGAGCTTGTGCATGTGACTAAATTTAGCACATGTCAACCACAATTTATCAGCTACATACATTGTATGATCATATATAAGGATCATGAGAGAGAAAAGACACATTCATGCTCATTTGTACACTTATACTCAACCTAGACATTCTCTCTCTAAAACCCACGAAATCTTAATGTATTTCAGTCCCTAAATCAAGTCCCACTAACACACATAACAAATCAGTAGCCAAGAAATCAAAATTTGTTCATAGTGAGGTATAAACCCTAAACAAAATCTGTCTTTTGATCTTATGTTAGATGTTAATTTTTTGTGTTAAACATGTTGTATGTAGTGTATATAAGTGATCTGGGTTGATAGATGTTAGATCCATAACATCTATAGACTCATATCTAGTGTTTTAAAAAATCCAGAAAAATTTCAAAGTGTTGCCTCACTACTACAAAATAGTAAATAAATAACGCTTAATAGATAACGTTTTTTATAAAAACGTTGTGGTATTTTTTTTACAATATTTTTTAAAAAAACGTTATAGATATATATGTAAAAACGTTATCTATTTAAAAGGACATTTTTTTTGTTTTAATTAGATAACATTTTTTTTAAAAACGTTATCTACGAAGAAAAACACGGAGCATGAACTGAACACTTAAAATTAAAACATACGCCTTTTTCTCTCTAAGGGCTCGTCAGTGCAGAGAGCTTCGATTTCCTTCGACCTTGCAGATCGAGCTTCGATTTCCTTCGTGTGGATCTACTCTCTCTCTCTGCTTTCTTTCGCTCACAAAACCAAAACCCTAGTTATTCCTCCCCTTTGAAGTTCCTTTCTCTGCTCTCTTTCGGTCCGTTTGTCAGTACAAGTTCGGTCTTTACGCAATTAGGTCCTTTGAAGTTTCGTTTGCAATTAGGACTTTCAGTTTGTGAAACTATGGGTTCTGCAATGACAAGTTCGGTCCCTATGTATGGGGATTGTTTACCTTTTTTCTGCCACTGCTAATTGTGGATCCTGTTTATTCTTTAAAAGGTTCTTTTCATCTCCACTTTTTTTCTATTATGTGAAATTAGATAATCAGTTGAAAATTTTTGAGGATCAGAAGCCGCTGCCGCCGCAGACGCAGGTGAGGAAAAGCCGGAGAGGTCCCAGGTCTCGAAGCTCGTAGTATTGTGGTGTTACATTTTATCGGAGAACTGGTTGATGGGAATCACATATCTGGTATGAATTGGTTGTATATATTTTTCGATCGAGATTATATATCATAATGTTTGTATATACAGAGGATTATGCTTATGATGGGATTTAGATTACATCTGTGCATACATCTAATAGATGTTGAATGGAATGCCCAAGTATATGATTGAATTTTAGATTAGGGTTTAATTTTGTAAATTTTGCTCAGATGATGTTCATTGATTTTTTTATGTGTTTTTATGATTTGTGCAGGGATTGTGGGAAACAAGTTTATTTGGGTAAGCAATTGATTTATTTGCTTGGTTTTCGTGTAATTAGATTCCAAATTTATTGGTGAGGGATTATTTAGGAAGAATTATGTTGATTGTTGGTGTTCTGTTTGTAATTTTGTCTTGCTTTATTTTTCAGGTGGATTTGACACTGCTCATGCTGCAACAAGGTGAGTTTTTATTTTTTGACCGGGAAAAACCTTGTTTTAGACTTCAATTTTTATTCAATTATTTGAGTTTGCTTAAATTTGACTATTGCAATTCAGAGCATATGATCGGGCTGCAGGTAATCAGTCTTTTTGATTCTGTCTTTTTTGATTATTATTGTCTGTTGTAGCTTTACTTTTGAACAATCTATGTGTGTATAGACTAGGTTTTGAATTGTAAATAGTTTGATTTAGCTATTTTTCGTGGAGGAGCATATCATATATGTAGTTATTTGTTCAATTATAAAAATTTAAGGGACAAGAGTAAGTATGATATGTCTAGCCTCATAGTTATCTGCATCTTTGTTTTTTTACTGAGTTCCTTGACCGAAATTTTGGCAGTTTGAGAGGTTAATGAAAACGAGGATGAAAGGTTAAGTTAGTTCTGGAATATGGGATTATAAGAATAGGTTAATTGAGCTTATTTAAGGAATCAAAGATAGGAAGCTCTAGCTATTTTAATAGTTTAGAACTGAATATTATATGCAGGTGATGAGGAGTACCCAGTTTTACATATTAGATCTTAAATTGTAGAATGGAAGTTTGTCTTAACATTTAACAAGAAAGAATCCACAATTCTATAGAATGGTGTCATGTACATAAATAGAAAAGAGGCCAAGTAATTATAGCCTTGTATGTGTATGAAAGTTTTAAATTGTTTTAACTTTTAAATTGCATAAATAACTTAGCATTTGCCTTGGAAACAGTTCCTGATGCTGTGGCAGTGTTAATAGTTTGATGATGTGGCTGTGTCAATTGTTGGATGTGAAACCAGAGGATGCTATTCATGTAGGTGATGATCATTGAAATGATATATGGGGTGCAATAGATGCAGGTTGTGATGCTTGGCTCTGGGGAAGTGATGTCCATTCGTTTAAGAAGGTATTTTGTAAATTTCACATCTAGTATCTGTTCTTATTTTGCGCAGCAACAATGCCATGAGCTTATGGACAAAAATAAAAGGGAAGAGTACTGAATTTAGAGGTCCTCAACCTGTTGGACAGGTTTGAACTTTGTCTGGTCAAATTGAACCTGATTGTCAACAAATGTTATTACAAAATTCTCTTTTTTATCTGTGTCACTTGTTGTGCGTGTTGCGGTGCAGTGCAAGGTTGCCTCTGACCTTCCCAAACTTGTTGAAGGACTGAAATGATTGGCCAAATCTGATCCCATGGTTGTCTGTACCATTGAGGAATCCGGAGAGCATATTATCTCCATTGTGATAATGCATATCATCTATTTTTGTCATCTGTTTTTCTTGAATAGTATCTGTTTTTCTTGTTTCTAGAAGAAATTGTAGACTTACTCTGTCTTCTATTATTGTCTTAGTATATCATATCCAGATGTGCTGAACAGTTTCTTAACATTAAGTTCTGAAGAAATAGGATCGTCTAAATTGTACTTTATTGTTGATAGTTTTATGGAGTTAAGTTTAGTGTACTTATTAAAGTATTTCCATTCTTAATGACACTTAAAAGTTGGTTTAAATGCATTTTATGTTATATTTTGGTGTTGCATTTGCACTAATGTGCCAGAAGCATCTTATTTTAAAGAAACTGGTCCGCAGCTTTGTGCAGGACTCCAGCATATACACAATCTTGAGCCTCCATATGCACACAATGATTTCAAACCTGGTAATGACCTTTTAACACACAGAAAAGGTCAGCCACCTTTTGCAATATTGATGGATTTTGAAAAGGTACTCATATGTTTTGTTTTCTCTTTCCCTTTTTAGAAGTGATGTCCACATTATCAGAGATTCATTGGTTTATCTGATGTGCTTCTTATTGGTTTTCTAAAATTTCATTACGTAGGAGTGGGCGTCTGAGCACTGTTCGGCACCTTTCCGAGCTCCTGAGTTGTGGGACGTCCCAAGCCATGCAGACATCGATGAAAGAACTGATATCTGGTCATTAGGTTACACTTTATATGCCATAATGTAAGTGAACACATCCATTCGGTATGTTGCTCTAACTTGCAATGTTTTATTTAAATGTTTTACTGCAATGCTGTGCACTTAAGAGTATTATACTTGTATTGTCAGGGATGGCTCTGTCAATTGACTGAGGAACAGTTTATTGCTGTGAAAGAACTGGTATGTTTATATTACATGAATTTGTTAAATGAAATTGATAGAGGTTATTATTGAAACTTGAACTCTCCTCCATAACAATTAAATCATGTTATTTTTTTTTGTTTCTTTTGCTTGTCTATATTGGCACGTTATCTAACACTTAGCCAAATCCTGTAAGTTTAAATCACGTAACTTATATATATTTTGTTGCTTGGGACCTGTGAGAAACAAAACACAACTACCCATTTTTATCTAGTAGAAAGAGAATAAGTAATGAGTTACACATTTACTTACACATTTAATTTTATACAGGTTCCAATGTGTTCATCAATTTGGTCCTGCCCTTCAGAGGGAGTAATGAGTTTTTCTGCTTATGTCGTTCTCTCATTTTGCCGCAATCACCATCTACTTCAGGTACTAGTATTTAAATCATCTTGGAGGTATCCTAAGTTTCATTACCAGTAAAGTGTGACATGTGAAATGAAAAATATACATGGAGCTTAAGTTGATCATATATATGAATATATTTTGATGCATTCTTTTATTTTTCTGCAGCTCTTTGGTCGTCCTTAATGGCTTACTGTAAGATGGTGGTCCCATAACTATGTCAACAAGGTAACTTAATATTTTTGGAATACCTCAAACGTTGCATAGGTAATTTCTGTTCTTTAGCAGTCATATAGGTAATTTCTGTTCTTTAGTAGTCATATATATGTCTCTTATGTTTACGAGGGTGGTTATGAATCTGTTTCCAGGGGATGCTATTGTATGCTCAGATGCTGCAGCTGAAGTTAATAGGTACGGATTTACAGCAGTTGACAGACCAGAAGGATTCTTGCTATTGGTTTGGATTAGTTATTATGTTGGCCTTTCTCACAAGGTTCTCTATTAGGTTTTATATTTACAGATGTTAGTTGGATTTGGCAGTGGGATTTTGTAAGGACTAAGACCTGATTTTTGTTTGTTTAAGACACCATATATGTTATTTTGTTAGAATCTTGATTACCTACTCCACTAGGCATTGTCCCCTCTTTTTTTTCCCGTGACTCCCATCCTTGTCCCTTCTCTCCCATAACTACTCAGCCTTGAGCCTATATAAAGGATTGGTAACTGAAGAAAGATGTTGAGTAGAAAATTTCTTTGAAGAAGAATTCTCTGAAGAATTTCTCTTTCTCTCTCTTGCTTATTCTCTCTAAATTTATGCAGCAATTATAAGAGTATATTTCTATACTTTGCTAAGGTTTTTATAACACGTTATCAGTACGAGGCTCTAACCAACTGAGACGGTAAAATTAAATTCTTGCAATTTATTATTATATTATCGTTTTGGCTATACCACAAATAATATAATTTTATTCTTATAATTGCCATTAAATTCTGTTATTTACAATGGTACCATCTATCTTTGTTAATCTTACAAGACTTGGTGGGAACCTTTTTATTTATTATTCCGCATTTAATATTCTGTCGGAATATCCTGTCGGTGTGAATTTCACCTGACCTGGTTCTATTATTTATTATTTCGCATTTAATATTCTGTCGGAATATCCTGTCGGTGTGAATTTCACCTGACCTGGTTCCATTATTTATTATTCCGCATTTATTATTTTGTTGGGAATAACCTGTCTGTGCGGTCGGTCTATCGCATGCATGGTGAAATTCTTTTGTTATTCTATTATT
Source organism: Panax notoginseng (assembly GCA_016801055.1). Classification (NCBI taxonomy): domain Eukaryota; kingdom Viridiplantae; phylum Streptophyta; class Magnoliopsida; order Apiales; family Araliaceae; genus Panax; species Panax notoginseng. The sequence goes on along the minus strand of CM029015.1, from coordinate 148,932,915 downwards.
TATTATTCTGTTGGAATAATCTGTCTATGCGAACTACCGCATGTCGGGTGAAGATCCATTTGCATTATGCTAATAACATAAATATAAGAATATTTATATTTGCATTTTATCACCACTTGAGATCGTGACGTAGTTTATTTTTCATATTTCATACATGCAATTATTTATTGTTTTAATAAATAATAAAATTGTGTTTTAACCCAGAATAGATGACAAACTTGGCAAAAATAGATTTTTCTATTTTGAAAATCTCTGGAGACAATTATTTGGCTTGGGCACTTGATGCAGAATTGCACCTTAGTGCAAATGAGTTAGAAAAGACCATTGAATCAGGAAATATAGCTACTTCGGCATAAAATGTAAAAGTCATAATTTTTCTTCGTCACCATATTGATGAAGGATTAAAGACTGAGTATTTAACAGTCAAAGATCCTTTATCTTTATGGACACAACTTAAGGAAAAATTTGACCACCAAAAATTGGTTGTTCTCCCAAATGCCAAATTTGAGTGGCTTAATTTAAGGCTACAAGATTACAAATCAATTACGGAATATAGTTCCAATATTTATAGAATAACATCTACTTTGGCTTTGTGCGGAGATCCAGTTTCTGAATCCCAAATGTTAGAGAAAACGCTCTCAACTTTTTATCCCACCAACATGATTCTGTCACAACAATATAGACATAGTAAGTTCACAAAATTCAGTGACTTGTTGTCTATCCTCCTTGTTGTAGAAAAGAATAATGAATTGTTGTTGAAAAACCATCAAGTACGGCCAACGGGTGCTACCCCATTGCCGGATATTAACAGCACGTCATTCCAGCAGAATAAACGTGACAAGAGATGGTCATATAATAAGAAGCCTTGGGGAAGAAAGAATAAACGAGGCCATCATAACAACAAATTTCAGAACCGCGACAATTCAGGCCACCAGAAGTGGCAAGTGTCTGAGTCGGGTAAAAATAAAGAAACTACAGCACCGATAAAGAACAAACCAGATGCTTGTTTTAGGTGTGGGATGAAAGGGCATTGGTCGCGTACCTGTCGTACGCCGAGGCATCTGGCTAATTTATTCTAGGAGTCTCAAAAGAACAAAGTAATGGAGGTAGAAACAAACTTTGTTAATCATCAATTGAATATTGTTGATGATTCACCAATGACCAACAATGAGGAAAAGGTTGATGATATTACTGAACCTTCTGAAAGTATCTTTTGGGATATCGTTTAATTTCTTGTTTTAATTAAACATCATGCATGTATAATATTATTAGTTTTCATTCTATATGTGATATGTGTTTCTCATGAATAAAATTATATTTGAAATGTAACTTTTCTTATTTATGTTTTTATGTGTCAGACCATCTTTAATGGATATGGAGGATATATGTTTAGCAGATAGTGCAACAACTCATACAATCCTTCAAAGTGAGAAATATTTTTCACAACTAATCAAAGCTAAGGAAAATGTAGGAACTATCTCAGGCACATCAAATTTAATCGAGGGATTTGGAAAAGCTAGTTTCTTACTACCAAATGAGACACAAGTTTTTATCAAAAATGCTCTATATTCTAGTAAATCAAGAAGAAATTTACTTAGTTTTAAAGATATTCGACTAAATGGTTTTCATATTGAAACAACCAATGAGAATGATAATGAATATCTTCTCATTACTTCTACTATTTCTGAAAAAAAGAATATCTTAGAAAAACTTTATTCAATTTCTTCTGGATTATATACTATGAAAATTAGAGTAATTGAGTCTCATAATGTTATGATTCCAAAAATCATAGATCCCAAATCCTTTATTCTTTGGCATGAAAGACTCGGTCATCCAGGTACTTCTATGATGCGTCGTATTATTGAAAATTCTACTGGTCATCCTCTCAAAGATAAGAAGGTTTTTTCTAGTAGTGAATTTCCTTGTGCTGCATATTCTCGAGGAAAATTAATTGTTCGACCATCACCAGTAAAAGTTTATAAAGAAGCCCCGAAATTCTTAGAGAGAATTCAAGGAGACATTTGTGGACCTATTCACCCATTGTCTGGCCCATTTCGATATTTCATGGTTTTAATAGATGCTTCAACTAGATGGTCTCATGTTTGTCTTCTCTCTTCTCGAAACTTTGCCTTCTCAAAACTTCTTTCTCAAATAATCAAGTTACGGGCTCAGTTCTCTGATTATCCAATTAAGTCAATTCGACTTGATAACGCAGCTAAATTTTCATCAATGACTTTTAATGATTTTTGTATGACTATTGGAATTTCCATTGAGCATTCCGTTCCTCATATTCATACACAAAATGGTTTAGCTGAATCTTTAATAAAAAGACTTCAACTTATTGCACGACCATTAATGTTAAGGGCTAACTTACCTACCTCAGTTTGGGGTCATGCAATTCTTCATGCTGCAGCCATCATTCGAGTAAGACCAACGGCTATTCATAAATTTTCTCCTTTACAGTTAGTTCTTGGACAGATACCCAACATATCACACTTTCGAGTTTTTGGAAGTGCGGTATATGTTCCAATTGCACCTCCACAAAGAACTAAAATGGGAGCCCAACGAAGAATATGTATTTATGTTGGTTTTGATTCTCCTTCTATTATCAGATATCTTGAACCTTTAACTGGAGATGTTTTTACTGCACGTTATGTAGATTGTCATTTTGATGAATCTGTATTTCCACCATTAGGAAGAGGGAAAGTTTTAAATAAAAAACCCTCTGAAATATCATGGAATGCATCAGATTTAAATTCACTTGATCCTCGTACAGGACAATGTGAAATTGAAGTTCAAAGAATTATTCATTTACAAAATATTGCAAATCAAATGCCAGATGCATTTAATGATGCTAGAAAAGTGATAAAGTCACACACACCTGCAGTGAATACTCCAGCAAGGATAGAAATGCCTATTGAAAAATTAATTCCTGGAGAATTTGCGAATAAGGTAATAGAAGAATCTAAACCACGCCAGAAACGTGGAAGACCGGTTGGTGCAAAAGACACTGTACCACGAAAATCAAAAGCAAATAAGAGAATCCCAGAAGGAATACCTGCTCCAGAAGTAGCACTTATTCCAAAAGTGGGAATAGCTCCAGAAGAGGTACAAATCGCTTCAGAAGAAGCACATATTCCAAGAGTGAAAATAGCCCCAGAAGAGGTTCAAAATCTCAGTGAAGGGATAAGAGATGAACACCAAGAGATCTCAATAAATTATGTACATGATGAGAAAATATGGGATCGAAGCAAAGTCATGATTGACGATATATTTGCTTTCTCTATAGCATCAGATATTACTTTGATTCCTGACACGGATCCTGAACCACAAAACGTGGAAGAATGTCGGAAAAGAAAAGATTGGCCAAAATAGAAAGATGCTATTCAAACTGAGCTACAATCTCTATTGAAAAGAGAAGTATTTGGACCAGTAGTCCAAACACCGCTGGGTGTAATCCCGGTTGGAAACAAATGGGTATTTGTACGAAAGCGAAATGAGAAAAATGAAATTGTGAGATACAAAGCCCGACTTGTAGCTCAAGGATTTTCACAAAAACCTGGTATTGATTATCAGGATACATACTCTCCAGTAATGGATGGAGTTACTTTTCGCTTTCTGATAGGTATGGCAACCATGGAAGGTTTGGAAACACGTCTGATGGATGTTGTAACTGCATACCTATATGGCTCACTTGACAGTGAGATTTACATGAGAATCCCTGAAGGATTGAAAATGGCTGAATCACAAAGGCCACGTCACATATATTCAATCAAGTTACAACGCTCGTTATATGGGTTGAAACAGTCTGGTCGTATGTGGTATAATCGACTTAGTGATTATTTAATAAAAGATGGATATATAAATGATCAAGTATGTCCATGTGTTTTTATTAAGAAATCGCAAAGTGGATTTTCCATCATTGCTGTATATGTGGATGATTTGAATCTTGTAGGTACTCCTGAAGAACTCACAAGAACTGCTATTTATTTAAAGGATGAATTTGAAATGAAAGATCTTAGAAAGACAAAATTCTGTTTGGGAATACAAGTGGAGCATTTAGCATCTGGAATTTTTGTTCATCAATCCATATATGCTGAAAAGATTCTCAGTCGTTTTCATATGGATAAAGCTCATCCTTTGACTACCCCGATGGTTGTTCGATCTTTAGAAGTTGATAAAGATCTATTTCGGCCTCTAGAAAGTGGGGAAGAAGTTCTTGGATCTGAAGTTCCATACCTAAGTGCAATAGGTACTCTTATGTATCTTGCAAACTGTACACGACCTGATATTACTTTTGCTGTCAACCTGTTAGCAAGATACAGTTCTTCTCCTACTAAGAGACATTGGGATGGGATCAAACATATTTTGAGATACCTCCGTGGAAGTATAGATCTTGGGTTATTTTATCCAAGAGATTCAATGTCGCAATTGGTTGGATATGCCGATGCAGGATATTTATCAGATCCACACAACGGAAGATCACAAACAGGTTATGTATTTACATATTGTGATACGGCTATATCCTGGAAATCCACAAAGCAAACCATGACAGCTACATCTTCAAATCACTCCGAGATTCTCGCTATACATGAAGCAAGCAGAGAGTGTGTTTGGTTGAGATCAATTATTCAGCATATTCAAAAGTCATGTGGATTACCATCAATCAAAGACATTCCTACAATTCTGTATGAGGATAACGCTGCATGCATTGCTCAACTTAGAGGAGGGTACATCAAGGGAGATAGAACAAAGCACATTTCACCTAAATTCTTCTTCACACATGAACTACAAAAGAATGGTGATATAGATGTGCATCAAATTCGATCATGTGATAATCTAGCCGACTTATTCACAAAGTCGCTACCAAATGCAACGTTTACAAAACTTCGGAAAAGGATCGGAATGTGTCGACTGAAAGACTTATGACAACATTTCTTCAAGGAGTAATGAATTCCTTTTGAGGGGAAGACTGTACTCTTTTTCCTTAGTCACGGTTTTTATCCCAATGAGTTTTTCCTGACAAGGTTTTAACGAGGCAGTCAATTAAGATATTTATGTAAAAGATATGTACTCTTTTTCCCTTCGTTAAGTTTTTCCCACTGGGTTTTCTTAACAAGGTTTTTAATGAGACATAATCTTCTATCGTAGGAAATCAGGGGAAGTGTTAGAATCTTGATTACCTACTCCACTAGGCATTGTCCCCCCCTTTTTTTCCCGTGACTCCCATCCTTGTCCCTTCTCTCCCATAACTACTCAGCCTTGAGCCTATATAAAGGATTGGTAACTGAAGAAAGATGTTGAGTAAAAAACTTCTTTGAAGAAGAATTCTCTGAAGAATTTCTCTCTTTCTCTCTTGCTTATTCTCTCTAAATTTATGCAGCAATTATAAGAGTATATTTCTATACTTTGCTAAGGTTTTTATAACATATTTGATATTTTATCATCACTTAATATTTTACAAGAATTGTGTGGTTGGAATACTTGAAATTTTTGATAAATGATTGAAGTTACAACTCTTTTAATCTTTCAGGCTACAATATGCTAATCTTTCAGGCATTAGCATATTGCATGCATGTGCATTGGTAATGTAGGTGAATCACAATATTTTATTTTTTTTAATCTACAACATTTTTAAAACGTTGTGTAAATGTGTCTAAACGTTGTCTTATATACTAAACAACAACGTTTTTATCCAAAAAATGTTGTGGAATCATACCTTCTACAACGTTTTTAAGCATCTGCTAATTTTTTGAAAACAAATCTACAACGTTTTTTCTCTAAAAAACATTGTGTATTGTGCTTAACTACAACGTTTTAAAAACGTTGTGTAAGGGTGTCAAATAGACAACATCTTTAACCACAACATTTTTCTGACTGAAATCACAACGTTTTTTTCGCGTTGTCTATTTACTGTTTTGTAGTAGTGCCTGACAACGAATGTCAGACCTCCTATATCTCATCCTGTTTATGTAATTTGCTGTTTAAATGTTTTAACATGTAGTATGTTGTGAGATCTTTGATCTGGAACTGGAATTAGAGTTAGAGGATGTGTAGATTTCATGTTTTTGTTGGTCAAACTCGGTTGACCGAGCATGACTGGACAATTCTGGGTAACCCAGAAACTGCCTAGATCGTGTCTGACAAGATATTGTTGATTCCATATCTGTCAGGTTTTTGTTGCTATGTTCTTGTGGTTGCATCTAAGTTGTAGTATGTTATTTGGACTACATGTTTATGCCTTAAAATCTCCTAAATATCAAACAAGTCAATTATAGTGGCTGGTCAAAGTAGGTCTGAAGACCACGATTTCGATTTTCTGGGTAACCTAGAAAACCTATGGTCATGGTCGTTGACATAGTTTGACTAGCTTAGATTTTATGATGTTAGTGTTGTTATATTGTTATTATGTAATAGATCTGTTCATTTACATGCTGGCTACAACCTAGAACTCTTAAATCATTAAACCATCACATGGATTGCAAGTTGTGGAAGCCCAAATATGCATAGTTGAATTGTTCTTCATTTCTGGGTAACCCAGAAAATGAAGAACAGCTATGACAACCTTTTTAATTGCTTAGAACTTTCTGATTAATGATGTTTAGACTTGACCATTGTTTCAAGAATGTACTCTGTTAGTTTGTCTACAAAGCCCGACGTCTAGATCACCTATAACATGACTAGATTGAAAGATTCAAAGCCATCAATAACATTGACCGGCCATGACCTTAGAATTCTAGGCAGCCTAGAAACGTAAAGAACTGTCTGACAGTGATTTCAAAGCTTTATGGATTGTGATGTTGTATGACCTTGTTATTTATTGTTACATGTATTCTTACACTAGTTCTACATGATTCGATCATTAGCTAGCCCAAAAACACATTACACACTAATCTATGCTCGGTCAAACATGGCTACTTGGTAACTGGCTATAAAGGTTCTTGAGCCTCAAGAATACCTAAGGCGACATATTTTGTCGCTAAAGGCTATAGCGACAGTTTTATTTATTTTATTTAATTTATTTTTCAAAACTCATTTAAAATAGAAATTAATTATTAAAAATTCCAAAAATAGTTTTAAAATTTTTTTAAGTTATAAAAATTAACTTTTAATAATTTGACCTATTTTCCATAAATATTAGTATTTATTTAAATATTATTGATATTTAATTTATTTAATAAATATATTAAATAAATAAATAAAAAATAATTTTATTATATTAAAAATTATTTTAAATGATAAAAAGCTATTTAATAATATTTTAAGTTATAAAATATAACTTTAAATATTTTAAGATAAATTTCATTAATTATTTATAATTAATGATATTAGATTTATTTAATAATTATATTAAATAAATTAGTTTAAAAATGATTTTAATATTAAAAAAATAATTTTAAATGAAAATAAATAGTTTAAAAATATTTTAAGTTATAGAATATTACTTTTAATATTTAAAGGTAAATTTTATTAATAATTTAATATTAATGATATCAGAGTTATTTAATAATAATATTAATTAAATAAATTAAAAATATTTTTATTGATTTAAAAATCATTTAAAAAGGAAACAAAAGAATTAAAAATATTTTAAGTTATAATTAATGACTTTTAATATTTTGATAAATAATACATTAATACTTAAATACTAATGGTAATTATTTAAAAATAATTTTAAAAATCACTTAAGGGTAATAAAAATGTTTTTAAAATATTTTGAGTTATTATAAATAACTTTAATATTTTGTCAACAGTTTCATTAATAATTTAATATTAATTAAATATTATTGATAATAGAATTATTTAAAATTTAAATCATTTAAAAATGATTCAAGTGTTTGAAAAATCATGATAAATTATAATAATTATTTAAAAATTATTATAAGGCTATGAAAAATAATACGACTGATATTTAAAATATCTAAACGAATATTGAACTACACGATAGAGTCTTAGACTCGATATTTACCCGATAAATCCGTCGGTACACCGAAATATTTTAGAAATTGATCCGGACTTAGATAATTAGACTAGATACGTGTTTGTTTGTGATCTAATGACTGCTAAACATATGTGACAATGTGATTAGGTTATGTGCTGATTGCAAATAGCAGTACTATGTGTTATGGTATGTTATTCTAATCGAACAAATGATCTTATTAATGATATGTTGTGATATAAAAGACAAAACTAAGTTGCGTTATTGTAAGCCGCAGCTCAGGCAAATATCTTAACTTTGTATTTTCTTAATGCAATGGACATGAATAAGAAAGTTTAAGAATTATATTATTATCGTGTCAGATTATTAACTCTATTATTATCGATTATGTATCCAATCTTTTGTACTCATACAAGTTCGTAAATTATCAAATCATTGTTTATCAATACAATACTATTGTACAATCCAGATATTTATTCTGTTCGTTAATTTCTAAGTATGGTTAGATAAGTGTCCTCACTTGGATAATCATTATATTTAATCACATGTTTGATATATACTAGTTAGTTTCCAGTATGTATACGTTGACTTAAAAGTCGTCTAGGCTATTTGATTCAGCTAGACACAAACTTAAAAATATTTTAGAACAAGATAGAACTTTATTGTATCCAACCAGATTATTTTGGTTCGAATTCCCGACTAAATATGAACATCTCGTACATGGAAAAACTTTTGTGCACCAAATGCGGATAAGATGAACGATAATCTCGTTCTTGTATATAGTATTGATCAATATAGGGCATAACGGGCCAATCACCCCCCGTGCCTGTAAGTTATGACGGTTTTGGAAATGAAGTTCTGTTAAACCTTATCAAAAATTAAAAATAATGTTCATAGTCTGTCGATCGATCTCCAGTTATAGTCAGTACGTAGTTTCAAAAATTTTGATATAGACTTGGTATGTTGTTATTATTGGTTCAGCTTAATTCACAACTGTTGATTGGTTGTAGAAGTGTCGTTTAAATTTTTTTTTTAATCCTTTCAGCTAATAATTATTGTTGCTAGTACTTGTTGGGCACTCAAATGCTCATTCTTACTTAATTTAAATGTTTTCAGCTAAGCGTGATCAACCAGAAAGCTCTGCCAAGAACAAAGGGAAAGGAAAGCTGATAGAATAAGTTTATGTTCTCTTATGTAATAATTACACTTTATTATTAAGACGATGATACTTATGAATTATCATGTAATAAATGTTTAAAGGTCGTGTACTTGGGGATTTAGACTCTGATATGTAAATTAAGTTAGGTATTTATATTATTGTTATTATTATTAGTATTATTCCGCTCATAGAAATTATATCGTGAATCACCGAGTTCGGGCTTCAAGTACCTGAATTGGGGGGCGTCACAGGTTGGTATCAGAGCTTAGGGTTAAAAACCTTAGGTGGGATAGACCTTAGGTTATAACCTTAGAACAGAGGGAAACGTTGAAAATACAAATAACTCATATAGAGTTTAAAAAGGAGATGAATTGGATAGATTCATCGTCAAACAAAATGAAAGATAACTTATATAAAACTATTATTTGCTGTGTGTATATATTATGTGCTAATCAGGATAATTTATGTGTAGATGCCAGGTGAAAAAGGCTTATTATATGCTTATAACTTGAAGAAGGATCAAATCCATACACCTGAGCTAATATCGAAGCCAATAGCTGAAATAGAGGCTCATAATGAACACAACTCGGGTGAGGTGGTTATTTTAGAAAATGTAGTACCAGATCCGAAAATGGTAGAACTAACAGATAGTGATTCGAACATTAAAGTTGGAGCTAATCAAGCATCAATGGAAGTGCAGAATCTGAGGAACCAGACTTCTTCTCAGGAAAAGTTATGGGAAATAGAAAAGCTATTAAATCATCAGTTGCGAAAAGTGTTAATAGAAACAATGGAAGAACAAGATAAGCTTAAAATCCAAATTGACCAGATGGGAGCCAAAAGCAACATATCATATGCAGCTCCGAGCAATAAGGGGAAAAAAAAGATAAAAGACCACGACTTAAGAATATTTGATAAGAACCAAAGGAAAAAGATATGTTATATTTGCGGCCATGAGGGACATACCTTTCCTCATTGTCCCGAATTTAAGCAAGGTGCATGTTTTATTTGTGGGTTGGAAGGTCATTGGGCGAAAGGTTGTCCAGATTCAGGAAAACGGTGTAGGAAATAAGTAGGATTAGTAGTTGATTATATATGTTTGATAATGTGCGTGCGTATTGTAATATTCTCAATTTTTATATAAATTGTAACAGTAAATCCCGACTTTTGTTGTCACTGAGGAATAACAGTATGCGTTATGTAAAAGTACTATGAATTAGCTGAATGAATATGGATCTATGTTTGATTTATAAAATAAGTTTGATATATTAAACTTATGTAATAAGGTTTAGAATGTAATTTAAATTTATGATTTTATTTAATCAGATAATGCCGCCAAGACGTCAAACTCGAAATTAAAGGGCAGAAGAATCTGTCAACAACGCTGAAGGACAATAGCAAAACCCGATGCAAAACTTTGCCAACATGGTAGCTCAAGCTATACAGCAGGGAATACCAGCCGTAGAGAATCAACTAGACAATCGCTTAGCGAATTTCAAGGATTTCAAAACGGTCGGACCACCAGAATTCTGGGGAACAGCTGACCTTATAGAAGCCCAGACATGGGTTAAAGAGATAGAAAAAGCGTTCGTAATTGCGAGGGTAGTTGAGGGGCAAAAGACCGCTTTTACCACCTATATGATGAAGGGGGAGGCAAACTTTTGGTGGGAGGCAAATTAAGCGAGGGCAGGAGAAGGTGTAGTTACTTGGACTAGGTTTAAAACTCTATTTTTCAAAAATTATCTCTCAGTTAGTATGCAGGCAAGGATGGAGGTGAAATTTCTGGAGTTAAAATAGGAGAACATGACAGTTGCGGAGTATGCCACAAAGTTCAATGAATTGGCTAAGTTCGCTCCACACCAGGTGGATACGGAGGCTAGGAATGCAAGAAGGTTTGAACTGGGATTAATGCCCTGGCTCTACAATAAGGTGGTAGTGTTGCAGATAAACACTTTTGCAACACTCATGGAGAAAGCTATTATAGCTGAGGAATGGAGTGAGGCCATGAGCCTCTACAACAAGGGGAAAAGGAATAAAGGCATGCTCGTAGGAGCTGTGAAGGTGGAAACTAATAGTGGGAATAGGGGTGAAAAGAGAAAAGGGAGAAATTTTGGGAATATTTAGGTGAAACAAGAAGGTATGAAGAAGCAGGTAGTTCAGTGTGGAAACTGTGGGAAGAACCATACGGGTGAGTGCCTCAAGGGTAAGTTTATTTGTTATAAGCGCGGGCATGAGGGCCATATCTCTCCCAACTATCCCAATCCAAGAATTAGTAGTGGGTGTTTCCTGTGCGGGTCAACGGAGCATAAGGTCAAAGACTGTCCGAAAAGGAGAATAAAGGCAGGGAGTGTAACCACGGGGAAAGGCAGCGGGACTCTAGCGATCACGGGACCAACGTCATCAAACAAACCAACAAAATTAACCGCGAGAGTCTTCAACATGATGGTTCAAGATACCATGGCAGCTGGAAAAAGAACTCCATGTATTATTCATATATCTTTTATTTTCGTATATATATGGTATTCCTAAATATAGCAAATTATTCTATAAAGAAGTTTTGAATCAAGGAGGAATTTGAGTTCTTTTAGAAATCAAAATCCTGTTTAATCAGATAGACAAGCTTTGTGATAAATAGTTAAAGATCAGTTTGATCGGATCTGATCGAGATCTACTTGCAATGATTGTATATGCTATGTACACTTGTATGTATAAGTTTTAAAACGGTGATTCCGGGGATGAAATCTTTATAAGGGAGGGTGAATGTAATAACCCGATATTTTCTATATAAATAAATAAGAAATTTTACATATAAATTTTTTTTAAGGTGGGAATATGTGCCACATAATGTGTATGGATATTTGTGATAAATAAAAATTTATTTATTATCTCGATAATTATAAATAATTTTTTTAGAATTATTAATCATTATAAATTATATTCTTATAGTAATTAATTTTATAGTAGAATGTTTTTATTATTATTTTCTATGAAAATATGATTATTATATTATTTAAATAATATATGAAATAATTATAGAATTATTATAATAATTTTTTTGTTATATGAAATTATTTTAGATTAATTAACTTAATTATTATAACTTAATTAATAGTGGAAAGTATGAAAGATAAATCAGATATGGAATCCAAACCCTAATTTTGAATTTTGATTAAGGAATGAGAATAATAATATGATATTTTTTTATTTTCAGTGCTATAAATATGTACTGTATGTACGTATTGATAATGGTTGGTCAATTATGGTGTATACTGTCAAAACCCTAATATTAAATTGTTAAACCCTAATTTGAAACTCAATTATAAGTTCAAGACTGTACAGTAATGGTGTTATATGATTTATGTTGTGTATTATTAGATTTAATGTTATTTAGAAAAAACTCTAATTAATATTTGAAAACCCTAATTAACTAGAAATTCTAATTTCTAAATTAGTAACCATAATTTGCTAAAATAAAACCATAATTATTAATTGTAAGCCTTAATGCTAATTATGGGACCTTAAACCATAAATGTTCAAGTAATGTAATTAGAAAACTAATTATAATTAGTAAACTCTAAATTACATTTTTAAGAAACTAATATTTTTATTTTATTTTATTTTAAACCCTAAATAAAATCTTAGAAATCCAAATTTTGGAAAACCTTAGGGTTAAATCCTAAGGGTCAAACCCTAAGGGTTTGTCAAGATTATATTTTTGCCATTAAAATCAAAAGCCAAATGTCCATTTTGCCCTTATTGCATAATTGAGGATAACTTGTGTATCTAGCCAAAATATGTAGTAGGTAACCAACTGAGCTTGTGCATGTGACTAAATTTAACACATGTCAGCCACAATTTATCAGCTACATACATTGTATGATCATATATAAGGATCATGAGAGAGAAAAGATACATTTATGCTCATTTGTACACTTATACTCAACCTAGACATTCTCTCTCTAAAACCCATAAAATCTTAAGGTATTTCAGTCCCCAAATCAAGCCCCACTAACACACATAACAAATCAGTAGCCAAGAAATCAGAATTTGTTCATAGTGAGGTATAAACCCTAAACGAAATCTGACTTTTGATCTTATGTTAGATGTTAGTTTTTTTGTGTTAAACATTTTGTATGTAGTGCATATACGTGATTTGGGTTAATAGATGTTAGATCCATAACATCTATAGGCTCAGATCTAGTGTTTTTCAAAATCTGAAAAAATTTCAAAGTGTTGACTGACAACGAATGTCAGACCTCCTAGATCTCATCCTGTTTATGTAACTTACTGTTTAAATGTTTTAACATGTAGTATGTTGTGAGATCTTTGATCTGGAACTGGAATTAGAGTCAGAGGATGTGTAGATTTCATGTTATTGTTGGTCAAACTCTGTTAACCGAGCATGACTGGGCAATTTTGGGTAACCCAGAAACTGCCCAGATCGTGTTTGACAAGATATTGTTGATTTCATATCTGTCAGGTATTTGTTGCTATGTTCTTGTGGTTGCATCTAAGTTGTAGTATGTTGTTTGGACTACATGTTTATGCCTTAAAATCTCCTAAACATAAAATGAGACGATTACAGTGGCTGGTTAAAGTAGGTCTGAAGACCACGATTTTTGTTTTCTGGGTAACCCAAAAAACCTATGGTCATGGTCTTTGACATAGTTTGACCAGCTTAGATTTTATTATGTTAATGTTGTTATATCGTTATTATGTAATAGATCTGTTCATTTGCATGCTAGCTACAACCTAGAACTTTTAAATCACTAAACCATCACATGGATTTCAAGTTGTGGAAGCCCAAATATGCATAGTTGAACTGTTCTTCATTTCTGGGTAACCCAGAAAATGAAGAGCAACTCTGACAGCCTTTTTAATTGCTTAGAACTTTCTGATTAATGATGTTTAGACTTGACCATTATTTCAAGAATGTACTCTGTTAGTTTGTCTACAAAGCCCGACGTCTAGATCACCTATAACATGACCAGATTAAAAAATTCAAAGCCATCAATAACATTGACCGGCCATGACCTTAGAATTCTGGGCAGCCCAGAAACGTAAAGAACTATCTGACAGTGATTTCAAAGCTTTATAACTTTCGATTGTGATGTTGTATGACCTTCTTATTTGTTGTTACATGTATTCTTACACTAGTTCTATAGGATTCGATCATTAGTTAACCCAAAAACACATTACACACTAATTTATGCTTGGTCAAATATAGCTACTCGGTAACTGGCTATGAATGTTCTTGAGCCTCAAGAACACCTAAGGCGACAGATTTTGTCGCTAAAGGTTATAGCGACAGTTTTATTTATTTTATTTTTTAAAAATTATTTAAAAATAGAAATTAATTATTAAAAATTCAAAAATTTATTTTAAGTTATAAAAATTAACTTTTAATAATTTGACCTATTTTCCATAAATATTAGTATTTATTTAAATATTATTGAAATTTAATTTATTTAATAAATACATTAAATAAATTAATTAAAAATGATTTTATTATATTAAAAATCATTTTAAATGATAAAAAGGTATTTAATAATATTTGAAGTTATAAAATAAAACTTTTAATATTTTAAGATAAATTTCATTAATTATTTAATAATTATATTAAATAAATTAGTTTAAAAATGATTTTAATATTAGAAAAATTATTTTAAATGAAAATAAATAGTTTAAAAATATTTTAAGTTATAAAATATTACTTTTAATATTTAAAGGTAAATTTTATTAATAATTTAATATTAATGATATTAGAGTTATTTAATAATAATATTAATGAAATAAATTAAAAATGGTTTTATTGATTTAAAAATCATTTAAAAAGAAAATAAATGAGTTAAAAATATTTTAAGTTATAATTAATGACTTTTAATATTTTGATAAATAATACATTAATACTTAAATATTAATGGTAATTATTTAAAAATAATTTTAAAATTCATTTAAGGGTAATAAAAATATTTTTAAAATATTTTGAGTTATTATAAATAACTTTAATATTTTGGCAACAGTTTTATTAATAATTTAATATTATTGATAATAGAATTATTTAAAATTTAAATCATTTAAAAATGATTCTAGTGTTTGAAAAACCATGATAAAGTATAATAATTATTTAATAATTATTATAAGGCTATGAAAAATAATACGACTGATATTTAAAATATCTAAACGAATACTGAACTACACGATAGAGTCTTAGACTCGATATTTACCCGATAAAGCCGTCGGTACACCGAAATATTTCAGAAATTGATCCGGACTTAGATAAATGGACTAGATACGTGTTTGTTTGTGATCCAATGACTGCTAAACATATGTGACAATGTGATTAGGTTATATGCTGACTGCAAATAGCAGTGCTATGTGTTATAGTTTGTTATTCTAATCGAACAAATGATCTTATTAATGATAGATTGTGATATAAAAGATAAAACTAAGTTGCGTTATTGTAAGCAGCAACTCAAGCAAGTATCTTAAATTTGCATTTTCTTAATGCAATGGACATGAGTAAGAAAGTTTCAAAATTATATTATTATTGTGCCAGATTATTAACTCTATTATTATCGATTATGTATCCAATCTTTTGTACTCATACAAGTTCTTAAATTATCCAATCACTGTTTATCAATACAGTACTATTGTACAATCCAGATATTTATTCTGTTCATTAATTTCTAAGTATGGTTAGATAAGTGTCCTCACTTGGATAATCATTGTATTTAATCACATGTTTGATACATACTAGTTAGTTTCCAGTATGTATACGTTGACTTAAAAGTCGTCTAGGCTATTTGATTTAGCTAGACACAAAATTAAAAATATTGTTGAACAAGATAGAACTTTATTGTATCCAACCAGATTATTTTAGTTCGGATTCCCGACTAAGTATAAACATCTCGTACATGGGAAAACTTTTGTGCGCCAAATGCGGATAAGATGAACGATAATCTCGTTCTTGTATATAGTATTGATCAATATAGGGCATAACGGGACGATCACCCCCCGTGCCTGTAAGTTATGACGGTTTGCAGATGAAGTTCTGTTAAACCTTATCGAAAATTAAAAATAATGTTCATAGTCTGTCGACCGATCTCCAGTTATAGTCAGTACGTAGTTTCAAAAATTTTGATATAGACTTGGTATGTTGTTATTATTGGTTCAGCTTAATTCACAACTGTTGATTGGTTGTAGAAGTGTCGTTCAAAAAAAAATTTAATCCTTTCAGCTAATAATTATTGTTTCTAGTACTTGCTGGCCACTCAAATGCTCATTCTTACATAATTTAAATGTTTTCAGCTAAGCGTGATCAACCAGAAAGCTCTGCCAAGAACAAAAGGAAATGAAAGCTGGTTGAATAAGTTTGTGTTCTCTTATATAATAATTAGACTTTATCATTAAGACGATGATACTTATTCATTATCATGTAATGAATGTTTAAAGGACATGTACATGGGGATTTAGACTCTGATATGTAAATTAAGTTTGGTATTTATATTATTGTTATTATTATTAGTATTATTTCGCTCATAGAAATGGTATCGTGAAGCACTAAGTTTGGGTTTCAAGTACCTGAATTTGGGGGCGTCAGGTTGGTTTCAGAGCTTAGGGTTAGAAACCTTAGGTGGGATAGACCTTAGGCTATAACATTAGAATAGAAGGAAACGTTGAAAATACAAATAACAATATATAGAGTTTAAAAAGGAGATGAACTGGATAGATTCATCATCAAACAAATTAAAAGATAACTTATATAAAACTATTATTTGTTGTGTGTATATATTATATGCTAATCAGCATAATTTGTGTGTAGATGTCAGGTTGAAAAGGCTTATTATATGGTTATAACTTGAAGAAGGATCAAATCCATACACCCAAGCTAATATCGAAGCCAATAGCTGAAATAGAGGCTCACAATGAAAATAACTTGGATGAGGTGGTTATTTTGGAAAATGTAGTACCAGATCCAGAAATGGTGGAACTAACAGATAGTGATTCGGACACTGAAGTTGGAGTTGGTATAGAATCAATGGAAGTGCAGAATTTGAGGAACCAGGTTTCTTTTTTGAAAAAGTTGTGGGAAATAGAAAAGCTATTAAATAGTCAGTTGCGAAAAGCATTAATAAAAATAATGAAAGAACAAGATAAGCTTAAAATCCAAATTGACAAGATGGGAGCCAAAAGCAACATATTATATGCAGCTCCGAGCAATAAGGGGAAAAGAAAGATGAAAGACCACAACTTAAGAAAATCTGATAAGAACTAAGGGAAAAATATATGTTATATTTGCGGCCATGAGGGACATACCTCTCATCATTGTCCCGACTTTAAGCAAGGTGCATGTTTTATGTTTGGGTTGGAAGGTCATTGGGCGAAAGGTTGTCCAGAATCAGGAAACAGGTGTAGGAAATAAGTAGGATTAGTAGTTGATTATGTATATTTGATAATGTGCGTGTGTATTGTAATATTCTCAATTTTTGTATAAGTTGTAACAGTACATCCTGACTTTTGTTGTCACTGAGGGATAGCAGTATGTGTTATGTAAAAGTACTATGAATTAGCTGAATGAATATGAATCTATGTTTGATTTATGAAGTAAGCTTGATAGATTAAACTTATGTAATAAGGTTTAGAATGTAAGTTAAATTTATGATTTTATTTAATCAGATAATGCCGCCAAGACGTCAAACTCGAAATCAAAGGGCAGAAGAATCTGTCAACAACGCTGAAGGACAATAATAAAACTCGATGCAAAACTTTGCCAATATGGTAGCTCAAGCTATGCAGCAGGGAATACTAGCCGCACGGAACCAACCAGACAATCGCTTAGCGAATTTCAAGGATTTCAAAACGGTCGGAACACCAAAATTCAGGGGAACAGCTGACCCTACAGAAGCCCAGACATGGGTTAAAGAGATAGAAAAGGTGTTCATAATTGCTAGGATCTGTGCTTCAACAGATGAAATGCGTGACACCACCACCAGGGAGGAACCATTTACTGGGTTGCTAGCAGTTCTTATAGATTCTCCCAGTACTAGCACTGTTGTGATCCAGTATTCAACACAGTACTTCGAGCAGAGTCTTCATCTGATGACCTTTGAGAGGGATCAGGCTAGAGCCATGATGTTGACCGCTCTTGATGGGAGAGATGCCGCTATATTAGAGAGAGGTAAGGCATTAGCACATCGAGATGCCGCTATTGAGGAATGGGATGATGCCAGATCATCCAAAGATGCCGTGATAGTTGAGAGGGATGGTGCTATATCTGCCCGGGATGTAGCCATTATAGATAGTATCACAGTGAGGTTCCTTACTACTTGCATGATTGCAGAGATGAGTGCATATATTGATGAGCATAGCGTCACTATGTAGATGGCTGTAGATCTGTTAGCTCACGTGGATACCCTTGTGTAGGAGACCACAACACTACCTCCTTCTTCTGAGAGAGATGTCATGTTGGGCTTGATAGCTCGCATATACACTGATTTATAGATGAGCTTGTATTTTCCTGCACAGACTAGCTTAGCCATTTTGTCATGTACATTTCATATTGTATATATCAAATATCATTATATATAGCAGAGAAATATATTTTTTATCACTTTCCTTTTAGTTATGCACTGTTGCTTGCTTGATATTTGACTGTTTCTTCAAGGCTTATGATCTCGATGTATTTTGAACTCTTCCTTGTTGGATAGACATTGAGTTGTCTCATGATATTTCAGAATGGATCGTTAATCTGTGTGTTTTCCCTACCATCTTTGGTGTCTTGGGACAGGTTTCTGTACGTGGATGTGGAGAGGAATGTGGCTTTTCTCTCTGAGGTTGACCGCACCACAGATGGTCGCCAATACTCCTATTTAAGAGGAGCCTAGTTAGTTCCATCTCTTATGGATTGGTGTTTCTCTTTGAGGAATGAACCACAGCTTAGATGGTCGCTGACTCTCTCGTTTACATGGGGAGGTCGGGTAGTTCCATCCCTTTGGTCTGAAGCCGATGAAATGTGATGGATTGAATGATGATCTCAGTACCATTGACAAGTCACTACACCAAAAATGGTCTCTAGTGAAGGACAAATCCTTCACTAGAGGCCCTATATCACTCACAAGTGATTTATTACGAAGAAATATTTTCTTCACACGAATGCTCGCATTAGACCTCCTCGCAATTGGGTATTCTTCGCTAACGCTAAGTAGTAACTAAATATTTTCTGTGAAGGATATATTGTGAATAACTTTTTTATTCACAAATTGTATTTAGTAATGGAATATTGTTATTTAGTGAAAGATTGGTTTCCTTCACAAATAATATTTTAAGAAGGAGTATTTGAAATTAGTGAATAACTTTATTTCCTCACAAATAATATATTGTGAAGAACAAATTTATTTAACGAGAGAAAATTTTTCTTCACTAATTATAAATTGAGAATGTATCTTTAAATTAGTGAGGGAAATAATCCTTCACTGATGACTAACTAATTAACTAGAAAAGATTTAGTGAGGAAAATAATCTTTCATTAATGTCAATTTCTCAAGTAAAATCATTCAGAAATTATAAATTTATAAATAAAAAATTAATTGATAAATAATCAAAATTCATTGCAAATTATAATTAATTTTCAAATCAATGATTTCATATTTATTATTATTACTATTATTTTTATTAATTGCTGTAATAAATATTAAATTTAATATTTCAAGTTAATATAAATGTCATACTTGTTTCAAACTAATTGATAAACTAATGCATAAAGAGCCAATAATTAAAACTAATACTCCATATATAAATAGATAATGCTCAAGTCACAATAAATACAAAATTTGTTATTATATCTTGATCTCCCAAAGATCATAGTACTTATAATATTTAATAACTAATACAAGAAAATTGAAAGAATAACAATGAACTAGATGGAATGACGTGTATGTCATGTTAGGTCCACTTCATCATCATTTTCTTCAAGAAAATCAAGGTTGGACATGTAAATTTCCTGCTGCAAAAGAAACACCAAAATTCAATTTCAATAAGATGAGGAATAAGAAAAAATGAGCCTGGTAAACTTAAATTAATAGGGAGAAAGAGATTAATGAAGAACAAACTATCTAATGTAACAGAAGTCCTATGACTGATCCTACTCTACCCATATCTAGATTAATCGTAATGTCAAGGAGAAGATTATAAAATTTCCGTGATCATCAAATTAATTGGATTTATAAAAAATTGCATCACTCCATATACAAAATTCTCTTTGATGGTACAATTACGTGAAATGGATCCCTCACTCACCAATGTTTTGCTGTTTCAGTGATGGGGTGCTTTAACGTTACTCTCTGTTATTAAGGCTGCAATATCAATTAGATATTCCGTACTTGTGCTCTGGAACTTCCGTGCATGACTACTTAAAACTTTAAGCAGCATATAAAGGATGGGAAAGATAGTTGTAAATTCTAAAGCATAATCTAAAAGATGGAAGATCAAAAAATAAAATAAGAAATCACCTGCATATTCTGGTGCTAAATATCCAAAAGTTCCTGCCAATCTTGTTACGAGTGAAGCTTTCCCATCTGGAGCAAGACGAACAAGTCCAAAATCTACAACTGTAGCACGCATATCATCTCCCAGAAGAATGTTAGATGGTTTAATATCCCTATGAATGAAGCTCTGTTGGGCTAAACCATGTAGATATTCAACACTTATGGCAACATCCAATGCAATGGTTAACCTTTTTGCCCATTCAAGAGGTTTTAAACCTTCGTCCTTCCAGTTAAATAGATGCCTACTAAGGGTCCCTTGAGGCATATACTCATAAACAAGTATCCTCTCATTTTCGTCCAGGTAATATCCTAGAAGTGCAACCAAATGCCGATGTCGAACCTTGGTGAGAACAACAATCTCAGACTTAAACTCATCTAAACCCTTCTCACTCATCACCCCGGACTCCATCCTCTTAACCGCTATCTTAGTTCCATCATGTAACTAGCCTTTGTAAACAGTTCCAAAATCACCTCTTCCTAATATATTCTCTCGGCTGAAGTTGTTAGTTACATTCCTTAGAACTTGGATGGAGATTACCATGTTTCCAGCCTCAACAATATGTATGTCACTAGGTCCACTACTTCTAAGACTCAAAGTTTCACTAGTTGCCCAACCAGTAACACTGGACCCAGTAACTGTGATCTTTACAGCATCTTGGTCTAATCCTGAATGGCGTGGATGAATTATCATTGTATTTGGGCCCTGCGCGCTACCAGAACGCTTATGCTTAGCTCTGTTAAGACAGAGAACAATGAACCCTGCAAAGAAAACTGCACAAACACCACCAACAACAGAACCATTTAGGACTTCCATAACTCAAATTTTGTTCTAAAACCATCGCCTTGTGAGTTTTTCCCTTGGTTGATAGTAGAAACTATGCCATCTCAAACATAAAATAAATTACCTTCAAAATATTTGGAGGCACTGGTATAACATTTTCCTTTTTCAATGTACAATAACCAACAGTATCAGCCTCATCATCATCCTGAAAAAACACAAAACACAAATAAGTAGTTTGCGTAAAATGATTATTTGCCTTTCTTCCTTGCTTAGTGGATAAAATTTTTCGTAAGTTAGTTATTGTGGAAAAACATAATAAAGACAAACTGGTACAGTTAACAATCCACATCATTCTACTTAACATGTTTAATCACACTATGATCTCCTCTCTGTAAGTACATCGCCTTCACCCAACAAAACCTTACCACTTATTTTATCATAACATAATGATTTACTAATTCATATATGATGCAGCAGTTGAAAAATGAAAAAGTAAAAAAGAAGAGGAAATAGTTTACATACAGACAATTAATAAATATCACACCTTCTCATTGCCTACCCTCAGAGCTAATTTGTCGATTAGACAAGTTGCCACTGCTACTTGCCGCTTTGTGACATCTTTACTAGAAAAATTCTTAGTGTAAGCTGCTCTGATGCCTTTTATGTAACCCTAAAATTAAATAAAAATTTATAGCTATAAGGTTTTTTTTCCTTGGTATTTTTTGTTACAGCTATTAGGTAGTATAATACAAAACAAATGACACTTGTTGTTTTGTTTTGAGCTTCTGTTTTGCAGATTGTTACAGTACTATGTAGTGTACTAGCATGCAAGCATGTATAAGGGATATATATAGATATATGAGCCTAATGGGAGCATGTTAGACTAGCTTAACATGATTAAATGAAGTATGTAGCTTAAAAATGGATTTGAGGACTTAACAACGAACTTATTATATATATATATGCCATGTATGTATTCTGACTTTGCAAGCATGATAGTATGACTTAGAAATGCATGAATAAACCTTTAGGTTGTGTTTATATGATTAGACAGCAAACATGAGCATGTTGAACCTACTAGCAAGCTTTGAATATGAATATTGTCAAGATACCATGAGGACTAGAATTTGACATTTGCAATCATGTTTGATGTCACTCTTAGACTTACTCATGTAGTATAAACATATATATGTCATGCTTGTGTATCGCATTTCAAGAAAAGCATAAACGAAGCCTATTTTCAACTAAAGCGGTATTAGTTCCACATATATGTTATGAATACTCGTACGCATGCTTAATATGGGTGTTATAACTATCTTGTATATTTATAGAGCAAGCATGATAAGTTTTGTGGTTTCATGAACTTGTTGAAATAGCTAATTTAGGAATATGTTGTTATGAAAAGGAACCTAGATTAATTTGAGAAGCATAAGAGGACCTTTAACATAACATATATAACATATGTGAGAGTTTTGGTCAAACCGAGTAGAAGCCACAAGGCAACAGCTGAGTCTTGGCATAGTCAAAGGACAGCATCCGGTCCCAGGCTTAGCCATGGCGCAGCTGCGCCGTGCAGCAGTCACAACTGAGTTCTGTTTTTTCTCTGATGTTTGAAGCATGCCTACATGATTACTTTAACTTATCTTATATGACTAATGTGCTAGTTAATGTGTTAAGAAGCATGCTAAGTGATAGGGTCAAGTGTTGATCATAACTTCCGGATGTTAAGTCCACAGAATATCTTCAAGAAATCAAGACGTCATTGTATTTGTGATGACTTATAAACTGATTTTGTATCATACGTGCATACATGTATCATGACAAGCTTGATTAAAGACTATGTTAGCTAATGAACATCTTGAACATATAATACGTTATAAATAGGATTCGAAAATGTTGAATTCTTAAACGAAGATAAACTACGCGTAAGGCAAGTTTCTAAACCTATCTTATTACATTGAGCAAGTATCCGAACCTTACTCTTATTGTGTAAGTATCTTTGCATTCTTTATTCGACGAATACCGTAAGCCTATCTCTTTGAGTGCAAGTTATATTGTTTTCTCGTTCGAATGAGCCATTATGCTTAAACCCTTGTGAAAACTATTATTCATGATGAAATTATTATTGTTCTTGAATATTGTGAAAGAGTCGATGCCTTTTGATTCGGCTAGACTATATGCATATTTATAAAATTGTCCAAAGCAATTAATTAGTGCGAAAATCTTGAAAACTGAATTGAACAACCCTTATGGTAAGGGGATTGTATGTTGTTGGAAACCCCAACACATGAGTATATTATTACTGTGGTGTTATGCATAACGTGGAGTATTGTAGACTGATCCTCTACATTACTTGATTCTTTTGGGTTATCAGTTTAATATTGATAATTCTAGAAGATGTTCAATAGTCCTTAGTGACTGCTCAGTATAAATTGTTATCCAGTCGGATACCTTGATAGCCTTTGAATTCATATATATCAGATGATTTATATTGAATTATTGATCTTAGTCTAAGTATTGTTGATATTCATTATTCATGATATTATTCTGACACTTTGAACTATCCTAGAAATGGCACTTCGATATTTCAAACCTTGTGATATTATATCCTACACCCTTGTTGTATATTACTTGCTGGGCAATTTGTGCTCATCCTTACTTATTTAAAACCTTTCAGTTAAGGAAGAACAGGGAGGTGTCTCTGGAGCAAACAAGGGCAAGGGCAAGGCTACCAACTAGCTTGTCCCTTTTTATGTTTAAGATTATTATGTTGTATTAAGACTATGTTTAAACTTAAGTAGGATTATATAATAGGTCTTTATTCAATACTATTATGTAATCTTTTAAGTACTGTAGGTTGCGAGACTTGGGGGAATAATTATAATAAATCATTGTATATTATTCTAATTTAGATTTTCCGTTGTGAATGTATGATTTTAGTTATTATGGTAATAGTTTGAGCACATGATGAACTGAATTTGAGTGACCAAGTGGAGGTCCAGAATTTGGGGGCGTCACACGTACTATGGGCCATAACAAAGCCAAGGTGGTTTCAAGCTTAAGAGAAGCTCCACATCAAATTTCCATACTGGACCTGGTGTTCTCTTCTGAAAATCACAGGAATGTATTGCTCAAGGTTTTGGAAGAAGCCCAAGTCAATAGATGTTGAGAAATTCCAGCATTTGGTGGATCACATTTTTAACAACAATGTGATATCTTTCACTGACGATGATATACCTCCCGAAGGGACCAGTCATTGTAAGCAGTTGCACATAGCGGTGTTATCTTCCAGATACATGGTTGGAGGAGTTTTAATAGATAGAGGGTCATCTTTGAATATATGTCCTTATGCCACTTTGGTGAAGATGAATAACAATCTCAACAGAATCCAAAGAAGCCATACAATCATTAAAGCTTTTGACGGATCCCGACGAAACGCTCTCGGAGAGATTGAACTATCAATGGAGATTGGTCCACATACATTTTGCGTATCTTTTCACGTTCTCAAAATAGATACAGGATACAACCTGCTTTTAGGAAGACCATAGATTCATATGGTCGGAGCTGTTCCCTCCACCCTTCACCAGCAACTTAAATACATTATCAACAACAGCCTAATCACTGTCGATGTTGAGCCGGAATGTCCTGAACAAGGTGACATACCACTTATCAGCTTCAATTCAGAAGTTGAGCTGGTCAATTTTCATGCCCTGGAGGTGAGAAACACTTACTACCATCATGTTGCCTCTCGTACCCCAGATTTCTGCCGAAGTAATGTCGGCCACTCAAGAAATTATGTCATTAGGTTATCAACCTGGACAAGGGTTGGGCAAATATCATCAGGGCGTTAAACGCCCAATTCAAGTTCCCAATCAAATAAGGACAGTCGGACTAGGCTATACTGCCAGTTCTAGTCGCAGGAATCCTCATAAGCATAAGCAGATTCCTTCAGCTTCAGCCACACAGCGATTATCTCCACCTAACGTTCCTGAGCCTGTACGATCTCCGGTAAAGGTGCCAGCCCATGTAATGGCTATATTATTTCCTAAACCTATACCGGTGAAGGGGAAAGAAGTCCTGGTTCCAGATCCCGAAGTGGAAGAAAAGGAACGGAGACGTAAATAAGACATCGTCAGGATGATGTCAAACATACGCATCATTGTCCATGATGATCACACAAATAGATACACCCCAGACGATGATTGTCCAGACGTAATGGTCATCATTCGGGAAAAGGAGGACGATGAGCCCTTGCATCATTGCAGTCCATCAGGACTTCACCCTTGACAATTGGAGCAGCACTCCTTTCATTGGGCGACAAGGGTAAAACGGGCAGAAACTCCTTCTGCCCTGTAGATAATAATACTGCTTACTTTTCTGTAGCAGTTGTTTTGTCAGTACATGCTAACACTTTGTATGATTGAACAGTTTCATATATTAAGTGAAAGCATATTTTGTTTCAAGACTCTGAATTTAGATGTGCCTATACTTGCTGATAAGGTGCCTTTTCTCCACAAGGATTGTAACTTTGATGGAAAGTTGGACTCAGACTTGATGGAAATACAAGAGGACATTGAGATACCTCAGAAGATCAAAGAATGGGTCAAAGACAAACCTAAACCCAACCTTGATCAAACCACTTCGTTCAATCTTAGAACCTTAGAAAGCCCTAAACTAATCCAGATCGGTACAGACTTTAATCCAAACCAAAGGAATGACATAGTTACACTATTAACCCAATTCCAGGATGTGTTTGCATAGTCTCATGAAGACATGGTGGGTTTGTCCACTGACATTGTCATCCATCGCCTCCCCATCAAAGAGGGATTCAAGCCAGTCAGGCAGAAGCTCAGGCGATTAAAACATGAGTGGAGTTTAAAGGTCAAAGAAGAAACTGTGAAACAATTTCAAGCAGGCAATATCATGGTGTCTACATACCCTGAATGTCTATCAAACATAGTCCCAGTGCCTAAACTAGGAGGGAAGGTGCGAGTTTGCGTGGATTATCGAGATCTGAATAAAGCTTGCCTTAAAGATAGCTTTTTCGTACCATTTATCCACATTCTCATTGACAATACTGCTTAATACGACATGTACTCCTTTGTTGATTGCTTCGCTGGGTATCATCAGATTATGGTTGCTGAAGAGGATTGTAAGAAAACTGCATTCATCACGCCTTAGGGAACCTTTTGCTATAGACGGTTGTCATTCGGCTTCATTAATGTCGGAGCTACCTACCAGCGAGCCATGATGGCTCTTTTCCACGATTTAATTCACAAAGAGATAGAGATCTATATGGATGACATCATTGTCAAGTTCCGAAGGGATGAAGACCACCTAGACCATCTCAAAAAGCTCTTCAACAGGTTACGTAAGTACAACTTGAAGTTTAATCCAGCTAAGTGCGCCTTTGGCGTTAAATCCGACAAGTTGCTAGGATTCCTAGTCAGCCACAAGGGGATTGAGATGGATCCCACCAAAATCCAAGCCATCACGAAAATGCCCATTCCTCAGACAGAGAAGGAGTTATGGGGATTTTTGGGAAGAATTAACTTCATTAGCAGGTTCATTTCCCAACTCATAGCAACCTGTGAGCCTATTTTCAAATTGTTAAGGAAGAACACCTCTATGAAATGGATTGAAGAGTGCCATAAGGCCTTCCTTACAATCAAATATCAGCTAGTTAAAGCTCCTATTTTGGTACCACCCAGTGATGATGTTCCCCTGTTCATGTATATGTCTATAAGTGACAATGCCATGGGCTGCATGCTGGGAAAGAAAGACGATAGAGGCCAAGAGCGAGCTATCTACTACCTCAACAAAAGATTCAGCAACAGTGAACACAAGTACACTCTGATTAAGAAGACTTACTGTGCTTTAGCATAGGCTTCCATGAGATTACAGCATTACCTCCATGGTCACACAACCCATCTCATATCCCGCGTGGATCCTCTCAAGTACGTATTCAGTAAACCCATGCTTAACTGCCGACTGTCCAGATGGCAGTTGATCTTACAATAATTTGACATCGTCTACGTGACACAGAAGTCCATTAAAGGTCAAGAAATTGCGGATCAACTGGCCGTCGCACCTTCAGGGGATTTCAAGCCCTTGGAAACATACTTCCCAGATGAAGGGGTACACCATCAGTACGATGCACGCTAAACATGGAGGATGTATTTTGATGGAGCTGTAAATATGGAAGGTTCTAGAGCTGGAGTAGTTCTAGTATCTGTTACGGGGGAGCAACATCCCATCGCCGTCAAATTGCAGTTTGCTAACACCAACAACACAGTTGAGTATAAAGGTTGTATCATGGGGCTAAAACTTGCCCAATCAATGTGCATCAGACGGTTAACTGTCTTTGGAGATTCTGAGTAGGCAATCAAACAAACCACAGGAATCTATCACACCAAAGGTCTACACTTGTTGCCTTACCATCGGCAGGTCCTACAGATGGCTTCGGAGTTTGAAGAAATATCCTTCCTCCATATTTCTCAGAACAGGAATGATTTTGCGGATGTGCTAGCAACCTTGGCCTCCTTGATCAACATACATGACAAGGAAGACATGCCATCCCTCCCATTTACCCAACAAAAGGCTCTAGCCTATGGGAATTACATTGGAGAAGTATCGAATGAGCTACCTCCCATCCAACACCCTTGGTATCAACATATCAATGAGTACTTACAAGATGGATCTACACCCACTGAGGCGAGCCCGATTGAAAGAAGGCGGATCCATCGACTGGCTATGAAATTCTACCTGAGCGGAGATGCAATCTACAAAAGAGATGCAGGATTAGGTCTCCTCAGATGTTTGGACAAGGACCAAGCTCAGAGGCTCATGGATGAGATCCATGGTGGAGTATGTGGCCCACACATGAGTGGCTCTCTACTTGTTAAAAAGATTCTCAGAATAGGGCATTGCTGGCTCTCTCTCAAAGCTGACTGTGAGGATCACATCAAAAGATGTTATTAGTGCCAAATTCATGAGAATGCTATCCACGCCCCTCTGAGGGAGCTCCATAATATGAGTTCGCTTTGGCCCTTCTCAATGTGGGGAATGGACATGATCGGGCCCATCGAGCCCAAAGCCAGTAATGGGCATCAGTTTATCTTCACCATGATCAACTACTTCACCAAGTGGGTAGAAGTAGCCTCCTTCCCCAGGGTTACCAAAGAAGTCATCATTGCTTTCATTAGAAACAATGTCATTTTTCGATATGGACAACCTGAGGTAATTATATCAGACAATGCTAAAAACCTCAACAATAAAATGATGGAGGAATTGTGCAGAAAATTCCACATCAAACATCTCAACTCCGTCATCTACCGTCCAAAGATGAACGGTGTTGTTGAAGCGGCTAACAAAAATATCAAGAAGATCATGCAAAAGATGTTTGCCAACCATAAAGGATGGCCTGACCTGTTGCCTCTGACCCTTTTAGCATACAGAACATCAATGCGCACTTCCACTAGGGCAACCCTCTACGCATTAACCAATGGGATGGAAGCAGTGCTCCCCATAGAAGTGGAAATGGAATCCCTCAGAGTGTTGATAGACGCTCAGCTAAATGAAGATCAATGGGTACAAGATAGGTATCACCAATTGTCTCTAATAGACGAAAGGCGACGTGATGCTATTTTTCATGGCCAGTTATATCAACAAAGGATCGCCAGGTCCTACAACAGAAAAGTCTAGCTACGGCAGTTTAAACAACATGACTTGGTTTTGAAGAAGATTAGTCTAAGGGAAAATTCACCCCGAACTGGAAAGGCCCGTTTATTGTCAAGGAGGTATTGACAAGAGGTGCTCTCAGATTACAGGAAATGGATGGCGATGAATTTCCACAGCTTATCAACTCGGACATCGTGAAATGGTACTATGTTTGAGGTTACCATCAAGCAAACATCCTGGTTTTAGATCACCAGATCCCCAGTCATTTTAGGTTTTCTAACCCTTTACTACATACAACTTATCTTGACATTCATCTGCCCCATTAGGGACAAACACACTTTTTAACCAGCAGCCTGGTTTCGGATCGCCAGATCCTTTTCTTTCAACTTGGTTTTGAACCCTTACTCAACTCCGGTTATCCCACCAGGGATTAAACCTTTCACACCCGTAATTTTACCCCACTAGGGATAAGACTTTTCTCACCTACAGTTTGTCATGTACATGGGATTAAACTTTCTCCCCCGCAGTTTGTCCTGAACATGGGATCAAACTTTTCATTGGCTGCAAACCGTCCTGAACATGGGGTGAACTACGCCGACCTGATCTCCTTGATACCCGGGAGTACGTAGGTAGCCATATTTTATATGGTTCGATCGCAATAAAACAAAAACAACAAAAACATTTCTACACTCTTCTCATTACAAAAAAGAACAACAAAAACATTTCTACACCCTTTTGCCACATACAGCGTTGAACCTCTTACACCAGGTTCTAACTACGCAGACCTGATCTCCTATTCAATAGGAGTACGTAGGAAGCCACTCATGGTTCGGTCTAACCCCCTACTAAAACATAAAAACTTGTCAACAATACTGGGATCATCCTTCAATCCACCACACTTCATCGGCTTCAGACCAAAGGGATGGAACTAACTGACCTCCCCATGTAAACGGGAGAATCGGCGACCATCTAAGCTATGCTTGATCCTCAAAGAGAAACACCAATTCATAAGAGATGGAACTAACTAGGCTCCCCCATATAAAGGAGTACTGGCGACCATCTGTGGTGCGGTCAACCTCAGAGAGGAAAGCCATATTCCTCTTAACATCTACATACAGAAACTAATCCCAAGACACCAAAAAGGGTAGGGGATACATACAGATCAATGATCCATTCTAAAATATCCTGAGACAACTCAGTGAACATCCATCAAGGAGGAATTTAGAATACATCAAGATCACAAGCCCTGGAGAAATAGGTAAATATCAAGCAAGCAGCAAGGCATAACTAAAAGGGAAGTGATCAAAAATATATTGTCTTGCTATATATAATGTTGTTTGATATATACAATATGAATTGTACATGACAAAATGGCTAAGATAGTCTGTGCAGGAAAATATAAGCCCATCTATAAATCAGTGTATATGCGAGCTATCAAGCCCAACATGGCATCTCTCTCAGAAGAAGGAAGTAACGTTGTGGTCTCCTGCACAAGGGTATCCACACGAGATAACAAATCTATAGCCATCTGCATGGTGGCACTGTGCTCATCAATATATGCACTCATCTCTGCAATGATGCCAGTAGTAAGGGACCTCACTGTGGTACTGTCTGTAATGGCTACATCCTGTGTAGATATGGCGCTATCCCGCTCAACTATCACTGCATCTATGGCTGATCTAGCCTCATCCCGCTCCTCAATAGCGGCATCTCTATGTGATAATGCCTCGTCTCTCTCTAATAGAGCGGCATCTCTCCCATCAATAGCTGTCAACATCAAGGATCTAGCCTGATCTCTCTCGAAGGTCATCAGATGGAGACTCTGCTCAAAATACTGTGTTGAATGCTGGATCACGACAGTACTAGTACTAGGAGAATCTACAAGAGCTGCTGGCAACCCAGTGCATGGCTCCTCTTTGGTGTGGGAATCAATGTCCTCCTTGGGCTCTCCACCATCTGAATCAATACCCGGCACTGTGGATACTACCATAGCCGATGAAGTCTCTATCTCCATCCACGTAGAATACTCTGACGAACAGCTCGGATGGCTAACAGAAAACTCAGCACGCTCACGTTGATCCCAACAGGCATAAACCCGGGATCTATCCTCTGCTGATAAGTGGAGAGAAGCTAAATGCTGACCTAACGCCCCCTCAAAAGGATGAAAAGTCCTGAAACTGGTCAAACTGTGACATCACAGCCAGTGGGTGGTAGGTAGTTGTAACGCCCCGAAATTCGCTCTATCTTCACACCCGGATTCTGTACGTCACGAGTACATCATTCATCCAACATATATCATTATATACTGAAATATAACAACATACATTCTCAATTCTCAGGTTCTCGAAACCTTATAACCTTTCTCATTATAAATAATGATAATTACATTACTCCTTTCATCTTACAAGAGTGACTTTTATCCGCCACCAAGGATACATACAGTTCATTAAACTAGTCTATAGTTTAATTCTCAGCTTTCTACATTACAAGTCTTCACTTGATCTTCTCGCTCATTCACATTCTGAATGGCACTTCATCTGGATACCGCTTAGCTTGATCTTTACGGGATCCTTAAGTTCTTTCTAACATCGTTCGCTGAAAATGTTTTTCATTTAAAGCAAGTGTGAGCATTCAATTGCCCAGCAAGTCATCACAGTTTGAACAAACAAGTTCAGAATTCAAACATTTCTTTAGAACTTCAATAACAGAAAAAAGGTTATGAAGCAGCTTGAATAATAGGAATAATCTCGATTCCTATCATCTTAAAACCATACTCACTTTTACTTTGAAATACTTTCATTCTTCTACCTTTTTCATACACATTCTGTCTGGCTAGAATCATCAGCACAGACTTAACAATAACGGTTCATGTATAAACAGAACATACTTTTATTGAACAGTTCAATCACAGAACAGTTCATCTCAAAGAAACACCGAAGTGTTCACATTGTGGCACAAGGCCTCATATATACTACCACCTTGTACAAATATCGCACATTCGCACATAGACAGAACTTCTCAAGTTCAACATCTGAGAAGTTTTAGAAACTAGCATTCATTTAAAATATGAATGAAGTTAGGAAACTTGCCTTACGCACAGCTACAGCTTATAGTTTACGCTGAACTGCTCATTCCCATTCCTATGTAGCACATACGAAAATAACATGTACACCAATTAGTCATATACTTGACTTACGCATTGGTTTACTTAACTTTACTTCTTAAGGTTCACGTTCTTGAAATTTAAGCTTACGCGACTAACTTTCATTACCGGTTTACGGTTTCATGACATACTGAGATGTCTCATTTATACATTTATCATCTTTGATGATTTACATTCTTATCTTCTTCTTATAACTCTCATAGGACTCAGCACACATCGTGTCTTTGCTAGTAGTCCATATGACAACCATCAAATGTTACGATTCACCACAACCTAACTTCTCTTAACATGTACGAACCATTAAACTATAATGTTCGTTAAGTCAACTTCTTATTCCTTATGGCTTTCTGGCAACTAAATGCCATACCTCAGGATTTATTCTTTATCGTTTAAGTTATACAATCTTTTGTACACTCGGAACGATCATTCAATGTCAATACTATGAGGTCATGGCGTTAACCATTTCATATGAATTTATTCATATCTTCAAACGTCCAGTTCATTCCACTCAAAATGTTTATCCAAGTTATACTTATTAACTCGGCTTCTTAACGTTATACGTTATTATCTTCAACTTAATTTCTTCACCGTTCACGGCTAAACTTAGTCTTCATTACATTACGGTTAAACCAGACACAGAGTGTAGGTTCTGCCCGTTTAACACTCGCTTACACTCAACCCTTACGCTGGTTAAAGTGTTCAGCGCTTACTTTTCATTCTATCATTCTCATCCGACTTATATTCGGCTGTCAGTAATCTTATTACCGTTCGTTACGGCTCTCTTGATACCATTCGTATCTTACTTACTACCTTCATTAACGTCTATGTCATACAACCAGGGTATACTTAGAACGTTCGTCCAACGTGAATACAATTCACAAGGATCATTTACGTATTTAACGTTCACGCTGCTCGTCTCTTAATCTCTCATTCAACCTTTATTCAAGGTTTTAATCGCTTTCAATTGTTATCCATCCCATGAACCCCATGTTCATTATTCTTTCTTAATGTCAAAGCCATACTGTTCGTTGTATGCTAAGACCGATCGTTCTTCGCAACAACGTTGCGTTCACAGTGTCTATACGCTTTACGTTCATCTTACAATGCCATGCCATAACATCGGAATGTTATTCATTACCTTTATCACTCAATGTCTAAGGAATCACAATCATAGCAATCCCTCACGTTCGTTCATTACGACTACGGTCCTCGGCTATTGGTTTCGTAACTCGCGTTCATCTTCTTTTACTCTGGTTTAATCTTTCGGTTCAACCTTCATTAAAGGTTTAAAACACTTGACCAAGTGTTACATTACGTGAATTATATGTTCATACTTCTTTCTTGCACATCCCCCAGTATCTGAGAACTAAAAATCTCATTTCTGAGCATTGCTATGCACCAGCGCTGCGGCGCCGTGCCTTGCCTTTCCTCTCGCGCTGCGGCGCGATCTACAGTTCCCTCTTCCTTTTTCCCGGACTAGCGCTGCGGCGCCAAGTCCTTTGTTATCTCTCGCGCTGCGGCGCCACTCTCCAGAAGGTTATGGCCGATCTCGTGCTACGGCGCCGGCCTCCAAGGCACGACTCGCGCTGCGGCGCCGAGCATGAAACCTAGAAATTTTTTTCTAAGTCTTTTGCAAGCTTGAGACACGTACTTTACGATCTCATAACTTCTTCGTTGTAACTTGGAACGAGGTCGTTCCAAAGCCATATTCTTCGTTATCTTACGTACTTCGATATGCCTTGGACGGAACTTCGTTCTGAATCCGTTAACATGCCATTCAATTGGCTTAATCTTCACTCTTCGTTCATTTTAACGTTTTTAACGTTCTTCGTTCGTTCGTCCGTAATTCGGTCATCCGAACTCGGAATTCGTTCGTTCTTAAGTCTACGACTCACGTTTTATACGTTCTCTTACATTCTTATGAAACCCTACATATTCGGGTTCATTTACTAACTTTCTAATTCTCGTTCGTCTTTTACAAAATTTCGCCATAACTTCGTTATAGCTCCGTTTTAATCCGTTTTTCATGAACGTTTCTAACGTTCCTAACCAAGTAATAAGCATCTAACTTATACGCAATGGTTTTAAACTTGTCCATCAACAACATTTATCCTACGATGATTTTCAATTTGTCCATCAACAACGTTCTTCGTGTTCTTCGCGTGTTCTTCGTGTTCTTCGTTCGTTCTTCATTTTTAATCGATATTTTGGATTACAATTCTACTTTTTCTTGGAATTTGATGTTATAGAACACCATTCCTTACTTATTTGACCTACTCGTTCATAATATTCGTTCGGATCGCTCAAAATCCTCACGAATCTTATACTTCCTTAAGAAATTTATAAAATAAATTTCTAATTCTTATTTCTTCATTTTCTTACGATTTCAACCATATGAAATCATTACTAATCTCTTTTACTTCTTATTCTCATTAAGTTATGTCTTTGAACATAAAAACTTAAAGAAAATATTAGAAGAAACTAGGGTTCGAATTACTGTTCTTCGTTATTTCTCTTCCGTTAGACGAAGCCGACGATTTGCAAGCTTTTCTATTTCTCGATCACTTTTGATCCAAGCATTCATGCTCATGCTCTTCCAACCGAGCTCTTCTCTCTCTCTCAAGTTCTAGGATTTTCAAAATCCTAGAAAATGAAAGTGAAGCTTTCTATTTATAGAAAACCAAAGCAAGGGTAAAATAGTCATTTCGCCCCCTCACCTCCTTACTATTCACACCTCCTTAACAACTTAGCCACCAAGTTAACTTGGTCACCACCCTTACTTGGTGGCCAAGTGGCCGCCCCTCTTGCTCCATGGGTCACCCCATGGGTAGCCCCATTGGTTTTTACCCATCCGTTTACCCATCGGTTCGATCCGCGATTTCTTTTCTTGGTTTGGGCCTTAACCCTAATTCTTATTGGGCTTAACTTGGGCTTGATTTCACAAATCATTGGGCTTGACATAATCCAAGTCCAATTAGATTCTACAAAGTCCATGAACTCAAAGTCCATTAAGACTAATCGTATTCTACGATCGTACTCTACACATTCCTTTCTCGTATTCTCGTATTCTCTTCGTATATCATTCGTACGATATTCGTATTATACGTCGTACTACTCTTCATACTATACTCGTATAATAACTCGTATTATACTCGTATTTCTTACGCATAATAACCCTAATCATTATATGCATTCATAAAATTCTCGGAACTCACTTTTCTAAACCTTTAGGTTTTGAGTCTGCAGGCGAAAACTTCGTTTTTGCCATAACTGAAATATTATTGAATATTCCATCACGTCTCGGAATTAAACATAATCTATAACTTCTTGGAATTTCAAAATAAATCTTCGAGCAGAAACTGATGAATAGTGCCTATTTCGTCTTTTTCTCCGAAAAAATTTTGTTCTCGGAAAATTTTTATTTTCGTCTTGAAAATTCTTGCTCGTTCAATCTAGCTCGTAGCCAGAATCCTCCCGATTAATAATCGTTCTAGGTTATAGAACGATTAATAACCACTTAGCACATAATAGTATTAATAAAAATTTATTTTATTAATAACTAATTCTTTAAACTTAAATTTTGGATAATCCAAAATTCCAGGTTGTTACAGTAGTCATGCCCCTCAAACTAGTCAGAGGGAGATAATCCATGCCAGGAGCGTGAGTAAGGAAGTTGTAGGGTAAGTTGAGCCCTGAACATGGCAGGATGCCAAACGGATCTCCGATCCCTGCCAAGAATACCGACCAAGACATAGCGTCTATACACTCCGATGGCTGAAAGGAGTATGACATAGCTATATCATGGGTAAAGTAGTACCCGTGTCGTCGAAAAGTGCCAATCGGTCTCAAGTGTGACATAAACCACACATATAACATGACTGAGTTGCCTGTAAATACCCCTGCAGGGTAGGTGCTGTAAAATGTGGCCAACCTCAACGTCTCAGCCACGATCATCGGGATATTGGTGTGACCCTCCCTGAGAGCTCTCACTGCCATGATGACACCTATGTCCAACTCATCCATAT
The DNA here is from genome assembly GCA_016801055.1 of Panax notoginseng. Classification (NCBI taxonomy): domain Eukaryota; kingdom Viridiplantae; phylum Streptophyta; class Magnoliopsida; order Apiales; family Araliaceae; genus Panax; species Panax notoginseng. The sequence continues at coordinate 148,896,622 of CM029015.1, read as the reverse complement.
ACCGTGGTATGTATACATACGCCACTATGCACATCATGAGTACATCCACTCTGGCCACATACCACTGATCCTCTGGTGTGGTAAAATCCCTAGAATGTCGAGCATAGCTGTCTACTGAGCTAAATCTATCTATCAGAAAATGCTGGGGCAATACATGGCCGGATGTAATCTCATCCTCTGCTACTCTACACCGTAACCCGGTGAGGCTCATAAACTGTCGGCGCATATCTCCGACAGCCATACGAGCGCAAGGTCTGTCTAAGGGCAAAGCCGTCAACCGCTCGTACTCCTGCAATGTAGGAGTTAACTCCTGGGTACCAAATTAGAAAACCTGTCTCTCTGGTATCCAATGCTCCAGCATACCCTCTACAAAGTCTGAGGGAACCTAAAACATCAAGAGGGTCATAGAATGCTATAATTGCTTATCTACAGTCACCCTATCTGTAGGTGACATACTATCATACCACGACCTCATACGAAAGGCTATCAACACTGGTGGGGTGTGATCTATGCGGCTGACTGTCGAAGAAGACATCTGTGTAGGTCGTATCATAAGACCATCCAGGGGTCAATGCTGAATATCTCTAGACATACATACATATGCATAACATGATACATGCATGACAAATAATAGATGGAAATATGATGTAGGGAATGGAAAATAGTACATACATTCCTAAGTACATCATCATCTACATACATCATCTCTGTACAGCTAAAAATATAGGGAAATGGGGCACAGGCGCCCTACTACTAACAGAGGCTTATCAAAAGATATAGCGAGAATGGGGCACAGTCACCCAATATCTAACAAAGGCCTATCAAAAGAGATAAACGAGAATACACATCAGAAGAAGACAATGATGTCAATATCTACATCATCAATCTTGTCCACCTGATGTAACTCCTCCTGAGTCACTGGATCTCTATCAACAGGGATGTCAGGCCTATACAAGGGAGGATCTGCACCGACAAAGCCATATGGGTCACCTGAGGGGCTAGCACCTGAGCTGGAAGGATCAAAAGTATCTACCTCTGAAGGATCTCTACCCAAGTGCCGAATAAAAAAATATGCCCGGTCCAACTACCGGGTCAAACGATCAATCTGTGTCAAATGAGTCAGATCTCGAACACAGGTCAGCCAATTCGTTATCATCACGGATCCAGGAACCATATCCCCAATAAAATGAGTGGCGTGGGTCTGGGCTCCAATAGTATGAGGGGACCACCAGTGATGGAACATATCCTGGGTATGTGAACCCTCTGACAAAGTATATCCGTCAATACCCATCAATGGGATATCATCGACGGGTGACTGCAACACAGGCCAATAACGCCTGGCAGGAGGCAAGATCGGTACACGAATCTCTCATGTGGTGCTCCTAATAGCACGCTCTTCTAAATAGAGCTCCCATCCTCCATCTGTGAAGTATGGGTGGATATCACGTGCTCGACACCAGTCGGGTACCCATCCTCAAACCCAATGGTCAAATGTTCCCCAGACTAGGGAACCCAAGTGATTACATCAGCTATCAACAGTAGACCTGGCAAAATTGGCCCAGGCCCGCGGGCCGGGCCGGGCTTGGCTGGCCCATAACAATTGGACTTTGGGCTTAACTTTTTTAGCCCATGAAAATTTTGGCCATTTTGGCCCGGCCCATTTTGGCCCTCCCGCAGGTGGCCTGGCCCGGCCCACGGGCTTTTTTTTAAAAAAAATAACATAATGCTGTCCTTGAGAATTGAACTCTAGACCTCCCACACTCCTTAAACAAATGTTCAAACCAACTAAGCTACAAGACTTTTTTTATTATAAAGTCACTTACCTATTTAGAGTATGGGAATGGGATTGAACCCTTAATTCCATTTTTAATAATAATAATAATAATAATAATAATAATAATAATAATAATAATAATAATAATAATAATAATAATAATAATATATTTATTTATTTATTTTTGTCATTTTCAGATAATCCCTATTTGACTAATTTTTAAAATTTATATGACATTTATCAAAGAGTACATTAAATTTAATTTTCCCCCTAACTTGATAACTTTTAAATATATTTTTAAATATATATATCGAGTTAAGTCTTACTAGAAGTAATCTTTTACTCCTATGTTTTAAAATATAAGAAAAATTAAAAAATTAAGAAAAGAAAAGTTTTTATCTCCATTAACCATAAATTATTACAATTCAATATAGATAGATTATCTACAAAGAATTACATATATATTTTTTTTTATATGTAGAGGCATCTCTAGAAATAATAAGTCTAGATAAATGAGTAGACCTGGCAAATGAGTATAATATTAATTTTAAATTAATTTGATCTTGAACTGCCTATAATTTTAAAACAAGTAGAGAACAAGTAGGCTATAATATTAATTTGATCTTGAACTGCCTTTATAAACAACTATTAATTTCTTCAACCTCGGGATTGAAGCTGAAAGTAGATAAAATTTATTTTGCTTGGAACAAAATGAGAAAATATTTTTCTCATGTATTTTGACAGCGAAGGAGTATTATATTGTTTTTGTTTTTCCTTGAATATTAAAAGTTCCAATTTTCGGTTACAATTTAAGTTAAGGTATATAGTGACTTTAAAATAAAAATCCTTGTAGCTCAGTTGGTTTGAGTATTTGTTTAAGGAGTGGGGAGGTTTAGAGTTCGATTCTCAAAAGAGGCATTATTTTGTTAAAAAAAACAAAAAAAAACCCGCGGGCTAGCCCGGCCCAGCCCAACCTGGGCCACAGGCCTCATATTTTCAGCCCAAAAAAAACTTGGCCATTTTGGCCCGGCCCAAATTTGGCCCGGCCCGTTTGGGATGGGCCCGCCCATTTGCCAGGTCTAGTCAACAGCTCCAACTGTAAGCGACAATGGGTGAAACCCTCAGCTACAGGAACCTCCGCTAGAATGGAGTGATGTCATCGTCGTCCTCGTGGATAGGTATCTAAACCTAACACACTCACAGGATGCAAACATGGAAGCCTCTCATAGGCCCAAAACTGCCAACACAAGGGCAAAACATCTGCTGTCAGTGAACACTCTTAACCTGTACACGAGAAATCAAAAGAGAAATACTCACCAGCAGAAATGGGTAAAATCCTAGCCAAGCCTCTGTCAAGTCTTGCGAATGCATGCTCATTCCCCTAAGGAAATAGGCAAAGGTATAGGAGGCCCAATCATACTCTCCAATACGGTCCACCTCCCGCGTGGCGCTGATCAAAGCGAATGACACCGTAGAAGAGTTATCAGCTATGAAACAACCCCTGATGATAACCAGAAACAATCGCCGAAGAATGCGATCCCTGACTCTCACATCAGCGGGCATGGGCTCACTCAATAGCCCACTCATAGCATCTATGCTCAAAGGACTCGTACGGATGGTCCTACCCTTGAGCTCCTTAGCCGGAACTCCCAATAAGGATCTAACGGCAGTCGGGGTAATATTCGCCGTACATGGCATTGGTGCCCCTCCAAACTCCATACCGATGATAAATCGCCAATCCATTGGTGTCATCATCACCTCACAATCCAACAAATGAAGAGATTGAGTCTAGTGAAACCAACGCTCAGACAATGCCCTGAGGTAACCCCAGGGACAACGGCGGGGCAGAATGGAGAAGAACGCCCCAAAGCCCCAATTATGCATAATACCTCGGTAATCTGGATACAAAGCCTGATACAGGGAGTATATGCTGAACTAGTTCCCTCGAGGTTGGGTAAAGCCGGGAACCTACATCATATGCAAATTAATGTCAAAATCCTTGCTCCTCCTTAATAGGAAAAAGAAAGATTAAATCCAGCTTTTACCTCATTTGCATGCAAGTAAACTGAGGGGTGGCGACTCAAATCACCCAGAAGATCTGGAATAGTCACCTGAATGCCTGGGAAATCCCTACAGGGAATATGAGCAGCAGGAGCTAGAGTCGCTATCGGTACATCCTCTTCTTCGTCCTCGACATCCGGTACATCAACCCGGATAAGACAAATCACCGCCTCCGCCAGACAACGAGGCTATCTAACTGAATGAGGTCGAGGCACTTCAGAAGCCCTCCGCCGTACACCTGAAGTGGTCCTGCGGGAACTACTCGGCTGATTCGAATCCATAATATCTGGAACACAAGTCTCTAAATCACCTCAGAAAGGGTGTGGTAACTTCTAACCTGGAGCATTATTTTTATGCATTTTTATGACTATATACATGCATGCATTACTTTAACATACGCCTACAGTAGAGTAAAAATGCATGTCTACCCAGAGTCTCCTTTGTAAATAGGACTATCCACATACACATAGGCATTACTATGTGGCCATTCAGTAGCACACCTACCCAGAATCATAAACATTCTATAATGCATGAACATACAAAGTCACAGTCCATGACGGTAGATTAAATACCAGGATTGCTTTGCTTACTTACCTTTCCTCATTTGTCCTCAAATAGGATAAGAAATAGCAGAAAAAGGTACAAATTTGATTGTTTCAAAAGTCAAATTTTTTCACATCATTATGTTCAGCATAGTTTAATACTAACATTTACTATGTTAAACATTTTTTATCAAGACATATGAGCATGCATATTCACTACTATGTGTTTAGACGCATTTCATATAAAAGTCATTTTCCAAAGGATAGAAACTGAAAAAGAAGACATACATACGTTACCAGGACAGTGTCGAACACTTGTACGGTGACAGAATTTGCAAAAAAATGCCCGAACTCAGCAGATCTAAAGAAAAGCTCTCAGATTTCCTGTACGGCGTAGCTTGAAAATGACTTGCGAAAGCAACAGCTGCCTTAAAGGCAACCCACGGCTAGCCACATGTGTACTTGCGACTACTACAGGTGTACTTATGGTTCCCCTAGGTGAGGCCCACCCTTCTGGCTCGGTCCAGTTCGAGTTGCAAAGGAGTTCTCACAAGCTGAAAAGGTCAAATCAGGAAAAAAGATGCTACGCGATTGAGCGAATTAGCCTGAAATCCTGGTTTTCGTGGACCAAACTACAGGTCTTCATGTCATTCATTGGTATTCGCCCAGACACAGGTTTACTATACCAATGATCATAATGATTCCAAACTACATTCGATAATACCTAACGAAGGTCTGATGCCGTCATTTTGGGGTTGCTAACGCCAAACACTAGTCCCCGGCGGGCTTGTCACGCATTTTGATCCGTTGATGTACATGTCAATTAAGGTCAAGCAACCTTAACAATACTCAACCAATGGCAGGTAAATCCATCAAAGCATCGGAAGCTATTCGAAGATTTCATCCGTTGATGCACACATCGACGAAGGTTAAACAGCCTTGACATTATCCCCAGCAGGGATTTCATCCGTTGATGTACATCTCAACGAGGGTCAGGCAACCCTATCAAACCCAAACTGTTGGCAGTAACTCCAACAGGATACTGAAAAGACTTGGCGATACAAACCAGGGAAGAGCATCCTCATCGGGGAGAACCGATGATGGAATATGTTATACACATCCTCAAAAGACAAAGTATATCCCCACTGAGCCTCTTGCACAGGAGAGGAACATCTATGGTGGACAATCTGTACCAAGGATTGAGGGCTTTGGTGATAATCCCAACGTCAACATCCTTGAAGTTCATGGTAGCTTTGGATTACACATCCAAACAGTTTATCAGGGTGGTCATGAATAATCCTACTCCCAGTAGAAGTCAAGGGGAGCCGGCAATCATCCCACTATGGTTAAAGAACAATCTAACAAACCACAAACATTTGTATCACGTTGCTGTACACTGCATCATGATTATCTTGTTACATTTCAAGTGTCTAGTATTCTTTATCCTATCCAAGCCATTGCATTGTATGAATATGATAAAGAGGGGCATCTGTAGACACTCGAAATTTTTTGCATACCTGTTACTAACATTGGAGGAGGGCAAAATCGTCTTTCAGAGATAACCCTGAAAGACAACTCAGTTCAATCTCGGAGATAAACCTGGGATATTCAGTTATTACCGTCTCGGAGATAACCCTGAGATATCCAGCCCAGTCCCAAAAATAACACCGGGAGTTTCAGTCTCAACCTTGGAGATAACCCCGAGGAATGCAGTTCAAATACCGGAAATCACACCGGAGAAGACCGTTTCATCTCGGAGATAACCCCGAGGAGTGTCGTTGTAGTTCCAAAGATAACCCTAGAAATGCTTATTTCAAACCCATACGATCAGCTTCAAACTCGGTAATAACCCTGAGGCAATCATTCCCCAAGCTCGGAGATAACCTCGGGAGGTCAGGCATACCTTAGAGACAACCCTGAGGATGGTTAACACCTGCAGCAGCCCAATCTTAGAGATAACCCTGAGCAACGACAGCTAAATCAGCTCAAACCGGAGATAACCCCGGTGAGGGACAGAATCGTCATTTTGCCATCTCGATCCCACATTGCGCCGTCTCAACAAAAACATACATTATAAAGAAATGTATTACAAGAACCAAAGAGCTCCAATCCCGAGTGACTACTGCACAAGACATCACACTTGATAGAATTTGAAGCTTGAAGACCAAAGGTATGGTCCCATCTGTAACGCCCGAGAAAATCGGATTTTTGAGAATTAAATTTTTATTTTTATTAAATGAATTTAATTGATTATTTATGGAGCAAGCTAATCGAAGATCGTTATATAACCTAGATATGTCAGAACATCGTAGTATTTTGGCTACGTGATAGAATTAAAGTGTTTGAATTTCCAAGACGAAAATAAAAGTTTTCCGGGAACAAAAATATTTCTGGAGAAAAAGACGAAATAGGCACTATTCACCCGTTTCTGCTCGGAGATTTATTTTGAAATTCCGAGAAGTTATTGATTTCGTGAAATCTTGAGACGTAATGGAATATTCAATAATATTTCAGTTATGGCAAAAATGAAGTTTTCGCATGCGGACTCAAAACCTAAAGGTTAGGGAAAGTGAGTTCCGCGAATGTAATGAGCATGTATAATAACTAGGGTTATTATGCGTGAGAAATACGAGTATGATACTAGTTATTATACGAGTATAGAAAGAAGATTAGTACGACGTATAATACGAATATCGTACGAACAATATACGAAGAGAAGACGCGATTACGAGAAAGGAATGTGTAGAATACGATCGTAGAATGCGATAAGTCTTAATGGACTTTATGTTCATGAACTTTGTAGAATCCAATTGGACTTGGATTATGTCAAGCCCAATGATTTGTGAAGTTAAGCCCAAGTAATTAAGTAGGTTAATTAAACCTAAGCCCAAGCTATAATTAAATGGGTTAGGGTGATCCATGGGGCAACCCATGATCATGTGGTTAGTCTTGGTAACCAAGATAATGAAGTGATGAGCAAGTGTTGTGCTAATCAAGTATACTTAATAGCTAAGTTAAGTAGCAACCAAGTAATTAATGTGGTGACCAAGTAATTTATTTGGAGAGCAAGTAAACTTGGTGGCAAAGCTTGGAATAGTAAGGAGGTTAAGGGCGAAATGACCAAATTGCCCTAGCTTTGGTTTTTCTATAAATAGAAACCTAGAATTTCATTTTCTAGAATTTTGAAAATCCTACACTTGAGAGAGATAGAGAGAGCTCGGTTGGGAGAAGAAGAGGAAGAGCGTGAGCTTGAACGATCGGATCAAAAGTGATCGTGAAATAGAATAGCTAGCGAATCGCCGGCTTTGTATAACGGGAGAGGATTAACGAAGAACGGTAATCCGAACCCTAATTTCTTCTAATATTTTTCTTTAAGTTTTCTATGTTTAAAACATAGCTTAAAGAGAATAAGAAGTAAAAGAAGTTAAGAATGATTTCATATGGTTGAAATCATGAGAAAACAAAGAAATAAGAATAAGAAATGTAGTTTATAAATTTCTTAAGGATGTATAAGATTCGTAAAGATTTTGAGAGATCCGAATGAATCTTATGAATGAGTATATCAAATTAGTAAGGAATGATGTTCTATAACATCAAATTCCAAGAAAAAGTAGAATCGTAATCCAAAATATCGATTAAAACGAAGAACGCGAAGAACACGCGAAGAACACGTAGAATGTTGTTGATGGACAAATTTAAAACCATCGTAGTGTAAATGTTGTTGATGGACAAATTTAAAACCATCTTGTATAAGTTAGTTGCTTCTTGCTTGGTTAGGAGCGTTAGAAACGTTCATGAAGAACAGATTAAAATTGAGCTATAACGAAGTTATGGTAAAATTTTTGTAAAAGACGAGCGAGAATTTGAAAGTTAGTAAATGAACCTGGACGTGTAGGGTTTCATAAGAATGTAAGAGAACGTAGAAAACATGAGTCGTGGACTCAAGAACGATCGAGTTCCGAGTTCGGATGACCGAATTACGGACGAACGAGCGAAGAACGTTAAAAGCATAAAATGAACGAAAAGTGAAGTTTAAGCCAATTAAATGGCACGTTAATGAGTTTAGATCGAATTTCTGCTCGATAGGTGTTAAACTATGGGAGATAACGAAGAGAATGGCTTTGGAACGACCTCGTTCCGAGTTATAACGAAGGAGTTATGAGATCGCAAAGTAAGCATCTCAAAACTTGATTCAACACTTAGAAAAAATTTTTAGGGTTTAAGATTCGCGCCGCAGCGCCGAGAAGTGGCGCCGCAGCATGAACTCAGGCTTCAGGTACTGTTAAGTGGCGCCGCAGCGTGAAAAATAACGAAGGGTTTGGCACCGCAGTGCCAGACCAAGGGAGGAGATAGAAGTAGGTCGCGCCACAGCGCGAGAAAGAGAGGGAAGGATGGCGCCGCAGCGCCGCAGCGCCGGTGCAAGGCCATACCCAGAAATGAGAATTTTATTTCTCAGATACTGGGGGATGTGCAAGAAAGAAGTATGAACATATAGTTCACGTAATGTAACACTTAGTCAAGTGTTTTAAACCTTTAGCAAATGTGGAACGAAAAGATTTAACGTGATTAAAAGACGGAGAATGTAAGCGTTAGATTACGTAACCGATATCTGGAGACCGTAGTCGCGACAAACGAACATGAGGGATTGCTATGATTGTAATTCCTTAGACGTTGAGTGATAAGGTAATGAATAACATTCCGATGTTATGTCATAGTAATGAGAGATGAAGGTAAAGCGTTTAGACGCTGTGAACGCAATGTTGTTGCGATGAACGATCGGTCTTAGCATACAACGAACGGTATGTCTTCGACATAAAGGAAGAATAATGAACATGGGGTTCATGGGTTGAATAAACGATGAAAACGATTGAAACCTTGAGTGAAGGTTGAATGAAAGATTAAGAGACGATCAAGTTAATGTCAAATACATAACGATCCTCGTGAATCGTATTCGTGTTGGACCAACGTTCTAAGTATACCCTAGTTGTATGACTTAGACGTTGACGAAGGTAGTAAGTAAGATATGAATTATCAAGGAAAGTCGTAACAACTGGTAATGAGATTAAAGAAAGTCCGAGTGTGAGTCGGATAGAGAATGATAGAAGATTATGTATGGTTTAACCATAATTAAATGAAGAACGTAAGAGGGTAATAAGAAATCGTGAATGATGTCCAACGTTGGTAGTTCACCAACGATGATCGAAAGTTGGTTAATAACGTAAGAACGTTAATAAGCCGTAACGAAGCATGGAAAGTCGATTTGACTTTATTAATGAAATGAGCATGATTAATTATACCAGATGAAAGATAGTTAATTGATGATGAATTAATTAACTTAAAGTAGCATCTTCGATGATGACAATAACGTTGAGAGTTACAACTAAAAGTTGTTGAATATTACGTGAATGTGAACGGTATGCAATAAGTATACTTAGCCAATAAACGATCGAATTTCGATTGATAATGTAAGAACGTTGGTAAGACGTGAGGAAAGGTGATTAACTCAAAACGAGTGGTATTAATGAAGTAAATCCACTTACAACATAGAAGAGAAAGAAGTTGGTTATGAACGGTAAGCCGGAACCAATAATAAACAATCTAATAAATAATTAGATTGAGAAGAAGGGTAAGATTCATTAGAAACCATGTATGTTCGCTCATGACCTAATGTGGTATGTTATGTGATAGAAACAATGTGAATAGTTGTTTGATAGCTAATTACAGTGTGCTATGTGAATATATCATGTAGATTCTGTAAAGGCTGTGGTCAGTCAAGTAAGTTATCTGAAGACGCTGAAAGGTAAGCCTTCTTAACGTTTGTCTAACTTCCATGTTAGCCAAGTTTTTATGTGACTCGTTGAACTGAATTGCAAGACTTGTTTCAAAGAAAGGGTCGATGCCAACTTTTAACTCGGCTAGACTATTCGTAATATATAGATTGATTATCATACATGTCATTCTATATAGAAATGTTAACGCTATCCTATGCCAAGAAATTGGTACGGGCGTGAAGGTAAGGTTTGTCTATGAACAAACAAAAGGATTTTTCATCGATTATTCGATGGGCACGCGAGTTTGCCAAAATATTAAACGTAAATACGTTTAATGAATGTAGTGTTGATCAACATAGGGTACTATGGGCTGATCACCCAGATGTACTCGTAAGTTATACGGATGAACGGCCTAAGTGATGTGGACTCCTTTTCAAGTATGAAAACTGAAAGTTACTGTTCATGGTCTATCGACCGATTCAGAATTCCTAAGCTATTATATATATATATACTTTGGAATTGTTGTTATGACATGAGAGGTACTAGTCGAATATTTCATAGTGCTTCGTAGTTAATTGTTCATTTATGTGAATAAAGCATGAAATTGTTCATGTGATAGTCATGTGATTCGTTGTTAAGACTTGCTGAGCTAGTTATGCTCATTCTTGCTTAAACCATATGTTTGCAGCTAAAGCCGAACGAACTGAGAGTTCTAAGAGAGATAAAGGCAAGGATAAGATGGATGCTTAGGCATTGTGTAATAGTTTAGTAAGTTTGTATGTATTATACATTATGAACAATGAACGATGTAACCGGTTTATGAACCTGGGAAGGATTATACTTTGATTTTGATGAGAATATAGTAATTACTCTCATTTTGTTGTAATTCAATGGAATGATTGTATGGATGTTAGTACAGTGGAGCACCATCTGTCGGGTTAGAAGATACCCGAATTTGGGGGCGTCACAGCCCATCTTCCTGACTTCGTACAACCTCTAATCCCATGTCATTGTGTAGCTCTCGACAACAACATGCTATAAAATGACTTATACACCTCGATCGGATGCCCGAATTGAAGTTTTGAAAGTTTAACCAGACAACATGTTGCACGCGTGCACGTACTTCGAGACGGCAGGACCCGCGGAGCACGGGCCACCCCGGGCAGCCGCAGGTGCATCTACGGATGTCGCAGGTACACCTGCATCTCCCCCCTCTATAAATAGATGGCTTGGGGCAGCTATTTTGTATAGAGAAAAGGCGAGGAAGCTTGTCCAATTTGCCCTATACACACCCTAAACTGAGTGCTTTCTCATTTTAAACACTTGTGAGCTTATATTTGGCTATATTTTTACCGGTGGGAGCCGAGTGTTCATCCATTTAAAGCTATTAAATTCTTCTTTGGCAGTCCACTGTAAGCCTTCTTACACATTTTAAAGCCTTTGTCCACTACTGTGCACGCACAGTTCTTCACGTTGAGAGTCGTGTAGCGTGTGTATGCCCGGACTTCTGTCCGTGGCTTTTATTTCTTCTTGTATATATATATATATATATATATATATATATATATATATATATATATGGACTAACATTATCGAGTTATGCGTCGATTGAGCCTGAACTCACGTCCGGAGCGTTTATTTGCCTTTATATATATACTTATATATAAACTGTTGTCGAACTTTGTTCGATGAGCCTGGATTTACATCCGGAGCGTTTATTGCTTTTATATATATATATATATATATATATAAATACTTATATATATATATATATATATATTTACATTTTAGTCTGGCTTGGAGTTTACTTCGTGGCCTTTTACCGCTTTATTTACATTTCTGTCAGGCTTGAAATTTACTTTGTGGCCTTTTACAGCTTTATTTATATTTTGTCCCGCCTGGAGTTTACTTCGAGGTGGTTGATCATTTTATTGCTTTATTTATATTTTTCAATCCCCCATGGAGATGCTTCGTGGTGGTTGATTGGTTTTTACGACTTTATTTATATTTCTGATCCCCCATGGAGGTGCTTTGTGGTGGTTCATCATGTCCCTATATATATACTTATCGCTTTTATATATTTACATTTCTGATCTCCCATGGAGGTGCTTCGTAGTGGTTGATCATGTCTCTATATATATATTTACAGCTTTTATATATATAACTACTTACAGCTTTTTATATAAACTGTTACATCATGTGAGCCTAGGAATCATGTGATCACAGATTCAGTCTCCTGAATCTAGATTCGGTTCCCGTGAAGGACATTTTCAACTGTTCACGGTTTGTAAATTCTTCACGGTGTTCAAATTTCCTTAGATGGCTCTCATGCCCACAAGGAGTTCGGTACTGCTATGTATATTATTTTCTCGAAGATGTTTCGCATCTCGAAAATAAAAGTAATCAAGTCGAACACTTAATAAAATGGAAGTATCAAATGCCTCAATTACTATTGAGCATATTGGGTTTGAAAAATCTATTTTTACAAAACATCACTGCTATATCTGGTTTAAAACTGAATTTTTACACAAATTCAAACCCTTTGTATATAGGTACGAACGAGGCATAGCACTACTTCTAAATAATTGCACATTGATCCACACACACATACATTCATATAACAGTTTAATTAAAAAGTGGCTGTCACCGTGGCAACACGGATGTCGGGGGGTGCCTAACACCTTCCCTCCGCATAACCAAGTCCCCAGACCCTAACGAATCTCGGTTTCACAGACTCGTTAAGCAGTGTCACATCACTGGGTCAATGTGCAAACCTTTTCTCGTTTGTGTTGGTACAACCATTTAAAAAACCAACTGGCGACTCTTATAGTCCAATCGTCGACATATACATGTCGGACCTTTTTCACAACTTGTTTTTTCAAACAAATCTCGCCTAACATGAGAACACCAAAAGACAAGAACAGAAAAGGGATAAATAAATATCTCGACGTCGACAATATTAAATATTTATTGAATTGAATAAATATTTTTATTGATTTATTTATTGAGTTAAATAAATATTTGATAGAATTGTGGTAGATTAATTTAATTAAATGTGTTATATTGATTAAATTAATGTGGAATAATTTTATAGTTCAAAGTGTGAATTTAATTGAGATAATTAAATTAAATGAGTTGTTAAATAATTTTAATGTTGTTCTAATTAATTAAATAATTAAGTAGAGATTTATTGATTTGTTATAAATAATAAATGAGAATTTTAATTATGTGATGATGTGATTTAATGGGTAATATTGTCTTTAATTTAATTGAATTTAAATAATATTATTTGATTAATTAAAGTGTGACAAATAAACTATATAGTAAATAAACTAATTAAAATAAATTAGAAAGACACCTTATAAGCTAGCCAAACATGGCCGTGAGGACATGGGAGCAGTTAAGGACATACTACGCTTAACTGCTACCCATGTACGCACCGGTTATAATACGCGTAATATATCATGTATCAGCCTTATTTTTTTTACGTTATTCCTAAAACCTAAGTCAGAGAAATCACAGAGAGAAAAGAAAGAACTTGAGAGAAATTGGGTTTGAGGAAAAAGGTTTGGAGAATCATAGGAGGACTTCCTACCATTTAAACAAAAATCAGAGGGTGAGAATCCAAGTTCCAAACTCCCTTTATTATGTTCTTGAGTTTTTCCATCAAAATATATGTTTAGTTTTCTATAATTGAATTTTCATGAGTAATTGCTGAAAAGTTGTTTAATATGCACGAGTAAATTAATATGTGATGTTAATAAACAATTTTTGGGTGAATTAGTCCATGAAATTTGGTTTAAAAGGGAGTTTTGAGTTTATAGTAACATATATATTATTTTGAAGTCAAAATTTGAGTTTTGGTTGATGATTTGTTAGAATAATGGATGTTTATGTTGCTAGATAGATATAATCTGTTACATGTGGGTTGAAAATGATTTTTTGTATGAATTATTGATTCATGAAATCATGTTTTACAAAAGAAGTTTGAGTTTTATTATAAAAGTACAAAAGGGCTAATTTTAGAACCAAAATTAGTGTTCAATCCATGTTGTAATCTATATATTGACGATTGATTGAGTTAATATGTTTAAATACGAAAACAATGCATGTTATACGAACTGATTTGATCAGTAAACGAATCTTTGATGAGATGATTCGCTAAGGATGTCTAAAATGAAGTTTTTAGCAAGAACATGAATTTAAAAGGGTTAAATATGATGAATATTGTTGTTTTGTTGTTTAAAATAGATGTATGCATGCTTGGTAACAATTATGTGTAGTCTATGTCTTTTGGGTTTGTTAAATCTACTGATTATATGTGAAATTCGCAAATTTTGGTCTGATGAATAGTGCAGTCACGAACTGCAAAAACTGTATCTGGGTGAGCCCACCCCGGCGGGCGTTACCAGGCCTAAATTCCCTGCCTTGGTGGGCATCCCGCCCCGACGGGCCTTCTTTCAATATAAAACCCCGCCCCGGTCAGGGGTATCGGGTACTTTTAGCCTTCTTTGTGTACATGCCATTGCAAGCTATTCTAACCTAGTCTGATGAACATGATAATGTATTGGACATATAATAAGATGCCATATCAGATTATTAACATACATATGGCAAAATCGCATGATAATTTGATAAGTTGTATAAGGGCTAAATGTGATGTCCATGAGAAGATGTAATGCTGTTTAAACTTAAGATTTGAAACTTCAGTCTTGTATATGTGATTGGTGGTTATGAGCAGAACTTAAACTAAGTTAATAGGTTGTACTAAAAGAGGGAACTAAACCTATAGAGTTAATATCAATGTAACTAATGAATGTTGTGATACATATGGTATGTGTGTAGGACTTGTGGTGAACGTGAGTAGTAATCGTTTAGCCTACACATGAGGTAAGTTTTCGAACCCTACTCTTATGTAAAGCAAGTTTCTTATCCTAACTTGATTACGTTTTTGCAAGTTTCCTTACTCTATCATAGATATAATTACGCAAGTACCACAACTCTAAACTTTTATTGAGCAAGTCCTTAAACTAAGCTTTGTATTCTTATTTCAAACTGTTCAAAGTTTAATCATTCAAGTTCATGATTCCAAATGAAATGTTCTAACTCTTTTGAAATATTACTGTTGTTACACAATGTTCATTCAATTGTATAGAGTTGAGATTCAATCCTTGATTTGATTATTGATTACATTACTGCATTGAAACCTTGAATGGACAGTGAATCCTTATTGATTCAACTAATCCTTAGTTGATGATTATTGAACTCTAAATTACCCTTGAGATCAATCCAAACCAAACTTCCTTTGGTGCGGACTCTAATGCCAAAGCTGAGATGAACAACCCTGCTACAGGGGATTATATTACACGATAGCGTTAAGATGTTGTGCACATACATGGTACTAAGGGCTGATCCCCCTACGTAAGAGAAGTAAGGTCCATATAGTCTTATGACTGTTAAAGGTTTAAAGTAGAAATACTTGATAACCTGAGACATAGTTCATGGTCTTGTGACCCTCAGATGTACTTTTGATTTATGTTCTAATCTTGATTCAAAAGCCGAGCTATCTTTTGTTCAGAACCTATTGTTTATTCGCATGTTATTATTATTACTGTTGTTAAAATTATGGGCAATTATTGCTCACTCTTGCATAATAACATTGCATCTAAGGTTGAAAGAGTTGATGAACCATCCACTAGTAAGGACAAGGGCAAAGCAAACAAATGATGAAGATTTACTTATTATTTGAGAATGATTATGTTAAGACTTATGATTTTGTATTTAAGACTTATTTGAAGTTTCTGCATTGTTGTATTAAGGTTAGATGACTTGGGATTGATTTGTTTAAGCTGTTGTAACCCTTTATTGGGAGAATTTCTATTTTACTTATAAGTTTATTTATTTATGGGTAGTTAGATGTTATTTATTTTGAAGAGTGAACACCAATTCTGTGGGAAATTCGAGTACCTGGATTTGGGGGTGTCACATATATTTTGTGTTATGTGATTATTAGTCGTACTATAATCTAGGATGATTATAAAACAAGAGGATTCTGGCTACGAGCTAGAATGAACGAGTAAGAATTTTCAAGATAAAAATAAAAAAATTCTGAGAATAAAAATATTTTCGAGAAAAGACGAAATAGGCACTATTCATCGATGAACCCTAAAGGTTTAGTGTTTGAATAACCTAAGTTATTTTGTGAGTTCAGAATATTGAAATGACATTCTATCAAAAGATTTGACTATAATATGTCGTGAAAAGTTATGTAAGCCGATAAAAGTTTTTCTCGAAAAACGTGCAGAAATTAGACGAAATAAAAACGACGAAAAATATTGTTATATACTTGTCATTCATTTAGCTAAGTTTTGGGAAAACATGACGGAAAACACTAATCATCAAAAAGTATTTTTTTAGTTTTTCAAAGTTTCGAAGAATGCATAAAAGTAAATCTGTAGAGGAAAGACGGAATATCAAAAAATATTTGGATTCCGAGAAATGCAGTTTTTCAAACTGTCAGACGAATTCCGCAAGATGGAACCATGAAGCTTCCAAGAGAAGCTTCGTGAATAATAAGGAGGTGGGAATAGTAACTTTTGACCTAAATGACCATTTTACCTCTAGCCTTAAAATTCTATAAAAGAAAAGCTTAAGCTCATTTGTTGGTTAATGAAAAATTAACCAACATCTAGAGAGACAGGGAGAGAGTGAGAGAGAGAGAGAGAGACAGGAAAATTTTGGATGTCAAGAGGAAGAAGAAAGGAAGGAAAAGCTAGTAATTAACAAGCTTTTTTCATGAAGAAGAAGAATTAAAGAAGAAAGGTATTCAAAACCTAACTCTAATCCATTTTCTTTAAGGTTTTATATGTTAAATCATATAACTTAATGATAATGGAAGTAAAAGGTGTTAAGAACAATTTCCATATTGTTTAATCATAAAGAAATGAAGAAATAAGAAATAAAAATTTAGTTTATAAATTTCTTATAAAAGTTTTTGAAATGAAGTATTAATTGCTTGACGTTAATGGACGATCCGATTGAATCATAGGAACGATTCGGTGAAATAAGTAAGGATTGGTGTGTTATAACACTAAAATCCATGAGAAAGTGAAATCGTAATCAAAATATCGATTAAAAATGAAGAACGAACGAAGAACACACGAAGAACGCGAAGAACGTTGTTGATGGACAAATTTAAAACCATCTAATTAGAACTTGTTGTTGATAGACAAGTTTAAAACTATCATATATATGAATTGTTGATATATGCTTGGTTAAGAATTAGAGAATTGAAGGAAACGTTCATGAAGAACGGATTGAAATTAGCCTATAACGAAGTTATGACGAAATTTCGTAAAAGACGAATGAAATATGGAAAGTAAGCTAATGAACCCTAATTAGTAATGTTTCATAAGAATGTTAGAAAACATTGAAAACGTGAGTCATAGACTCAAGAACAAACGAATTCCGAGTGTAGATAACCGAATTACGGACCAACGAATGAAGAACGTTAATAACGTAAAACAAACGAACGATGAAATTTGAGCTAACGGAAAGCCTCGTTAGCGGATTCAGAATAAAATTCTATCCTAGGGAAATTCGAGTGTGTAACAAAAGGAAGAAAATAGCTTTGGAACGAATCAGTTCTGAGTTATAACGAAGAAGTTACGAGATTGCAAAGTAGGCGATTCGTACGCATTCCAACACTTAGAAAAAATGTTGGAAAAAACTAGATTTTTGGTGTAGCACTGCAGCGCCGGCAAAGGCATGAAAAAAGGTGCTACAACGCTTCATTCAGGCAATAGTTACTGGAGAGTGGCGCTACAGCGCCGGTTTAACAAAGGGGGGAGGCGCCGCAGCGCCGATACAGTGCGATGCCCAGAAATGAGCTTTTAACTGCTCAGTTCTTAGGGAACGTGTACAGAACGATAATGAACATATAGTTCACGTAATGTAACACTTGAACAAGTAATTTAAACCTTTAGTAAAGGTTGGACGGAAAGATTTAATGAAAGTATAAAAGACGAACGATGTGAACGCAAAGTACGTGAACGTTATTCGTAAACTGTATTCGCGTCGAACGAGCATTCTGAGTATACATTGGTTGTATAACTTAGATGTTAATGAATGTTATTAAAACATTGAGAATGATAATCAAAAATTGAATGAAGATTGTAAAATATAAACACAAAGTTTGTAATTGGAATACAGGATCCCGTATTCAGAAATACGGTAGACTGTATTCGAGTAAAATGAACCTTTAAGATTACATGAAATGTAATGACTTGAACGTTGAACAAAGATGATGACTTATAACATTTGAATGTTATAAAGTTGTAATGAATAGTAATGGGGTTAATGAATGTTCCGAACCTAGTTCGGATAAGGAATGTGGGAAAGAACGTAAGTGTTAAAACACGTAAACCGACAAAGGCGGTTCGTATACGCATAAGTTAAACGTGATAAGCATACACACTTATGTATGGTTTGAACGTAAGATAATGAAGAGCTATAAGTGACGGGTAGTGCGTGAAGAACCCCAAGCCTCTCGCTGGTGACATCTCAGAATGAGAATGCACTGTAGCCAAACTCTCGGTAAGGAATACAGAACAAGTCGGTAGCAAGTTGAACATTGTAAGTGCTATGGTTTTAAATACCATGAGCGTTACAATAACTTGAATAATGAAAAACGTATAATGTTAAGCAGTCGAGTTAATGATAATAACATGACTAATGTTCCCAGTTGAATAAACTGGAAATTGTAAGATACGAAATGAGGTACCTCGAACTTTCATTTTCATTTCAAAAGGGGTTGATCAGCCCTTTGGGTGATCAGCCCTTTGTACCCTGCGTTGATCAACACTATATGACGAACGACTTATTTTGCGTTCTTCCGTCACTCGACATTTCATGTTGAAAATATTAAAACATTCCCCCAATATTAGCTTTGTTCATTCTCAAACTGAATCTGCACCAAGTAGAAATTGTTTTAGAAGTTTACTTAAACTCAATAACAATTCAAAAGATCATATCTAGATCATTGAAAGGTTTTAATATGTCTCTAGCCGATACAAATGGCATTGCCAAATTTCTTAAACAATTCATGCATATCATAAATTTAAAAACTTGAACAATTCATGTGTTATAACAAAGTTTAAATAATTTATGCATTATAGCATAGCTGAACACTTATACAACCAACAGAGAGGTTGTATAAGTCTGAAGTTTACACAATCGTTAAATATTGTGTAAACCAAAGCATACATCCAAGGATTATTCATAGGAATATACCTCCACATACTTTAAACTAATATTCAAATCAAGATTGAATGGAGTTAAAATACTTGACTTAGCAGTCTTTAATACTTTAGCGTTAATCTCCCTTTGTAAGTCCTACACATTCAGTGCATATAAACATATAAATTAGCCATGTATAAATGTCACTTATGGTTTACTTTAACTCTATTCAATGTTTTATAATGTCTATTTCATAAGAATCGAAACACTATTTAAGTTCATTAACATTCGACTTGGCGTTTCGACGTTCGTACGTCATACGCCCGACTTTTCTAACCCGAACGCCTAATCGACACGCCATTGCGTATGATTAACACATCTAATACATCTACCATTCCTTAGTTTACATTTCTCTAGAATATATTTCCAAATTTCAAGGTTTAAAATTCAAAAATACTAGCCAAACATGACTTGGCACCACGACGGTTCGAAGAAACCATCACAGTTTGCCTCTTATTATATAATAGTCCTAAAAATGCTCATTTTACACTTTCCAGATCTCCTTGAATCACCTCAATCGGAGTTCATACGAAAGAGTTATGATTAATTTAATAAAGCATGTCCGAACTGATTTTTGCCCTAACACTTGACCAGCGCCTAGGAGCTCCAAACTTGCCTTGGGACAATGCCCAGGTGCTCGAGAACAGAGTCTGAGCGCCGAGTCAAGCGCCTGGGCGCTCGACCTTGACACTTGAACTCAAAATTTGCAACTCTTGCAACCCTTTTCCTGTCTTATTAACCGCTCCATGACTTCGTCATCTGATATCAGGATGAGTCCTTTATTGAGCCATTTTCTTCCTTATAACAAATTCTTCAAACCCCCTAGACAGAATAATATTTTGTGACAAATAAATTTATTTAGCAAGAGAAGATTTTTCATCACTAATTATATATCGATAGGTTTTCTTCAATTTAGTGAGAGAGGGAATCCTTCATTGATAAATTTATTGTTAAATAATCAAATTCATTGAAAATTATTATTAACATCTATACCCAAATATTAGATTTAACATATCAGTTAAATATAAATAACACGAAATACATATTTCACAACTAAAGGATAAACAAATTATATTATTACCAAAAAATATAATTCATATAGAGCTAATATAACTAATACAAGGGCATATAAGAAAATTGTAAAAACAACGAGCTCGAATGAATCATAATTGCATCATGTTTGGTCCTCATCATAATTTTCTTCAGAAAAATCAAAGTATGGCTCGTAAACTTCATACTGCAAAAAAAACACCAAAATTCTATTCAGAACGACAAGAACAATAAGAATATAACAAAATAGTAGGCTCACTACAAGTAAAATGGCTTATAATGAAAGGCAAATCATTCATGTATCACTCACAAGTGATTAGTTGTGAAAGAATTTTTCATTTGCACAATCGCTCTCATTAAAGCTCCTCACAATAGACATCTGTCACTAAATTAGTGACCGCATATCTTTTGTGAAGGATATATTCGTAAAATTATATTTTGTATGAGATTTATTTTATTTAGTGAAAGATAACTTCCCTCACAATAAATATTTTGCAATGAATAAATTCATTTTAATAAGGGGAGAGTTTCCTTCAATAATTACATGTTGCGAATGTTTCTTCAATTTATTGAGAGAAAAATTCCTTCACGAATTATAATTTTATCACAAATTATAATTTATTTAGTTATATATTCACTAATTTATTGTATTAATCTATAAACACAATTAAATCCAAAATCTCATTTAAATATAAATAGCAAAAAACATACATATTTCACTGAACCCATTGCAAAAATTAATAATATCATTTCCAAAAGAATATTATACACTAAAATTAGTGTGAAAATACAAAGAAACCTCAAAAGATATATAATCCATATCTGCAAGTATTTGGAAAACAATATATGAAAATGATGGCTGCAAAACTAAGTATTATCCCTATATTACACTGAACCTGCAGTCTATAACCACAAATGGAGTGCTCCATTATCCATGATCTAGCCAACATAACTAAATTTATGATTCATGTAACACATTCAACGCATGTTGCTTCGCTTGTTCCTAGGAATAAGACTTTTTTGTGCATGCTTCATGAACTATGGTCTTCTAAAATTAAAAATTGTTTACAATTTTAATTTTATGGAGATAAATGAAATGGATACAAATATAGCTACAAATGATTATACATGAGAGAAGCTTCGGAAATATATTTTTATGATATAACATTTATCCATATATTTTCACCTAATTCAGAATAAAACATGAGACAAAAGTAAAGGGACTAAAGAAGTACCACAACTTAAGCACCCTGTTTGCAACTAGCCACAAGATTTATTTATTTATTTGGTTTGGGGTGGGGTGGGGTGGGGTGGGGTGGGGTGGGGGGGGGGATGTCCACTTTCATCTTCTGCTTTTGCTGTAGTACAAATGCTTTATAGAAAAATAGTATGTTCTACTATAAACATGATTTGTAAGAAAAATATAAAAAATACCTGGCACTCGATTAAAGTACCTCTTGATTGCACCAAATTGTCAACAATAACCACATGATAACCAGCAAGATTACCCTCTTTCAGCCGAAATATACGCTTATCACCTTCACGAACCTTTGCACAAACTACCTATTGTTGGACAACATCAGACAAAAAAAAGATGAAAGAGTACATAAATCGAGAGTACAAATGCTCTAAGGATGTTAACCAACCATCGGAAAGTGATCCAATTTGGCAGTTTCCAAGCTCGCTGAGCCCCATTATTGGCATAACTGACGCAACTAGAGCTTTTAATATCTCATCTTTTGTAAATAGACCATCCCATTTGTCCCTGAAGATCGATGTCCAGTAGATGTTAATGATCCCAATTAGGAAAGTGCAACCCAATGCAACCATTACAGCTAGCTTGGCCTTGTATGGCTTACCAGCCCCCAACTCATTTCTTACCTGCATAATAAGTAACATAAATATATAAAACTAAAATCATTACATTAAAATTCCTACCATCACCTAAATATGATCCAAACACAAATATAAAGGGAACTGATATTTCCACATGTGTCTCTCACATGAATGTGGGTCCCAATCATTATTCATCTAAGGAGAACCATGGAGAAATATCAGTTTCCAATACAAATGCACGATTACTTTTGGAAATCTCTTAATTGCAATCATTTCAACTTTCATTTTGGAAATAAGCTATAGATTGCTAATCTATCTCATCATGAACTTTGATGGTTCAAATAGTTGTGCACACTTATAAGTAGTTAACCATAGTTATCAATCCAAACATATCATAGCGGAAATTTTAAATCCCAAAGCCATAGCAATAGGCAACAAAGGACAAAGGTCAAGTAGATACGCATACCTTTTTGGCACTGTCCTCCCCAATAACAAAATTATTTAGTCCCTTACATATTTCCTTTAGTGTTGGTAAATTCTTCTTATTCAAATCCTTACTTTTATTATAATGATTATTACTAACCCTACCAATCTCCATAAATCTCCCCTGAAGAGGAGCCATTTTATACGGCTTAAAAAAATAAGTAGTCTTACCATTTGAACAAACATTCCCCTGCTTGATAAGCTCCCGCAGCTCCACCTTTAGCAATTTTCATATTTTAATTCACTTACTAATCGCGACCAAACTTAAATATATCTTAGAAGGCATGTCAAATTATTTTAAAATATATATATATATATATATATATATATATATATAATATAACAGTTTCAGATATTCTAGACAAGATTATTTAGTGTTCAAAACTACTTGGCCAAAACAGTTGCAGCAGCGCAGTGCAGTGCATGGCTGCTGTTGTTGGGCACCATTCACTGCCCCGTGATCAAACTGCCCATTTCGATAATTTCTAAACCATAAATCGAATTACAATCAAACCTTAGCATGTTATAGAAGACACGACGTATTGTTTAAAAAAAAACTTAAACTGAATCGGATAATTCAAACTAGTTAAAATAAAGGCTAAAACTGCTCAGCACAACATATAAGCAGCAGCGCATCACAGCCAACACACGGCTGCTACTGCTGCTCGACTGTCCCCACATGGTCGTGGTGCTAGTTTTGATAATTTATAACTCACAATCTATTTATTCAATTAGAGTAGAACTTTGGTATGCTATAAAGGACATGCCAAAGTATTTTTAGAAAATATCACATTCTCCAAACAAGTATTCTAAGTGACTTTTATAATATGTCAAAAGTACTTTGCCTAAACAGTTTTTAAATTAACATTAACATATTGTTTTTCTTAAAATAGGTTTCCCACTTAATTCAACCTATGCAATTCATTAATTATCTACATATAGTGTTCTTACACTTAATCTTAGCATCAATTTCTGCTCAATTTCATCATTTGAGCAAATAGTCCCTATTAAGACTTTTAACAAACATCTTGTGCGCGTCCATTTTTAAAATAGAGGTCAGAGAGGTTTGTATACATTCTTATGCCATAATTCTCCTCCTTATTGCTCCGCACAACAACAACAACTAAGCTCCTTTACTAATTTATACCATCACAGTTTAAACAATTTCTCAATCATAGCCCAATTATAGTATACCACATTTGCTACTAAATTTTATATTACAAAAGCCATTGACAAGAAAATTACCACAAACACGCTTAAATTAGTTGGTTCCTCGGCGTAAGAGAATCGATGATGCTAGAATTTTACACAGTGGTACACTACCCAGCCAACTGCTGCTGGAGCCGAAACAGAGGAGATTCTAGCAAGCTCCTTAGGCACTTTTAATGCGAAGAATTGCAAGAGAAGAGATTGATTGGTTTAGAAAAGGATAATTAGCAGGGAGTATATCCTTCATTTAACTTCCTTTTACTATCTTCAATTAGCTTCCAAATCTTCTTAATGTTTGGCACATCCTGCTCTCCTATTCAGTAATCAACCCACATAACTTCTTAAGTTACCAGCTCAGCTCATAGTTCTTTACTTATAAATATATCTATTTATATATACATTTTTTTTACTCTAATACAAAAAGCATATTTGACCTTTCAATTGCAACATTACATAGTTTATGTTAAAATAAACTTATTTATTTGATATAAATCATTACACTAAAGTTAAATTTCTTAATTAATATAAATCTCAGTACTTAAATACTCCATTTTTATTTTTATTTATTATATTTTTTAATTATTATATATAATAATTACATTCCTCGTATTTTCTTCTCAAATAACAAAATAATAATTTAATTACTACTTTAAAATGATTAATCTATTTTCGACGGACATCCGTCAAAATTATTGTATTTTTGATTGAATTATGTTTGACTGAATAATCCTTCTGAACTAACCTATCTTCGAGGGAAATATTTACGTCGGAACTAGCTACTTTTCTTGCGGTGCACCTCCAGAGGCCAAACGTTTGGGTGGCTAACGTTGATCAAAAGAAGGAATCTAATCCCGCGTACTCGAGGAGACGACGAAGGACTAGAAGTTGAACTTGTATATGAGGAAGCTCAAATCTTCAAGGGTATGAATCTGATATTCTTCTTCTTCTTCTTCTTCATTTATATTGATAATTAAGTACAAAGTATGATTATGGTATGAGATTATATGAAAATTTTAAAATTCTAATTTATCGCGCTTCCACACTATTTTATATGATTTGATTATGTAATCGCGCTATATACAATTGATGAGTGGGATTTATACTTGCGAATCAGATCCTTTATTGCTTAAGAAGTTGCTTGTTCTTCGTTATTTATATAGCTTTTATATTATTTTGTTATTATTTTACTTAATCTTTGTGTTGCAAGGCTTATTAGGTCATTTCCAGCTTTGCAGGGGCAAAAAGGTCATTTTTTCTATACCGGCGCTGCATCGCCCAAGCCAGGCTTAAAACTGGCAGTGCAGCGCCACTTCCTGGCAAACAATGACATCATCACAGCGCAGTAGCGCCCCAATTCCTTTACAAACTGGCGCTGTAGCGCCACTTACTAACCGGATATGTTGACTCAGCACTGCAGCGTCATTCCAAGGCTAAAACTTGGCGCTGCAGCACCGGCTCCGATGCCCAAGCAGAAATTAGGTCTTAATGACCTAAAAAGTTAAGGAAACATATTCATTATCAGCAGCAGCCTCCAAACATTCTAGAGATAGATTAAGAGTAGTTCTTTAAGCTTTTTAGCTTAGAAGAGAAAGAAGTTGGTCTTCAAGGAAGAAAAACTCATTTCATCCTTCGTAGCTCGGACTCTACAGGGAGAAGAGAAGACTTGGAGCCAGAAAACTTCACAAAAGGAGTTTTCTTTATCCAAATCTTTCATTCATTAGTGTATTTTTGAGCATGTTGAACACTTTAAAATTTTTATTAGTCCCATAGTTATGAACTAATTACATTTCTAGGATTGCAATGTAATCTATTGTTTAGCTTAATTATCTTTCTCTCCTATTTATTATAATGAATTATTTTGGAATGGGTTGTTGTATTTCATGCTTATTTATTGATTGTTGGACAAAGAAATTGATATAGGTATTAATGGATATTGAAAAATGGATGTTAATATCTAACCCTAAAATACAAGAACACTTGTTATGACCATGCCTATGGGAATGAGAGCATATATTGCATAATAGGATAGACATATCTCTATTTGCCTTATGTGACCATTGAGATTAAGCTTAATGACCCTAGTCTAGTTATTTTCACCATAGAAATATTGTGATTCATCTAGCTAAGGGATGTGCATTTGACCGTCGAAAGAGACTTATGTGTACTTACTGTTCTCGGTTGGCCATTCTTATTATTTGTTTGTAAAGTAGAGAGTTAGGAGATGAGGCGACGCATTAGGGGAGTTGTAATCCTAGCTTGACTTAATTGTGCAACTTAATCTCTTATTTTTACTATTTTTAAGCATATAGTTTAACACACCATCTTTAATTACTTGTTTAGATAAGACCGTATTGTTCCAATTTTAGTATTTGACTAGCTTTAACACTTTGTCCTCGTGGGTACGACACTCTACTTTTCATTATATTACTTGTTAGACCGTGTATACTTGCGCGTGTTTAGTGATCGATAATCCGACCAATAAATTTTTGGCGTCGTTGCTGGGGACTTAGTTTTATTTGTTTATCAATATTAATACTAATTCAATACGATCTTAATTTGAACTGATATATCTGTTTAATCTTCTTCTCGGGTAATCTCAACTGTGTATGCCACCTTGAAGGGTTCAGAATATAATACCTCTTGATCCCGATGTAGACATAACGTATAGACGACTGAGAAGAGAAAAAGCTCGGGACATACCTACTCCTATTATTATGGCTGAGGAGATTCAAAAATCTTTAAGGGAGTATGCCATGCCCCATATCGCAGATTTACAAGCTAGCATTCTAAGGCCCGCGATCCAAGCTAATAACTTCGAGATCAAGCCGAGCACCATTCAAATGATCTAAAATAATGTTCAGTTCGGAGGATTGCCTAATGATGACCCGAACGATCATTTAATCAATTTCTTGGAAATCTGCGATACATTTAAATGCAACGGAGTGTCCGACGATGCCATCAGACTCCGAATGTTCCCATTCACTCTGCGGGACAAGGCCAAGAGTTGGTTGCATTCACTTTTGCCAGGCTTCATCACCACATGGGTTGACTTGGCTCAAAAATTCGTGGTGAAGTTCTTTCTGCCGACAAAAATAGCCAGGCTCAGACATGACATTACATCCTTCGTCCAATTTGAATCCGAGTCTCTATACGAATCGTGGGAGCGATTCAAGGATTTATTGAGAAGATGCCCCCACCATGGATTGCCAGAATGACTTCCCATTCAGTCCTTTTATAATGGTATATCCGGGTTTACTCGTTCGAGTATATATTCCGCATCTGGCGGCGCCTTCATGTTAAAACATCATGCATAAGGATATGACTTGGTGGAGACAATGGCTACCAACAATTACCAATGGCTCAATGATAGGCAAACACCTAGGAGAGTGGCAGGGGTGCATGAGGTTGATTCAGTCACGACACTAGCTGCTCAGGTTGCTCCTCTAACCAAAAGACTTGACACTATGGGAGTGTAATCAGTGCAAAATGTGCAAAATGTCGCGGTGCCATGTTAACTGTGTGCAGGGAGCCACCCAACTGATCAGTGCGTCATAAGCTCTAAATCAGTTCAATTTGTTTCAAACTACGGGCGGAAATAAAATTTCAATCTTCCTACTCACTATCATTGTGACGCCCCCAAAATAGGTATACATGTGACGCCCCCAAAATAGGTATACATCACTCATCTTGAGTCGCCAAATACATGGTACAAAATTCAAATACAACTTAATAATACAACTGTCGTGTAAAATACGACAAAACATAAACTGAGAGTTTTAAAACGAATATTGTCTTCTAGACAGTATTCAACTCAAATGGTGTCCTCAATACAATTATTATCACACTATTTCATAGAATAGTGAGGACTACTAATGCTATCATCTGGACCGTCACTCTGTTCCCCGACTAGTCCCGGCTACGTTCTTATTTCCTGAAGAGGACAATGAAAGCAAAAGGGTGAGCTCAACTAGCCTAGTAAGAAATATTATGACTAAGATAATACAAATTAATTTATCGTTAGCCTTTAACAGTGTTAAACTGATAAAATATAACAAACATCAAGTTTAACTGAAGCGGAACAAGCAATCCATTAGAAGAGTCAAGTAGAGAATAAAATCTACTATCTTCTATGATTTAAAAGGTTTTTCATCACTTTTATCGCTGAGACTCAGCTTAATAAATAATCCACATCATCCCTGCACTACGGCCAAGGATATTCATTAGTATCACGACCATAAATTATCCATGCACTACGGGCCAAGGATATTCGTGTATTCATCAATGGTCATGATCATGCCAACAACTGTCCACCAATGCACTACGGGCCAATGAGGACTTTTACCACATCATTTGTAACATTACGGTCATGGTTATACCGAATAATCCCTGGTCATAATCATACCAAGTCCATCTATACACTACAGGCCACAGATGACTTTCAACAGAATATAAACATGAGGATGATGACAATGATATAAGAATTCAATAAAACAAGTTCAAGGATAAATTTTTAAAGATTTATAATTTAATTTATCCAAAAATCAATAACGTCCAAATTGTCAACATGATACTGCTTTGTGGAGTAAAATTCAAGAATAATATTGTACCAAAAATAATTTGGACCGAAAACGAATTAATTTTTATCATGAATAGTACCTCGGGTGAATAGTACTCGAGTGAATAGTATCCCGTGAATAGTACTTCGGGAATAGTAACCCCGTGAATAGTACTCCTGTAAGACCCCAACTTATTAATGAATAAAATCAAATTTTCTCTAAATATTATTGTGAATAATAAGGGGTTAATTTGATATAATACTTTGGTTATGGGTGAAATGTGCAAATTTTGCAAAATAAGCAAGTGGTTATAAAATATTTATTTTTGGTCGGTGAATATTCGGTTGGTCGTGGAATATTCTTGCTGTCGGGGAATATTCGTACGACGACGCAGCCTTGTGTGGGCCCCATAACGGAAAGCGATTGGATGAAGAAAACGACAAGTATAAGTTGTTTATAAATAACGGCGTAGTTGTTACCGTTAATACTGTTGGAATACCCGGTGGTTAAAATACAGTAGCACACGGTATTGCACCAATTATTGATTCTTACGTAAGAAGGCACTACTCAATAATTGTTACAGTAGTTATTATTCAATATTTTATTTTATTGATTCAATAATTGCTGCGTTGATATTTTATATTATTGTTGTTTCAATAATTGTTGCTGCAGAGTATTTTCATTTATCAGATCAATAATTCATATTATTTGAATAATATTATTAGATAACATTATTGGCAATGTCTAGAAAGTTCTGTCTAAGGAGAGGTTTGGTCATCTAATTGCGCGCCAGTAAGGAGAAATCCTTATTGGAAAGCCCCCTCTTTCCTGGGAACGGCCTGGTTGTCATAAATGTGATTCTGTAATATTATTTGTGAATAATTAATTATTGATTCATATGATAAGGAAATATTTATTTTATGTGGATATAAATGAGGGATATATTTTTGTGGTTAAAAATGAAGGAGTTAATGTTGAGGTTTTTGTCAGTATTTTTGTCGGAATAGAGGTATTAAAAATCAGGGTTTTTGAGATAGTTTGCGGGGGTTATAATTTTTAATCCGACCGTTGGATCGTGGTAATTTTTGGATATGTTGTACATATATAAGTTGAGTATATTTCCACAAATTTTGAACCGTTAAAAATGAACGTATGATTTATTACGAATTTTACAAGATGACTGGTTCAGAAATTGTTGAATTTTCGGAGTTTATCATTTTGGTGGAAAATTCTAGAATTGGTGGGCCCCACTTGTGGTTGGTGAAGAAATGTGCTGAATTATATTTCAAATGTGGTGGGTGGGAATAGTAGCAGGTAAAGCCATCAGGTTGCAGGTCAAACCTACCAAAATTTTCCTATAAATAGAAGGCTAAGTTAGAATTGAAAATCACACCAGAAACAAGTTTTCTCTCTTTCTCTCTCTAGATTATTGAGTGTATTTTGTGAGTATTTAGATACTTTGAGAGTTTCTATTCATCAGAGCAAGTTTCTTTCAGCCTTATACCGGTATTCCGACCAGAAGTACTGATATTTTGAGGTAAGGGATATTATTTTCTTCTTAAATGATATTATTTTCTTCAATATCATTATGCTGAAATATTGATACGAGTTTTTATCAAATTTGGAACTTTTTGTGTCGGGGTTACTATTCACGTATACGGTACTATTCACGTATACGACACTATTCACGAATACGGCACTATTCACCGAAAAATAAAATTTTTCCTTTTTGTCCAAGATGTCTATTATGGTTACTATCTTTGATTGTATCCATGTTTTGATCTTTATTTTTGAATTCTGCTTCACAATTGATTATTATGAAGTATTATTGATCTTGGATAAACTGTTATACGAATCCCTACTATTTGTCCTTCTGTCTCATTGGATTCGTTCTCTTTAAGGTATTTTTCATCATCCTCAGTCCTAAATGATGATATTACTGAATATCTTTGGCCTGTAGTGCAAAGATGTATAATTACTTAATGAATATCTTTGGCCTGTAGTGCAAAGATGAACAGGTGTTGAGATGAACATGACCGACTGATGATACAAATGAATATCTTTGGCCTGTAGTGCAAAGATAAATATTTGGTTAAAGATGATTATTAATTGATGTTACAGGGATAAAATATTGATGATGGACTTTTAAATCTTAGAAGATAGTAGAATTCTCTCTCTACTTGACTCTTCTAATGGTTTGCTGTTTCCGCTGCAGTTGTTGATCTAAAACTTGTTGTCGATTATATTTTATCAGATTTTTCCCTGTTGAAGACTAACGATAATTAGTTGTATATTATCTTGGTCATAATATTCTTTACTGGGCTAGTTGAGCTCACCATTTTCCTTTTTGTTCCATTTTTCTTCTCAGGAGGTGAGAACATATCAGGATCTAGTCGGGGTATGGAGTAATGGTTCTAGAAAGATGTATTAGCAGTCCTCACTATTTCTGTAAAATAGTGTTTGAATAATTGTAATGAGGATTTATTTGAGTGTGGATATTGTCTAGAAGACAATATTTGTATTTAAACTCACAGTATGTGTTGTCGTATTTTGCACGACAATTGTATTATTGAAGTTGTAGTTTGCTTTCTGTACCATGTATTTGGCGACTCAGAATGGGTGTTGTATACCTATTCTGGGGGCGTCACAGTTGGTATCAGAGCTTAGGGATATGATCCCTGGCTGAGATGTGAGACAAGAACTAGGAGGGGAGAGACGGGGAATTCCTTCGCTAGTATGACCTGACTAAGTTTATTTGGTGTTTATTTGGTCGGTCAGAGTATAGGGATAATATATGACATGACTATTAACCCTTGTTTTATGGCAGTATTTAAGAATGGCAGCTGAGAACGTTAATAATGGAGTAAATCAGACCGTGGAGACACCTTTGATCACTACCCAGGGGAACGTGCAACAGGAAGGCAATATTCCTCCTGTAAACAACGTTACCGAGCAAACGATGAATGATGGAATGTTTAGGAGCTTTTTGCAGTTCATGCAAAATCAGACGAGGGAGACTCGTGTGCAGAATACGGGTGGAAATGATAACAACGCGCGGTTTGTCACAGCTAAGCAGTTCAAAGAATTGGGACCACCAGAATTTAAGGGAAAGCCGGATCCGATCATGGCGGAAACGTGGGTCAAGCAAATTACCAAGATATTTGATGTCTTGGGATGCACGGAGGAACAGAAGGTTCCATTCGCCACATTTATGTTCCGCGGTGAGGCAGACTACTGGTGGGAGTCTGTGAAGCGTACCCAGCCTGACGCACTCAACATGTCCTGGGAAACATTTCAAAAACTGTTCAATGACAAGTACTTTCCTGAAAGTATTCGTCATATGAAGGAGGTTGAGTTTATTAGACTGGAACAAAACAACATGACGGTGTCCCAGTACGAGGCGAAGTTTGCAGAGTTATCCAGGTTTGCACCTCATTTGGTCGAAAATGAGGAACGAATGACAAGGATGTTTCTGAGAGGTCTAAAACCCGAGATTCGGCAATATCTTATCTCTCATAAATTTTCTTTATATTCAGATGTTGTAAACAGGGCTCAATTATTAGAGCGAGATAATGAGTATGTGCAACCGAGGGACCACAACCAGGGTCATACCGGTGGCGGCAGTCATCGAAGCAATGAAAACCAGCAGGGAGGAAAACATTCGGACAAAAGCGGTAACCACTCTGGTGGTAATCGTGGTCGTGATAATAGAAGGAGCGAGTCGGGAGGAGATTTCAAGAAGAGAAGGTACAACAATGATAACGTGAAGACGTCAGCACAAACATCAACTGTTTCTAGGGGAGGAGAACGACCACCGGTCGTATGTTACAAATGTGGGAAAGAGGGACATATCAGCCCAAACTGCCCACAACAATCCAAGGTATGTTATAACTGTGGAAAGGAAGGTCATATAGCTCGAGAGTGTTCTGTAGCAAAACCAAGTTCAGCGGGGATGGTGACTCCAAAAGTTATCCCGGATAAGTCGAAATCAGCGGTTCCTGGAAGGGCGTTTGTCGTTACTGGCCAAAACGCGAGAAACCCGAACGAGGTGATCACGGGTAAGCTAATCTTGAATTCTTGCGAAGTTTATACTTTACTAGATACCGGTTCTACCCATTCTTTTATCTCTCCTGCTTGTGCTCAACGTTTAAACTTGACTCCGGAGAAATTGGACTTTAACTTATCTGTTGAAACTCCGTTGGGTGAAACCTTCGTTACATCTACAGTTTATAAATCTTGCATGATCCAAGTTGGCACTATCACATTACCTGTTGATCTTATCTCTTTAAAGATACTTGCTTTTGATGTGATTTTAGGAATTGATTGGTTAACCACTCATCATGCTAAAATTGATTGTTTTCGTAAGGTTGTTAGTTTTCATATTCCTAACCAACCTGTCATACGAATTCAAACTACTAAACCACTAAAATCAGTCACTGTCATATCAAGCCACAAAGCTATTCGTTTATTGAAAAACGGATGTCAAGCTTTCTTAGCCCATGTTATGGATTTGAACAAAGACAAGTCAGATTTGAATAATATTTCTATTGTTAGAGAATTTTCCGATGTATTTCCTGAAGAACTTCCCGGTCTACCCCCGGAACGAGAAATTGAATTCTTTATTGACCTTGAACCCGGTACAAAGCCCATTTCTAAAACCCCATATCGAATGGCTCCTATTGAACTTCAGGAGTTAAAAGTCCAACTACAGGAGTTGTTGGACATCGGTTTTATTCGTCCTAGTACGTCTCCTTGGGGTGCTCCTGTTTTATTCGTAAAGAAGAAAGACGGGAGTATGCGACTTTGTATTGACTATCGAGAATTGAACCATGTCACCATCAAGAATAGGTATCCGCTACCTCGCATTGATGACCTGTTTGACCAGTTGCAAGGAGCACAATTCTTTTCAAAGATCGATCTTCGTTCTGGATATCATCAGCTGAAGATTAAAACTGAGTATATTCCAAAGACTGCCTTCAGAACTCGGTACGGGCATTATGAATTCTTAGTAATGTCTTTTGGATTGACTAATGCTCCTGCTGCCTTCATGGATATGATGAACCGTGTATTCAAAGAATATTTGGATCAGTTCGTTGTTGTCTTTATTGATGACATCCTCATCTATTCCAAAAGCCGTGAAGATCATGAGCGCCATTTGAAGCTGGTACTGCAAAGGCTTCGTGAAAACAAGCTATATGCCAAACTGAAGAAATGCGAGTTCTGGCTTGAGGAAGTAGCATTCCTTGGGCACGTGGTGTCAAAACATGGAGTATCTGTCGACCCGGCGAAGATTGAAGCCATACAAAGTTGGGAGCAACCGAAGTCGGTAACCGAAGTACGTAGCTTTCTGGGCTTAGCTGGTTATTATCGGAGATTTGTGGAAGGATTTTCTCGAATCGCTACTCCGTTAACTCAGCTGACTCGGAAAGATACAAAATTCGTATGGAGTGAGGAATGCGAGAAGAGTTTCCAAGAACTCAAGAGGAGACTCATTTCGGCACCTGTTTTGACAATACCATCTGGTTCGGATGGATTTGTTATCTACAGCGATGCTTCAGGCAAAGGGTTAGGATGTGTTCTCATGCAACATGGGAAAGTCATAGCCTATGCCTCACGACAACTCAAAGAATATGAGAGGAATTATCCTACTCATGATTTGGAGTTGGCAGCAGTCGTTTTTGCGTTGAAGATCTGGAGACACTACCTGTATGGGGAGAAAGTGGAGATCTATACAGATCATAAAAGCCTCAAATATTTCTTCACCCAAAAGGAACTCAACATGCGGCAACGACGTTGGCTTGAGCTGTTGAAAGATTACGATCATACCATCCAATACCATCCTGGAAAAGCAAACGTAGTAGCTGACGCATTGAGTAGAAGATCATATGCGGGTACGAGTGCAATGCTTTTAACACAAAGGCCCATTTTGTATGACTTGCAAAGGATGGAGATAGAGATGAAGGCTCCAAGTACCCACATGATGATATCAAATATACGAGTAGAACCGACTTTAATCGATAAAGTTAAAGCTGCTCAAGCTACGGATATAGAGCTGATGCGTATGAAGAAGAAAGTGCAAGAAGGTGCTATTCCAGAAGCAAGAATCGATGAAGAAGGAATACTTCGAGTCAACTCCAGACTTTGTGTTCCTAACGATTTTGACTTGAAGCATAGAATAATGATGGAGGCACACAACACACCGTTTGCAATCCATCCTGGGAGTACCAAAATGTATCACGATCTTCGACATACATTTTGGTGGAGCAATATGAAAAGAGAGATCGCGGAGTTTATCTCGAGATGTTTAACTTGTCAACGTGTAAAAGCGGAGCATCAAGTACCAAAGGGTCCATTGCAACCACTTGAGATTCCGAAATGGAAGTGGGAACACATTACTATGGATTTTGTTACAGGTCTTCCCAAGGTTTCTCAAGGCATAGATGCGATTTGGGTTATTGTTGATAGATTAACCAAGTCCGCTCATTTCTTGCCGATACGTGAGACTTATTCCCTTGAACGTCTTGCTAGTATGTACGTGAACGAGATTGTGAGATTGCATGGCATGCCAGTATCCATAGTTTCGGATCGTGACCCAAGATTCACTTCACGATTTTGGGTTAGCTTGCAGAAAGCTATGGGCACGGATTTACGATTCAGTTCAGCATACCATCCTCAAACGGACGGACAATCAGAGAGGACTATTCAAACTCTTGAAGATCTATTAAGACTTTGTGTCTTAGATCTCAAAGGGAGTTGGGATAAGTACCTACCATTGGTGGAATTCTCCTACAACAACAGTTATCAGGGGAGCATAGGTATGGCTCCATTTGAGGCGTTGTATGGAAGAAAATGTCGTTCTCCAGTATGCTGGGACGAGGTGGGTGAAGCAACATTGTTGGGACCAGAATTGGTACGCATTACTACAGAGAAGATCCAAACGATTCGACAACGTATACAAACGGCACAGGATCGACAAAAGAGTTATGCGGATCTTCATCGGAAGGACGTGGAATTTAATATTGGGGATCATGTATTGTTACGTGTTGCACCATGGAAGGGAGTTACAAGATTTGGGAAGAGAGGAAAGCTCAATCCAAGATTTGTTGGTCCATTTGAGATTCTTGAGCGAATAGGAAATGTGGCATATAGACTCGCATTACCTCCAAGCATGTCTCGTGTTCATAATATTTTTCACATATCTATGCTTCGTAAATATGTTAAAGACCCGAACCACATTATTGAGTTAGAACCAGACGAGATAGCTGAAGATTTAACGTACGAGGAGGTACCTGTTAAGATCTTGGATAGGAAAGAGCATGTCCTACGCACGAAGGTTATACCACAAGTTAAGGTTTTGTGGAGAAACCATGCTATTGAAGAAATGACCTGGGAGTTGGAATCAGAAATGAAAGCGAGGTATCCTCACCTTTTTGAAACATCAGGTACGTACGTCAATTTCGAGGACGAAATTTCATAAGGAGGGGAGGTTGTAAGACCCCAACTTATTAATGAATAAAATCAAATTTTCTCTAAATATTATTGTGAATAATAAGGGGTTAATTTGATATAATACTTTGGTTATGGGTGAAATGTGCAAATTTTGCAAAATAAGCAAGTGGTTATAAAATATTTATTTTTGGTCGGTGAATATTCGGTTGGTCGTGGAATATTCTTGCTGTCGGGGAATATTCGTACGACGACGCAGCCTTGTGTGGGCCCCATAACGGAAAGCGATTGGATGAAGAAAACGACAAGTATAAGTTGTTTATAAATAACGGCGTAGTTGTTACCGTTAATACTGTTGGAATACCCGGTGGTTAAAATACAGTAGCACACGGTATTGCACCAATTATTGATTCTTACGTAAGAAGGCACTACTCAATAATTGTTACAGTAGTTATTATTCAATATTTTATTTTATTGATTCAATAATTGCTGCGTTGATATTTTATATTATTGTTGTTTCAATAATTGTTGCTGCACAGTATTTTCATTTATCAGATCAATAATTCATATTATTTGAATAATATTATTAGATAACATTATTGGCAATGTCTAGAAAGTTCTGTCTAAGGAGAGGTTTGGTCATCTAATTGCGCGCCAGTAAGGAGAAATCCTTATTGGAAAGCCCCCTCTTTCCTGGGAACGGCCTGGTTGTCATAAATGTGATTCTGTAATATTATTTGTGAATAATTAATTATTGATTCATATGATAAGGAAATATTTATTTTATGTGGATATAAATGAGGGATATATTTTTGTGGTTAAAAATGAAGGAGTTAATGTTGAGGTTTTTGTCAGTATTTTTGTCGGAATGGAGGTATTAAAAATCAGGGTTTTTGAGATAGTTTGCGGGGGTTATAATTTTTAATCCGACCGTTGGATCGTGGTAATTTTTGGATATGTTATACATATATAAGTTGAGTATATGTCCACAAATTTTGAACCGTTAAAAATGAACGTATGATTTATTACGAATTTTACAAGATGACTGGTTCAGAAATTGTTGAATTTTCGGAGTTTATCATTTTGGTGGAAAATTCTAGAATTGGTGGGCCCCACTTGTGGTTGGTGAAGAAATGTGCTGAATTATATTTCAAATGTGGTGGGTGGGAATAGTAGCAGGTAAAGCCATCAGGTTGCAGGTCAAACCTACCAAAATTTTCCTATAAATAGAGGGCTAAGTTAGAATTGAAAATCACACCAGAAACAAGTTTTCTCTCTTTCTCTCTCTAGATTATTGAGTGTATTTTGTGAGTATTTAGATACTTTGAGAGTTTCTATTCATCAGAGCAAGTTTCTTTCAGCCTTATACCGGTATTCCGACCAGAAGTACTGATATTTTGAGGTAAGGGATATTATTTTCTTCTTAAATGATATTATTTTCTTCAATATCATTATGCTGAAATATTGATATGAGTTTTTATCAAATTTGGAACTTTTTGTGTCGGGGTTACTATTCACGTATACGGTACTATTCACGTATACGACACTATTCACGAATACGGCACTATTCACCGAAAAATAAAATTTTTCCTTTTTGTCCAAGATGTCTATTATGGTTACTATCTTTGATTGTATCCATGTTTTGATCTTTATTTTTGAATTCTGCTTCACAATTGATTATTATGAAGTATTATTGATCTTGGATAAACTGTTATACGAATCCCTACTATTTGTCCTTCTGTCTCATTGGATTCGTTCTCTTTAAGATATTTTTCATCATCCTCAGTCCTAAATGATGATATTACTGAATATCTTTGGCCTGTAGTGCAAAGATGTATAATTACTTGATGAATATCTTTGGCCTGTAGTGCAAAGATGAACAGGTGTTGAGATGAACATGACCGACTGATGATACAAATGAATATCTTTGGCCTGTAGTGCAAAGATGAATATTTGGTTAAAGATGATTATTAATTGATGTTACAGGGATAAAATATTGATGATGGACTTTTAAATCTTAGAAGATAGTAGAATTCTTTCTCTACTTGACTCTTCTAATGGTTTGCTGTTTCCGCTGCAGTTGTTGATCTAAAACTTGTTGTCGATTATATTTTATCAGATTTTTCCCTGTTGAAGACTAACGATAATTTGTTGTATATTATCTTAGTCATAATATTCTTTACTGGGCTAGTTGAGCTCACCCTTTTCCTTTTTGTTCCATTTTTCTTCTCAGGAGGTGAGAACATAGCAGGATCTAGTCGGGGTATGGAGTGATGGTTCTAGAAAGATGTATTAGCAGTCCTCACTATTTCTGTAAAATAGTGTTTGAATAATTGTAATGAGGATTTATTTGAGTGTGGATATTGTCTAGAAGACAATATTTGTATTTAAACTCACAGTATGTGTTGTCGTATTTTGCACGACAATTGTATTATTGAAGTTGTAGTTTGCTTTCTGTACCATGTATTTGGCGACTCAGAATGGGTGTTGTATACCTATTCTGGGGGCGTCACAGTTGGTATCAGAGCTTAGGGATATGATCCCTGGCTGAGATGTGAGACAAGAACTAGGAGGGGAGAGACGGGAAATTCCTTCGCTAGTATGACCTGACTAAGTTTATTTGGTGTTTATTTGGTCGGTCAGAGTATAGGGATAATATATGACATGACTATTAACCCTTGTTTTATGGCAGTATTT
The DNA here is from genome assembly GCA_016801055.1 of Panax notoginseng. Taxonomy (NCBI): domain Eukaryota; kingdom Viridiplantae; phylum Streptophyta; class Magnoliopsida; order Apiales; family Araliaceae; genus Panax; species Panax notoginseng. The sequence goes on along the minus strand of CM029015.1, from coordinate 148,857,900 downwards.
AAGAATGGCAGCTGAGAACGTTAATAATGGAGTAAATCAGACCGTGGAGACACCTTTGATCACTACCCAGGGGAACGTGCAACAGGAAGGCAATATTCCTCCTGTAAACAACGTTACCGAGCAAACGATGAATGATGGAATGTTTAGGAGCTTTTTGCAGTTCATGCAAAATCAGACGAGGGAGACTCGTGTGCAGAATACGGGTGGAAATGATAACAACGCGCGGTTTGTCACAGCTAAGCAGTTCAAAGAATTGGGACCACCAGAATTTAAGGGAAAGCCGGATCCGATCATGGCGGAAACGTGGGTCAAGCAAATTACCAAGATATTTGATGTCTTGGGATGCACGGAGGAACAGAAGGTTCCATTCGCCACATTTATGTTCCGCGGTGAGGCAGACTACTGGTGGGAGTCTGTGAAGCGTACCCAGCCTGACGCACTCAACATGTCCTGGGAAACATTTCAAAAACTGTTCAATGACAAGTACTTTCCTGAAAGTATTCGTCATATGAAGGAGGTTGAGTTTATTAGACTGGAACAAAACAACATGACGGTGTCCCAGTACGAGGCGAAGTTTGCAGAGTTATCCAGGTTTGCACCTCATTTGGTCGAAAATGAGGAACGAATGACAAGGATGTTTCTGAGAGGTCTAAAACCCGAGATTCGGCAATATCTTATCTCTCATAAATTTTCTTTATATTCAGATGTTGTAAACAGGGCTCAATTATTAGAGCGAGATAATGAGTATGTGCAACCGAGGGACCACAACCAGGGTCATACCGGTGGCGGCAGTCATCGAAGCAATGAAAACCAGCAGGGAGGAAAACATTCGGACAAAAGCGGTAACCACTCTGGTGGTAATCGTGGTCGTGATAATAGAAGGAGCGAGTCGGGAGGAGATTTCAAGAAGAGAAGGTACAACAATGATAACGTGAAGACGTCAGCACAAACATCAACTGTTTCTAGGGGAGGAGAACGACCACCGGTCGTATGTTACAAATGTGGGAAAGAGGGACATATCAGCCCAAACTGCCCACAACAATCCAAGGTATGTTATAACTGTGGAAAGGAAGGTCATATAGCTCGAGAGTGTTCTGTAGCAAAACCAAGTTCAGCGGGGATGGTGACTCCAAAAGTTATCCCGGATAAGTCGAAATCAGCGGTTCCTGGAAGGGCGTTTGTCGTTACTGGCCAAAACGCGAGAAACCCGAACGAGGTGATCACGGGTAAGCTAATCTTGAATTCTTGCGAAGTTTATACTTTACTAGATACCGGTTCTACCCATTCTTTTATCTCTCCTGCTTGTGCTCAACGTTTAAACTTGACTCCGGAGAAATTGGACTTTAACTTATCTGTTGAAACTCCGTTGGGTGAAACCTTCGTTACATCTACAGTTTATAAATCTTGCATGATCCAAGTTGGCACTATCACATTACCTGTTGATCTTATCTCTTTAAAGATACTTGCTTTTGATGTGATTTTAGGAATTGATTGGTTAACCACTCATCATGCTAAAATTGATTGTTTTCGTAAGGTTGTTAGTTTTCATATTCCTAACCAACCTGTCATACGAATTCAAACTACTAAACCACTAAAATCAGTCACTGTCATATCAAGCCACAAAGCTATTCGTTTATTGAAAAACGGATGTCAAGCTTTCTTAGCCCATGTTATGGATTTGAACAAAGACAAGTCAGATTTGAATAATATTTCTATTGTTAGAGAATTTTCCGATGTATTTCCTGAAGAACTTCCCGGTCTACCCCCGGAACGAGAAATTGAATTCTTTATTGACCTTGAACCCGGTACAAAGCCCATTTCTAAAACCCCATATCGAATGGCTCCTATTAAACTTCAGGAGTTAAAAGTCCAACTACAGGAGTTGTTGGACATCGGTTTTATTCGTCCTAGTACGTCTCCTTGGGGTGCTCCTGTTTTATTCGTAAAGAAGAAAGACGGGAGTATGCGACTTTGTATTGACTATCGAGAATTGAACCATGTCACCATCAAGAATAGGTATCCGCTACCTCGCATTGATGACCTGTTTGACCAGTTGCAAGGAGCACAATTCTTTTCAATGATCGATCTTCGTTCTGGATATCATCAGCTGAAGATTAAAACTGAGGATATTCCAAAGACTGCCTTCAGAACTCGGTACGGGCATTATGAATTCTTAGTAATGTCTTTTGGATTGACTAATGCTCCTGCTGCCTTCATGGATATGATGAACCGTGTATTCAAAGAATATTTGGATCAGTTCGTTGTTGTCTTTATTGATGACATCCTCATCTATTCCAAAAGCCGTGAAGATCATGAGCGCCATTTGAAGCTGGTACTGCAAAGGCTTCGTGAAAACAAGCTATATGCCAAACTGAAGAAATGCGAGTTCTGGCTTGAGGAAGTAGCATTCCTTGGGCACGTGGTGTCAAAACATGGAGTATCTGTCGACCCGGCGAAGATTGAAGCCATACAAAGTTGGGAGCAACCGAAGTCGGTAACCGAAGTACGTAGCTTTCTGGGCTTAGCTGGTTATTATCGGAGATTTGTGGAAGGATTTTCTCGAATCGCTACTCCGTTAACTCAGCTGACTCGGAAAGATACAAAATTCGTATGGAGTGAGGAATGCGAGAAGAGTTTCCAAGAACTCAAGAGGAGACTCATTTCGGCACCTGTTTTGACAATACCATCTGGTTCGGATGGATTTGTTATCTACAGCGATGCTTCAGGCAAAGGGTTAGGATGTGTTCTCATGCAACATGGGAAAGTCATAGCCTATGCCTCACGACAACTCAAAGAATATGAGAGGAATTATCCTACTCATGATTTGGAGTTGGCAGCAGTCGTTTTTGCGTTGAAGATTTGGAGACACTACCTGTATGGGGAGAAAGTGGAGATCTATACAGATCATAAAAGCCTCAAATATTTCTTCACCCAAAAGGAACTCAACATGCGGCAACGACGTTGGCTTGAGCTGTTGAAAGATTACGATCATACCATCCAATACCATCCTGGAAAAACAAACGTAGTAGCTGACGCATTGAGTAGAAGATCATATGCGGGTACGAGTGCAGTGCTTTTAACACAAAGGCCCATTTTGTATGACTTGCAAAGGATGGAGATAGAGATAAAGGCTCCAAGTACCCACATGATGATATCAAATATACGAGTAGAACCGACTTTAATCGATAAAGTTAAAGCTGCTCAAGCTACGGATATAGAGCTGATGCGTATGAAGAAGAAAGTGCAAGAAGGAGCTATTCCAGAAGCAAGAATCGATGAAGAAGGAATACTTCGAGTCAACTCCAGACTTTGTGTTCCTAACGATTTTGACTTGAAGCATAGAATAATGATGGAGGCACACAACACACCGTTTGCAATCCATCCTGGGAGTGCCAAAATGTATCACGATCTTCGACATACATTTTGGTGGAGCAATATGAAAAGAGAGATCGCGGAGTTTATCTCGAGATGTTTAACTTGTCAACATGTAAAAGCGGAGCATCAAGTACCAAAGGGTCCATTGCAACCACTTGAGATTCCGAAATGGAAGTGGGAACACATTACTATGGATTTTGTTACAGGTCTTCCCAAGGTTTCTCAAGGCATAGATGCGATTTGGGTTATTGTTGATAGATTAACCAAGTCCGCTCATTTCTTGCCGATACGTGAGACTTATTCCCTTGAACGTCTTGCTAGTATGTACGTGAACGAGATTGTGAGATTGCATGGCATGCCAGTATCCATAGTTTCGGATCGTGACCCAAGATTCACTTCACGATTTTGGGTTAGCTTGCAGAAAGCTATGGGCACGGATTTACGATTCAGTTCAGCATACCATCCTCAAACGGACGGACAATCAGAGAGGACTATTCAAACTCTTGAAGATCTATTAAGACTTTGTGTCTTAGATCTCAAAGGGAGTTGGGATAAGTACCTACCATTGGTGGAATTCTCCTACAACAACAGTTATCAGGCGAGCATAGGTATGGCTCCATTTGAGGCGTTGTATGGAAGAAAATGTCGTTCTCCAGTATGCTGGGACGAGGTGGGTGAAGCAACATTGTTGGGACCAGAATTGGTACGCATTACTACAGAGAAGATCCAAACGATTCGACAACGTATACAAACGACACAGGATCGACAAAAGAGTTATGCGGATCTTCATCGGAAGGACATGAAATTTAATATTGGGGATCATGTATTGTTACGTGTTGCACCATGGAAGGGAGTTACAAGATTTGGGAAGAGAGGAAAGCTCAATCCAAGATTTGTTGGTCCATTTGAGATTCTTGAGCGAATAGGAAATGTGGCATATAGACTCGCATTACCTCTAAGCATGTCTCGTGTTCATAATATTTTTCACATATCTATGCTTCGTAAATATGTTAAAGACCCGAACCACATTATTGAGTTAGAACCAGACGAGATAGCTGAAGATTTAACGTACGAGGAGGTACCTGTTAAGATCTTGGATAGGAAAGAGCATGTCCTACGCACGAAGGTTATACCACAAGTTAAGGTTTTGTGGAGAAACCATGCTATTGAAGAAATGACCTGGGAGTTGGAATCAGAAATGAAAGCGAGGTATCCTCACCTTTTTGAAATATCAGGTACGTACGTCAATTTCGAGGACGAAATTTCATAAGGAGGGGAGGTTGTAAGACCCCAACTTATTAATGAATAAAATCAAATTTTCTCTAAATATTATTGTGAATAATAAGGGGTTAATTTGATATAATACTTTGGTTATGGCTGAAATGTGCAAATTTTGCAAAATAAGCAAGTGGTTATAAAATATTTATTTTTGGTCGGTGAATATTCGGTTGGTCGTGGAATATTCTTGCTGTCGGGGAATATTCGTACGACGACGCAGCCTTGTGTGGGCCCCATAACGGAAAGCGATTGGATGAAGAAAACGACAAGTATAAGTTGTTTATAAATAACGGCGTAGTTGTTACCGTTAATACTGTTGGAATACCCGGTGGTTAAAATACAGTAGCACACGGTATTGCACCAATTATTGATTCTTACGTAAGAAGGCACTACTCAATAATTGTTACAGTAGTTATTATTCAATATTTTATTTTATTGATTCAATAATTGCTGCGTTGATATTTTATATTATTGTTGTTTCAATAATTGTTGCTGCAGAGTATTTTCATTTATCAGATCAATAATTCATATTATTTGAATAATATTATTAGATAACATTATTGGCAATATCTAGAAAGTTCTGTCTAAGGAGAGGTTTGGTCATCTAATTGCGCGCCAGTAAGGAGAAATCCTTATTGGAAAGCCCCCTCTTTCCTGGGAACGGCCTGGTTGTCATAAATGTGATTCTGTAATATTATTTGTGAATAATTAATTATTGATTCATATGATAAGGAAATATTTATTTTATGTGGATATAAATGAGGGATATATTTTTGTGGTTAAAAATGAAGGAGTTAATGTTGAGGTTTTTGTCAGTATTTTTGTCGGAATAGAGGTATTAAAAATCAGGGTTTTTGAGATAGTTTGCGGGGGTTATAATTTTTAATCCGACCGTTGGATCGTGGTAATTTTTGGATATGTTGTACATATATAAGTTGAGTATATGTCCACAAATTTTGAACCGTTAAAAATGAACGTATGATTTATTACGAATTTTACAAGATGACTGGTTCAGAAATTGTTGAATTTTCGGAGTTTATCATTTTGGTGGAAAATTCTAGAATTGGTGGGCCCCACTTGTGGTTGGTGAAGAAATGTGCTGAATTATATTTCAAATGTGGTGGGTGGGAATAGTAGCAGGTAAAGCCATCAGGTTGCAGGTCAAACCTACCAAAATTTTCCTATAAATAGAAGGCTAAGTTAGAATTGAAAATCACACCAGAAACAAGTTTTCTCTCTTTCTCTCTCTAGATTATTGAGTGTATTTTGTGAGTATTTAGATACTTTGAGAGTTTCTATTCATCAGAGCAAGTTTCTTTCAGCCTTATACCGGTATTCCGACCAGAAGTACTGATATTTTGAGGTAAGGGATATTATTTTCTTCTTAAATGATATTATTTTCTTCAATATCATTATGCTGAAATATTGATACGAGTTTTTATCAAATTTGGAACTTTTTGTGTCGGGGTTACTATTCACGTATACGGTACTATTCACGTATACGACACTATTCACGAATACGGCACTATTCACCGAAAAATAAAATTTTTCCTTTTTGTCCAAGATGTCTATTATGGTTACTATCTTTGATTGTATCCATGTTTTGATCTTTATTTTTGAATTCTGCTTCACAATTGATTATTATGAAGTATTATTGATCTTGGATAAACTGTTATACGAATCCCTACTATTTGTCCTTCTGTCTCATTGGATTCGTTCTCTTTAAGGTATTTTTCATCATCCTCAGTCCTAAATGATGATATTACTGAATATCTTTGGCCTGTAGTGCAAAGATGTATAATTACTTGATGAATATCTTTGTCCTGTAGTGCAAAGATGAACAGGTGTTGAGATGAACATGACCGACTGATGATACAAATGAATATCTTTGGCCTGTAGTGCAAAGATAAATATTTGGTTAAAGATGATTATTAATTGATGTTACAGGGATAAAATATTGATGATGGACTTTTAAATCTTAGAAGATAGTAGAATTCTTTCTCTACTTGACTCTTCTAATGGTTTGCTGTTTCCGCTGCAGTTGTTGATCTAAAACTTGTTGTCGATTATATTTTATCAGATTTTTCCCTGTTGAAGACTAACGATAATTTGTTGTATATTATCTTGGTCATAATATTCTTTACTGGGCTAGTTGAGCTCACCCTTTTCCTTTTTGTTCCATTTTTCTTCTCAGGAAGTGAGAACATAGCAGGATCTAGTCGGGGTATGGAGTAATGGTTCTAGAAAGATGTATTAGCAGTCCTCACTATTTCTGTAAAATAGTGTTTGAATAATTGTAATGAGGATTTATTTGAGTGTGGATATTGTCTAGAAGACAATATTTGTATTTAAACTCACAGTATGTGTTGTCGTATTTTGCACGACAATTGTATTATTGAAGTTGTAGTTTGCTTTCTGTACCATGTATTTGGCGACTCAGAATGGGTGTTGTATACCTATTCTGGGGGCGTCACAGTTGGTATCAGAGCTTAGGGATATGATCCCTGGCTGAGATGTGAGACAAGAACTAGGAGGGGAGAGACGGGGAATTCCTTCGCTAGTATGACCTGACTAAGTTTATTTGGTGTTTATTTGGTCGGTCAGAGTATAGGGATAATATATGACATGACTATTAACCCTTGTTTTATGGCAGTATTTAAGAATGGCAGCTGAGAACATTAATAATGGAGTAAATCAGACCGTGGAGACACCTTTGATCACTACCCAGGGGAACGTGCAACAGGAAGGCAATATTCCTCCTGTAAACAACGTTACCGAGCAAACGATGAATGATGGAATGTTTAGGAGCTTTTTGCAGTTCATGCAAAATCAGACGAGGGAGACTCGTGTGCAGAATACGGGTGGAAATGATAACAACGCGCGGTTTGTCACAGCTAAGCAGTTCAAAGAATTGGGACCACCAGAATTTAAGGGAAAGCCGGATCCGATCATGGCGGAAACGTGGGTCAAGCAAATTACCAAGATATTTGATGTCTTGGGATGCACGGAGGAACAGAAGGTTCCATTCGCCACATTTATGTTCCGCGGTGAGGCAGACTACTGGTGGGAGTCTGTGAAGCGTACCCAGCCTGACGCACTCAACATGTCCTGGGAAACATTTCAAAAACTGTTCAATGACAAGTACTTTCCTGAAAGTATTCGTCATATGAAGGAGGTTGAGTTTATTAGACTAGAACAAAACAACATGACGGTGTCCCAGTACGAGGCGAAGTTTGCAGAGTTATCCAGGTTTGCACCTCATTTGGTCGAAAATGAGGAACGAATGACAAGGATGTTTCTGAGAGGTCTAAAACCCGAGATTCGGCAATATCTTATCTCTCATAAATTTTCTTTATATTCAGATGTTGTAAACAGGGCTCAATTATTAGAGCGAGATAATGAGTATGTGCAACCGAGGGACCACAACCAGGGTCATACCGGTGGCGGCAGTCATCGAAGCAATGAAAACCAGCAGGGAGGAAAACATTCGGACAAAAGCGGTAACCACTCTGGTGGTAATCGTGGTCGTGATAATAGAAGGAGCGAGTCGGGAGGAGATTTCAAGAAGAGAAGGTACAACAATGATAACGTGAAGACGTCAGCACAAACATCAACTGTTTCTAGGGGAGGAGAACGACCACCGGTCGTATGTTACAAATGTGGGAAAGAGGGACATATCAGCCCAAACTGCCCACAACAATCCAAGGTATGTTATAACTGTGGAAAGGAAGGTCATATAGCTCGAGAGTGTTCTGTAGCAAAACCAAGTTCAGCGGGGATGGTGACTCCAAAAGTTATCCCGGATAAGTCGAAATCAGCGGTTCCTGGAAGGGCGTTTGTCGTTACTGGCCAAAACGCGAGAAACCCGAACGAGGTGATCACGGGTAAGCTAATCTTGAATTCTTGCGAAGTTTATACTTTACTAGATACCGGTTCTACCCATTCTTTTATCTCTCCTGCTTGTGCTCAACGTTTAAACTTGACTCCGGAGAAATTGGACTTTAACTTATCTGTTGAAACTCCGTTGGGTGAAACCTTCGTTACATCTACAGTTTATAAATCTTGCATGATCCAAGTTGGCACTATCACATTACCTGTTGATCTTATCTCTTTAAAGATACTTGCTTTTGATGTGATTTTAGGAATTGATTGGTTAACCACTCATCATGCTAAAATTGATTGTTTTCGTAAGGTTGTTAGTTTTCATATTCCTAACCAACCTGTCATACGAATTCAAACTACTAAACCACTAAAATCAGTCACTGTCATATCAAGCCACAAAGCTATTCGTTTATTGAAAAACGGATGTCAAGCTTTCTTAGCCCATGTTATGGATTTGAACAAAGACAAGTCAGATTTGAATAATATTTCTATTGTTAGAGAATTTTCCGATGTATTTCCTGAAGAACTTCCTGGTCTACCCCCGGAACGAGAAATTGAATTCTTTATTGACCTTGAACCCGGTACAAAGCCCATTTCTAAAACCCCATATCGAATGGCTCCTATTAAACTTCAGGAGTTAAAAGTCCAACTACAGGAGTTGTTGGACATCGGTTTTATTCGTCCTAGTACGTCTCCTTGGGGTGCTCCTGTTTTATTCGTAAAGAAGAAAGACGGGAGTATGCGACTTTGTATTGACTATCGAGAATTGAACCATGTCACCATCAAGAATAGGTATCCGCTACCTCGCATTGATGACCTGTTTGACCAGTTGCAAGGAGCATAATTCTTTTCAAAGATCGATCTTCGTTCTGGATATCATCAGCTGAAGATTAAAACTGAGGATATTCCAAAGACTGCCTTCAGAACTCGGTACGGGCATTATGAATTCTTAGTAATGTCTTTTGGATTGACTAATGCTCCTGCTGCCTTCATGGATATGATGAACCGTGTATTCAAAGAATATTTGGATCAGTTCGTTGTTGTCTTTATTGATGACATCCTCATCTATTCCAAAAGCCGTGAAGATCATGAGCGCCATTTGAAGTTGGTACTGCAAAGGCTTCGTGAAAACAAGCTATATGCCAAACTGAAGAAATGCGAGTTCTGGCTTGAGGAAGTAGCATTCCTTGGGCACGTGGTGTCAAAACATGGAGTATCTGTCGACCCGGCGAATATTGAAGCCATACAAAGTTGGGAGCAACCGAAGTCGGTAACCGAAGTACGTAGCTTTCTGGGCTTAGCTGGTTATTATCGGAGATTTGTGGAAGGATTTTCTCGAATCGCTACTCCGTTAACTCAGCTGACTCGGAAAGATACAAAATTCGTATGGAGTGAGGAATGCGAGAAGAGTTTCCAAGAACTCAAGAGGAGACTCATTTTGGCACCTGTTTTGACAATACCATCTGGTTCGGATGGATTTGTTATCTACAGCGATGCTTCAGGCAAAGGGTTAGGATGTGTTCTCATGCAACATGGGAAAGTCATAGCCTATGCCTCACGACAACTCAAAGAATATGAGAGGAATTATCCTACTCATGATTTGGAGTTGGCAGCAGTCGTTTTTGCGTTGAAGATCTGGAGACACTACCTGTATGGGGAGAAAGTGGAGATCTATACAGATCATAAAAGCCTCAAATATTTCTTCACCCAAAAGGAACTCAACATGCGACAACGACGTTGGCTTGAGCTGTTGAAAGATTACCATTACGATTGCGTTGGCTTGAGCCTCAAATATCAATGCAGCAATTATTGAATCAATAAAATAAAATATTGAACAGTAATTAATGTAACAATTATTAAGTAGTGCCTTCTTACGTAAGAATCAATAATTCAAAAATATTGTGCAATACCGTGTGCTACTGTGCAACCCCGCGTATTATTATATTTTAACCACCGGTATTCTAACAGTTTAACGGTAAAACTTTCACCGTTATTTTATAAAAAGATATTTTTGTCGTTTTCTCAACCCGACAATAATTTCGTTGTGGGGTCCACCAATGATTGTGCCGTCGTATGAATATTCTCTGTTAAAACGAATATTTCTCGACCAATCGAATATTATATAACAACTTGCGTACTTTGCAAAATTTATAAATATTACCCACAACTATAACATTATATCAAATTCACTCCATAATATTTAAAAATGATATTTATAGAAAATTCATCTTTATTCATAAAATTTGGGGTCTTACAACCTCCCCTCCTTATGAAATTTTTCCCTCGAAATTAGGGTACGTACCTGGTATGTCGAAGAGGTAAGGATACCTTGATTTTATTTTAGATTCTAACTCCCAGGTCATTTCCTCAACATCGTGCTTTCTCCACAAAACTTTGACTTGAGGTATAACCTTGGAGAGTAAAATATGCTCCTTCTTATCCAAGATTTTAATAGGAACCTCTTCATACGTTAAATCTTCCGCTATTTCGTCCGGTTCTAACTCAATAATGTGGTTCGGGTCTTTCACATATTTATGTAACATAGATATGTAAAAAACGTTATGAACACGAGACATACTTGGCGGTAATGCGAGTCTATAGGCCACAGTTCCTACTCGTTTGAGGATTAAAAATGAGCCAATGAATCGAGGATTGAGCTTTCCTCTCTTTTCAAATCTCGTAACTCCTTTCCATGGAGCAACACGTAATAACACATGTTCTCCAATATTGAATTCCACGTCTTTTCGATGCAGACCATCATAACTCTTTTGTCGATCTTGTGAGGTTTTTATACGTTATCGGATCGTTTGAATCTTTTTCGTAGTCATACGTACCAACTCCGGTTCTAACAATATTGCTTCACTCACCTCATCCCAGCATACTGGAGAATGACACTTTCTTCTATACAACACATCGAATGGAGTCATGCCAATACTTGCTTGATAACTGTTGTTGTAGGAAAACTCCACCAATGGTAAGAACTTGTCCCAACTTCCCTTGAAGTCAAGGACACAGAGTCTTAATAGATCTTCAAGAGTTTGAATAGTCCTCTCTGATTGCCCATCCATTTGAGGATGATAAGCCGAACTAAATCGTAAATTCGTGCCCATAACTTTTTACATGCTAACCCAAAATCTTGAAGTGAATCTTGGGTCTCGATCAGAAACTATGGATACTGGCATACCATGCAATCTTATAATCTCGTTTATGTACATATGAGCAAGATGTTCAAGTGTATAAGTTTCTCGTATAGGTAAGAAATGAGCCGACTTGGTCAATCTATCAATAATAACCTAAATCGCATCTATACCTTGAGAAACCTTGGGATGACCGGCAACGAAATCCATGGTAATGTGCTCCCACTTCCATTCTGGAATTTTAAGTGGTTGCAATGGACCTTTTGGTACTTGATGCTCCGCCTTAACTTGTTGACAAGTAAGACAACTCCGCGATCTCTCTCTTCATATTTCTCCACCAAAATGTATATCGAAGATCATGATACATTTTGGTACTCCCTGGATGGATTGCAAACGGTGTGTTGTGCGCCTCCATCATGATTTTATACTTTAAATCAGGGGCGTTAGGAACACAAAGTCTGGAGTTGACTCGAAGTATTTCTTCTTCATCGATTCTTGCTTCCGGCATAGCACTTTCTTGCACTTTCTTCCTCATACGCATCAGCTCCAGGTCTGTAGCTTGAGCAGCTTTAACTTTATCGATTAAAGTCGATTCTACTCGTATATTCGCTATCATCACATGGGTCCCTGGAGTCTTTAACTCTATCTCCATCATTTGCAAGTCATATAAAATGGGCCTTTGTGTTGACAATATCGCACTCGTACCCGCATATGATCTTCTACTCAATGCGTCAGCTACTACGTTCGCTTTACCAGGATGATATTGAATGGTATGATCATAATCTTTCAACAGTTCAAGCCAACGTCGTTGTCGCATGTTGAGTTCCTTTTGGGTGAAGAAATATTTGAGGCTTTTATAATCCGTAAAGATCTCCACTTTCTCCCCATACAAGTAATGCCTCTAAATTTTAAGTGCGAAGACAACAGCTGTAAACTCTAGATCATGAGTAGGATAATTCCTCTCATATTCTTTGAGTTGTAGAGAGGCATAGGCTATGACTTTCCTATGTTGCATGAGAACACATCCTAAAGCATCACTATAGATGACAAATCCCTCCGAGCCAGATGGTATTGTCAGAACAGGTGCTGAAATGAGTCTCCTCTTGAGTTCTTGAAAACTCTTCTCACATTCCACGCTCCAACCGAATTTTGTATCTTTCCAAGTTAGCTGAGTTAATGGAGTAGCAATTCGAGAAAACTCTTCTACGAATCTCCAATAATAACCAGCTAAGCTGAGAAAGTAACGTACTTCGATCACTGATTTAGGTTGCTCCCAGCTTTGAATAGCTTCAATCTTTGCCAGGTCAACAGTTATTCCATGACTTGATACTATGTGCCTAAGGAATGCTACTTCCTCAAGCCAGAACTCGCATTTCTTCAACTTGGCATAAAGCTTGTTTTCATGAAGCTTTTGGAGTATCAGCCTCAAGTGTTGCTCATGATCTTCACATCTTTTGGAATATAAGAGGATGTTATCAATAAAGACGACCACAAAGTGATCCAAATATTCCTTGAATACTCAGTTTATCATATCCATGAAGGCAGCAGGAGCATTAGTCAATCCAAAAGACATGACTAGGAATTCATAATGCCCGTACCGAGTTCTGAAAGCCGTCTTTGGAATGTCATCAGTTCTAATCTTTAACTGATGATATTCGGAACGAAGATCGATCTTTAAAAAGAATTTGGCACCTTGCAACTGGTAAAACAGGTCATCAATACGTGGCAATGGGTACCTATTCTTTATGGTGACATGATTCAACTCCCGATAATCAATACAAGTCGCATACTCCCATATTTCTTCTTCACGAATAGAACAGGAGCACCCCAAGGAGACGTACTAGGACGAATGAAACTGATGTCTAACAATTCTTGTAATTGGGTCTTTAACTCCTGAAGTTCAATAGGAGTCATTCGATATGGGGCTTTGGAAATGGGTTTTGTACCAGGTTCAAGGTCGATACAAAATTCAATTTCTCGCTCTAGGGGTAGGCCAGGAAGTTGTTCAGGGAATACGTCAGGAAATGTATTAACAATAGAAATATCATTCAAAACTGATGTATTTTTGTTTAAATCCGTGACATGAGCTAAGAAAGCTTGACATCCATTTTTCAATAAACGAATAGCTTTATGGCTTGAGATGACAGTGATTGATTTTAATGGTTTGGTTGCTTGAATTCGCATAATAGGTTGGTTAGGAATATGAAAACTAACAACCTTACAAAAACAATCAATTCTTGCATGATGAGTAGTTAACCAATCAATCCCTAGAATTACATCAAATGCAAGTATTTTCAATGAAATAAGATCGACAGGTAATGTGAGGGTACCGATTTGAACCAAACAAGACTTATAAACAGTGGATGTAATGAAGGTTTCTCCCAACGGAGTTTTCAACAGATAAGTCAAAGTCTAATTTCTCCGAGTCAAATTTAAACATTGAGCGCAAGTAGGAGAAATAAAAGAATGGGTAGAACCGGTATCAAATAAAGTATAGACTTTGCTAGAGTTTATGATAAGATTACCCGTGATGACCTCGTTCGGGTTCCTTGCTTTTTGGGAGGTCACGGGAAACGCTCTCCCTAGAACTACCGGCTTTGACTTTTCTAGAACGGCCTTTGGTGCCTCCATCCCAGCTGGACTTGTCTTCGGTGCACGATAAAATTGGGCTAGGTGACCTTTTCTTCCATAATTATAACACTCTTCAGACTGCATCGCACAATTTGGACTGATGTGTCCCTCCCCTCCGCATTTGAAGCATATGATAGGTGGTCGTTCTTCTTTCTTAACAACGGGCTGGTGCTGACGTCTTTCCATCATTGTGGAATCTCCTTTTCTTGAAATATCCACTATTATTTTCTTGGCCATGATTAACACCGAAGTGGTTACTGTTTCTGGCATGTTGATTCCCTCCACGTTTGTTGTCACCGCTTCGATGACTGCTACCACTGGTATTATCATTTTTGCCGGATGCTCTCTCTTGGTTGGGTTGACTCATTATCACGTTCCAATAACTGAGCCCTATTCACAACATCTGAATACAAGTAAAGTTTGTGAGAGATAAAGTATTGACGAATCTCGGGTTTCAAACGTCTAAGAAATATCTGTGTCATTCTCTCCTCATTATCAACTAAGTAGGATGCAAACCGGGACAACTCAGCAAACTTGGCTTCGTACTGTGACACGGTCATGTTGTTTTGCTCCAGTTTAATGAACTCTACCCTCTTTCATGTGACGAATACTTTTGGGAAAGTACTTGTCGTTGAACAGCTCTGGAACTTCTCCCAAGACATCTTCAGTGTGGCAGGTTAAGTACGCTTTACAGATTCCCACCAGTAATCTCTGCTTCAGCCCCCACATGAAGGTGGCAAAGGGAACCTTTTGCTCCTTAGAGCATCCCAAGACATCAAATATCTTTTGATCTGCTTTATCCCACGTCTCCGCCTTAACTGGTTTTGGCTCTCCAAAAAACTCTGGTGGTCCCAGCTCCTTGAACTTTTAGTAGTGACCGTCCGAGAGTTGCCAGTGTTTTCCACCTGTATTTCGGACAGGAGTCTCTCTTGCCTAATGTTGCATGAATTGCAGAAAGGCTTTGAACATCCCATCGTTCATCATTTAATCAGTGTTGTTATTTGCATGAGGATTGTTGCCTTCCTAATGCACATTATCATGATTGTTGATCTGTAGAGACTCAACGGTCTCCTATGCTCCATTGCTATTCTCAACATTCTCAGATGTCATTTTCAAAATACTGCCACAAAACAAGAGTTAATTGACATGTCACATATTATCCCTATACTCTGACCGACCAATTAAATACCAAATAAACTTAGGTAGGTCATACTAGAGAAGGAATTCCCCGTCTCTCCCCTCCTAGTTCTTATCTCACATCTCAGCCAGGGATCATATCCCTAAGCTTTGATACCAACTATGAAGCCCCCAAAATAGGTATACATCACCCATCTTGAGTCGCCAAATACATGGTACAAAATTCAAATACACTTAATAATACAACTGTCGTGTAAAATACGACAAAACATAAACTGAGAGTTTTAAAACGAATATTGTCTTCTAGACAGTATTCAACTCAAATGGTGTCCTCAATACAATTATTATCACACTATTTCATAGAATAGTGAGGACTACTAATGTTATCATCTGGACCGTCACTCCGTTTCCCGACTAGTCCCAGCTACG
Source organism: Panax notoginseng (assembly GCA_016801055.1). Lineage (NCBI taxonomy): Eukaryota > Viridiplantae > Streptophyta > Magnoliopsida > Apiales > Araliaceae > Panax > Panax notoginseng. The sequence goes on along the minus strand of CM029015.1, from coordinate 148,842,031 downwards.
TTCTCATTTCCTGAAGAGGACAATGAAAGCAAAAGGGTGAGCTCAACTAGCCCAGTAAGAAATATTATGACTAAGATAATGCAGAATAATTTATCGTCAGCCTTTAACAGTGTTAAACTGATAAAAAATAACAAACATCAAGTTTAACTGCAGCGGAACAAGCAATCTATTAGAAGAGTCAGTAGAGAATAAAATCTACTTTCTTCTATGATTTAAAAGGTTTTTCATCACTTTTATCGCTGAGACTCAGCTTAAAAACTAATCCACATCATCCCTGCACTACGACCAATGATATTCATTAGTATCACGACCACAAATTATCCATGCACTAACGAGCCAAGGATATTCGTGTATTCATCAATGGTCATGATCATGCCAACAACTGTCCACCAATGCACTACGGGCCAATGAGGACTTTTACCACATCATTTGTAACATTACGGTCATGATTATACCGAATAATCCCTGGTCATAATCATACCAAGTTCATCTATGCACTACAGGCCACAGATGACTTTCAATAGAATATAAACATGAGGATGAGATAATGATATAAGAATTCAATAAAACAAGTTCAAGGATAAATTTTTAAAGATTTATAATTTAATTTATCCAGAAATCAATAACGTCCAAATTGTCAACATGATACTGCTTTGTGGAGTAAAATTCAAGAATAAAATTATACCAAAATAATTTGGACCGAAAACGAATTAATTTTTATCATGAATAGTACCCGGGTGAATAGTACTCTAATAAATAGTACCCCATGAATAGTACTTAGGGAATAGTAATCCCATGAATATACTTCGGCATGAAAAAGTTAAAAACTTATCAAGATTGCTAAGAATAATATTTTCATGAAAAGATATTGGATGAAGCACAAATATCAAGGATATTCTACTAATTTCATGGAGTATAGAAGCCAAAATTTTAACAAAACGAGTATAGAATTCGAAATCTGAAACGAAATAATATTACTTACATACTACAGAATATGGAAGAAAATATTATTTCAAGCGAATATTGAACAAAAATAACATCCCTTATCTTGAAAAGAAGAGTATTCCAACTGTTATAGCGGGGATATTTTTGAAAAAAACTTTCACTATTTTCTACGCTCAAAGCTTTCTAAAACTCTAAAGAAATACGCTCAAGATTATAGAAGAAAAATTCTCTGATTCTGGTGTGATTTTCAATTCTAACTTAAGCGCCTATTTATAGGAAAATGCTAGAACGCCATAGGAGACTAAATAATAAAAATAATATAATTTTTTCTTTCTTTCTACGTAACCTACTTTGTTGAAAAAGCCAAGCATACCATCTTGGAACATTTTGCAGCCCACATGTTTCAAAACAAAAGTGGGTCCTACCCACAATTTTAATAAAAATATTTAATTTCTAAAACTTCAACAATTCATATAAAATAGCCCTTTTATCAGAAAATACGAATTTTATGTCCATTCCACACGAAATCGAATTCTCTACAACTTTGTAGTTTTAAATTTTTTCAAATTTCAGACAAAAAAATATCCGAAATCCACAAACGGATGATTTTTAATACCTTTTAAAATTCATAACAAATCATGTGTTATTTTTTAACGGTTCAAAATTTGTGGACGTATACTTAACTTATATATGCATATCATATCCAAAAATTACAACGATCCAACGGTCAGATTAAAATTATAACTCACGCAATAGAGCTTTAAGAACACCGATTTGATTTTTTTAATACTTCCAATCCGACAAAATACTGATAAAATATCTCAACATTAATTCCTTCATTTATAATCACATAAATAAATATTTTTCTATCCAACACTTATGTACACATAAAATAAATATTTCTTTATCATATAAATCAATAATTAATTATTCACAAATAATATTACAGAATCACAATAATGACAACCAGGCCGTTCTCAAGAAAGAGGGTACTTTTCGATAAGGCTTTCTCCTTACTAGCGCGCAATTAGGTGACCTTCCTTGATAGAACTTTTTAAATATTGCCAATAATGCTATCTAATAATATTATTCAAATAATATGAATTATTGATTTGATAATGGGAAATACTGTGCAGTGAGAATTATTGAAATAACAATAATATAAAATATTAACGCAACAATTATTGAATCAACAAAATTAAATATTGAACAGTAATAGTGTAACAATTATTAAGTCGTGCCTTCTTGCGTAAGAATCAATAATTTAAAAATACTGTGTAATACCGTGTGCTACTGTGCAACCCCGCATATTACTATATTTTAACTATCGGGTATTCTAACAGTTTAACGGTAAAACTTTCGACGTTATTTTATAAAAAGATATTTTTGTCGTTTTCTCAATCCGACAATAATTCCGTTGTGGGGTCCACCAATGATTGTGCCGTCGTACGAATATTCCCTGTTAAAACGAATATTTTCCGACCAATCGAATATTATATAAAAACTTGCGTACTTTTCAAAATTATAAATATTACCACAACTATAACATTATATCAAATTCACTCCATAATAATTCAAAAATAATATTTATAGAAAATTCATCTTTATTCATAAAAATTGGGGTCTTACAACCTCCCCTTCTTATGAAAATTCGCCCTCAAAATTAGGATATGTATCCGGTATGTTGAAGAGGTAAGGATACCTTGTTTCATTTTAGATTCTAACTCCCAGGTCATTTCCTCAACATCGTGGTTTCTCCACAAAACTTTAACTTGAGGTATAACCTTAGAGCATAAAATATGCTCCTTCTAACTCAATAATGTGGTTCGGGTCTTTCACATATTTACGTAACATAGATATGTGAAAAACGTTATGAACACGAGACATACTTGACGGTAAGGTGAGTCTATAGGCCACAGTTCCTACTCGTTCAAGGATTAAAAATGGGCTAATGAATCGAGGATTGAGCTTTCCTCTCTTTCCAAATCTCATAACTCCCTTCCATGGAGCAACACGTAACAACACATGTTCTCCAATATTGAATTCCACGTCCTTTCGATGAAGATCAGTATAACTCTTTGTCGATCTTGTGAGGTTTTTATACGTTGTCGGATCGTTTGAATCTTTTTCGTAGTCATACGTACCAACTCCGGTCCCAACAACGTTGCTTCACCCAGCTCATCCTAGCATACTGGAGAACGACACTTGCTTCCGTACAACGCCTCGAATAGAGCCATGCCAATACTTGCTTGATGATAACTGTTGTTGTAGGAAAACTCTACCAATGGTAAGAACTTGTCCCAACTTCCCTTGAAGTCAAGGACACAGAGTCTTAATAGATCTTCAAGAGTTTGAATAGTTCTCTCTGACTGCCCGTCCGTTGGGGATGATAAGCCGAACTAAATCGTAAATTCGTGCCTATAGCTTTTTGCAAACTAACCAAAATCTTGAAGTGAATCTTGGGTCTCGATCAGAAACTATGGATACTGGCATACCATGCAATCTTACAATCTAGTTTATGTATATACGAGCAAGATGTTCAAGTGTATAAGTTTCTCGTATAGGTAAGAAATGAGCTGACTTGGTCAATTTCTCAACATGACCCAAATCGCATCTATACCTTGAGAAACCTTAGAAAGACCGGTAACGAAATCCATGGTAATGTGTGTAGGGATTTCGGCACGAAAATGCAGTGGAAAATAAAATTTACAAAGCCAAATCGAAAATCCTAAAACAGGATCCATGCGAAACAGACATTAATTCAGTGTTTAAGAGATTATACCGATTATGATTAAACCTTTGAAACACTTCGAATCTCTAATGCAATCCCTCATGAAACTACGTCTCTATGATATCCACTCGAACGTACGCGAACCGTCGCACGATTCTGCAATTGAAGGGAGCTGCGGTACTAGCCACCAAAGAAATGGATTTTCGAAATTTCTCCCTAGTCTCTCTCTAAGAGCGGCTAGGGTTTTTTAGGTTATGGTTCGTTATCTAAAATGGCTGCTATATATCATATATATAGTAGTTAATAGGAATTAATCTAAACCCTAATCTAATTAAAATAAAATCTGAATTTATATATATCTTAATTAAGTCTTACTTAATTAATATACCTATATATAAATTATCTTATTAATTTAAATTCTATCAATCATATTGACATATTTAAATCTTTACAATTTAAATTAATTCTCTTTTAATTACGTTCTTTGTGTGTAACCTTATAGGTTATTTATTTACGTTGGCAATAATTTAAAATTATATATAAAAATTATAAACAATGAGCGGCATCTAGTAATGCATCACTGCTACCCAAGTAATAATAAGAACGATGATTCAATGCAACCTTTTCGTGACCCAGTGTTTCAATGTAATTTAATCCTTTTAACCTTGATATCTTAGATTAAACTCGAGTCATGGAATGTGTCATACTCTTCATAATTTAATCTAAGTTTTCTTGATCAATGAGTAGACTATATGAAAAAAATCACTATTTGAGCATGACCATGCATTTCATAGTTCTACTCAATCAAGAGGCCTATGGATATCACCCTAATATATAGGAGGGTTAAATCTCATCTAGATCACTCATATTCCTCACACGATTCATGATGTACCCAATAATCACCTTTATAGTCCACCCTATTAAAGGTGACCTTTGATGATATCAAAGTACATAAATTCTCGTGTAGTAATATAGTGATTTCAGGTCTGAGGATCATTACATCACTGTCACTATGAGAATCACTAATGACACTTCGCATAATTCTCCACATAGAATTCTCTTGGTGGGTCTGTCCGGTACATCGTTCTCTAACATGCACCTATGTATTGACTCAATATCTCATATATCTATGACCAATGAGATTTGGTCATCAGTCAATCCACATACTAGTCTCAATGTATCATTGTAGTCCCATTTACAATGACACTTGACTAGGGAGATTTAAGAGCAATGATACTAATTGTAATTATATAATCTCATGTTCAAGTCACTTACTTGAAGCTATATAATTTGTATAACTATTCTAAGGACTTTTATTATGTTAACATTTACATAACGTAGTAAAAAAAACCATAATAAAATCATTTTTTTATTCAATCAAATATAATATCAAAATGTTAAACAATTATATCAAATAATTGGCCTCTAGGGCATAAACTAAACAATGTGCTCCCACTTCTATTTTGGAATTTTAATTGTTGCAACAGACCTTTTGGTACTTGATGCTCCGCCCCTTGACTCGTTGACAAGTTAAACACCTTGAGATAAATTCCCGCTATCTCTCTCTTCATATTGCTCCACCAAAATGTATGTCGAAAATCACGATACAATTTGGTACTCCCACGATGGATTGCAAACGGTGTGTTGTGCGCCTCCATCATGATTTTATACTTCAAGTCAGAATCGTTAGGAATACAAAGTCTGGAGTTGACACGAAGTATTCCTTCTTCATCGATTCTTGCTTCTGGGAAAGCACCTTCTTACACTTTCTTCTTCATACGCATCAGCTCCAGGTCTGTAGCTTGAGCGGCTTAAACTTCATCGATTAAAGTCGGTTCTACTCGTATATTTGTCATCATCACGTGGGTCCTGGAGTCTTTAACTCTATCTCCATCCTTTGCAAGTCATATAAAATGGACATTGCGTTGACAATATCGCACTCGTACCCGCATATGATCTTCTACTTAATGCTCAGCTACTACGTTTGCTTTTCCAGGATGGTATTGAATAGTATGATCATAATCTTTCAACAGTTCGAGCCAACGTCATTGCCGCATGTTGAGTTCCTTTTGAGTGAAGAAATATTTAAAACTTTTATGATCCGTATAGATCTCCACTTTCTCCCCATACAGGTAATGCCTCCAAATTTTAAGTGCGAAGACAACAGCTGTCAACTCTAGATCATGAGTAGGATAATTTCTCTCATATTCTTTGAGTTGTCGAGAGGCATAGGCCATGACTTTCCCATGTTGCATGAAAACACATCCTAACCCTTTGCCCAAGCATCACTGTAGATGAAAAATCTTCCGTGCCAGATGGTATTGTCAGAACAGGTGCTGAAATGAGTCCCTCTTGAGTTCTTGAAACTCTTCTCACATTCCTCGCTCTAAACAAAATTTTTGTATCTTTTCGATTCAGCTGAGTTAATGGAGTAGCGATTCGAGAAAACCCTTCTACGAATCTCCGATAATAACCAGCTAAGCCAAAAAGCTACGTACTTCGTCTCTAATTTAGTTGCGCCCAGCTTTGAATTGCTTCAATCTTTGCCGGTCAACAAATATTCTATGACTTGATACTACGTGTGTAAGACCCCAACATATTAATGAATAAAATCAAATTTTCTCTAAATATTATTGTGAATAATAAGGGGCTAATTTGATATAATACTTTGGTTATGGGTGAAATGTGCAAATTTTGCAAAATAAGCAAGTGGTTATAAAATATTCATTTTGTCGGGGAATATTCGTTTGGTCGTGGAATAATCTTGTTGTGGGGGAATATTCGTACGACGGTTTCAGCCTTGTGTGGGCCCCATAACGAAAAGCGATTGGATGAAGAAAATGACAAGTATATTTATTTATAAATAACGGCGTATTGTTACCGCTAATACTGTTGGAATACCCGGTAGTTAAAATACAGTAGCATACTGTATTGCCACCAATTATTGATTCTTACGTAAGAAGGCACTACTCAATAATTGTTACAGTAGTTATTGTTCATATTTTATTTTATTGATTCAATAATTGTTGCGTTGATATTTTATATTATTATTGTTTCAATAATTGTTGCTGCATAGTATTTTCCATTATCAGATCAATAATTCATATTATTTGAATAATATTATTAGATAGCATTATTGGCAATGTCTAGAAAGTTCTGTCTAAGGAGAGGTTTGGTCATCTAATTGCGCGCCAGTAAGGAGAAATCCTTATTGGAAAGCCCCCTCTTTCCTGGGAACGGCCTGGTTGTCATAAATGTGATTCTGTATATTATTTGTGAATAATTAATTATTGATTCATATGATAAGGAAATATTTATTTTATGTGATATAAATGTTGGATATATTTATTGTGGTTAAAAATGAAGGAGTTAATGTTGAGGTGTTTTATATCAGTATTTTTATATCGAAATGGAGGTATTAAAAATCAAATCAGGGTTTTTTGAGAAATATTGCGGGTGTTATAATTTTTAATCCGACCTTTGGATCGTGGTGATTTTTGGATATGTTATACATAATAAGTTGAGTATATGCCCACAAATTTTGAACCGTTAAAAATGAACGTATGATTTATTATGAATTTTACGAGATGACTGGTTCAGAAATTGTTGAATTTTCGAGTTTATCATTTTGATGGAAAATTCTAGAATTGGTGGGCCCCACTTGTGGTTGGTGAAGAAATGTGCTGAATTATATTTTAAATGTGGTGGGTGGGAATAGTAGCAGGTAAAGCCATCAGGTTGCAGGTCAAGCCTACTAAAAATTTCCTATAAATAGAGGGCTAAATTAGAATTGAAAATCACACCAGAAACAAGTTTTCTCTCTTTCTCTCTCTAGATTATTGAGTGTATTTTGTGAGTAATTTAGATACTTTTGAGAGTTTTCTATTCATCAGAGCAAGTTTCTTTCAGCCTTATACCGGTATTCCGACCAGAAGTACTGATATCTTGAGGTA